>CM061753.1:46252138-46594638 GCA_030979885.1 Lolium multiflorum | reverse complement strand
CCCGACAAAAGTGAATCTTGATCTTTCTTCTTGATAGTTTGTGATCGAGCCAATCTCACAATTTCGATGAACACCCAGTCGTCTCTACACCAAGTTAGAATTCAACAGCCTGAGTTTGACAGAAATACAGTGGTTCAACAACGGGGAGGAATTTCATACTATGCCGATGCTGTGTTAAAAGGGCCTAGATTGGAAATCCCATTATTTGCTGGAGATGATCCTATTGGATGGCTACAGCAATGTGCAAAATTCTTTGATATGTCAGGTACACCTTATGAACAGTGGGTGAATATTGCAACAGGTCATTTCTTTGGGCGAGCAAATGTGTGGTTGAAGAATATATGTATTCCCTGGCAAATGATCAGCTGGCAACAGTTCTGTCAGATGATTGCTGACCGGTTTACTCAAGCCAATGCAAATGAAGCAGTCGAGATGTTGAAAAATCTACAGCAAACCTCTTCTGTCCAACACTACATAGAGAAATTTGAGGAATGTGTGCAGTTGGTGAAAAGAGACCATCCTTATCTACAGGAAGCATTCCTGATGAGTTGTTTCATTGGTGGGCTAAGACCTGATATAAAGCATGATGTGAGTGGGCAACGACCAAATGGTATTTGAAAAGCATATTGGTATGCCAAGGTGTATGAGAATTCTGCTGCAGCTAAAAAATCATATTACCAAAGTTTCAGTACAAGACCAAGAGCAAACTTTCATCAGCCCAATTTCCAATTTCCTCCTAAACCAATTCAGACCAATACTCCTGAAAGGCAACTGGGTCCACAAACCACTTATGACAGACCAGCTCGCCAATGTTGGTATTGTAAGGAACCCTGGAATAGGGAACATCGTTGCAAACAGGGCCGAACACTCCATATCATGCAGGAATTGGACGATGACGAACCAGAACTGTCTGAACAAGCTTCCCCTCAGGCTGAACAAACTTTTCACACAGCTCCTAACACCCCTGATCACACCACAGCAAAAGAAGAATTAATGCACCTGTCTGTGCATGCTACTGCAGGAACAGCCAGTATTGCCACATTCTCTTTGCTGTTAGTAATTGGAGGACAACAGGCAGTAGCCTTGGTGGACAGTGGTAGCTCCCATACCTTCATGGACTAGAATTTTGCCATTAAAAGCAACTGTAACCTTACACCCTCTACACCCAAGAAGATAGCAATTGCTGGAGGTGGTCATTTGTTATCGGAACACATAGTGCACAAGTTACCTTATGTGGTCCAGGGCAACAACTTTGCTTCTACCTTCCATGTTCTGCCCTTGCAAACTTATGACATCATCTTAGGAATTGATTGGATGTATGCCTTTAGCCCAGTCACACTGGATCTGCCTCTCAGACTGTTAACGGTGTATAATCAAGGCAAAATGATTATGCTAACTGACCATACAACTCCTCCAGCAGATTGTGTGTTGGAACCTTCTGAAATGAAGAAATTACTGTCCAAATCTGTACTGGGCTACCTCATACAAATACATGCCCTCGATTCAGAAGACACTTCTACTTCAGAGCCAATACCAACTGAGATTGAAACACTGCTACAGCAATTTCAGTCAGTGATTTCTGAACCAACAGGTCTTCCTCCCAAGAGAGATTGTGACCATGCGATTCCTTTGCTGGAAGGATCACAACCACCTAACTTGAGACCCTACAGAGTGCCCCACATGCAAAAAGGTGCAATGGAAGAGATCATTCTGAAAATGTTGAAGAATGCTTAAATTAGAGCAAGCCTGAGCCCTTATTCTTCTCCTGCTGTTATGGTGAGGAAAAGGGATGGTAGCTGGCGCCTCTGTGTGGATTACAGGTTTCTTAACTCTATTACCATCAAAAAGAAATTTCCGATGCCGGTGATCGAAGATCTTCTAGATGAGCTCCATGGTGCAACAATATTCAGTAAATTGGACCTGCGATCTGGATACCATCAAATCAGGATGCAAGCCGAAGATATACCCAAGACTGCCTTCAAAACCCACATGGGACATTATGAGTATGTGGTGATGCCCTTTGGGCTGACCAACGCACCAGCCACCTTTCAAAACCTCATGAACACAATCTTCAAAGATCATCTTAGAAAATGGATTTTGGTTTTCTTCGATGATATATTGGTCTACAGCAAGTCACTGTCTGAGCATTTGGTCCATCTGAAAATCACACTACAGATCCTGCAGCAACATTCATTGTTTGTCAAATTGCCTAAATGCTCGTTTGCCACAGCTCAGGTTGAATACTTAGGACATATCATTTCAGGAGCTGGAGTGGCTACCAAACCACAGAATATTACAGCCATTGTAAACTGGCCCATGCCTAAATCTGTGTCCAAGTTAAGAGGGTTCCTCGGACTAACTGGGTACTATAGACGCTTTGTTAAGGATTATGGCAGAATCTGCAGGCCTCTCCATGATCTACTCAAGAAAAACTCATTTCACTGGGCTGCTGAGCATACCACTGCATTCAACAACCTGAAGAATATCCTTACTACTTGTCCTGTGCTAGCACTCCCAGATTTCTCCAAACCCTTTGTCTTGGAGACTGACGCATGTGGATCCGGCATTGGGGCAGTGTTGATGCAGTCTAGCCGACCCATTGCTTATCTCAGCAAATGTCTGGGCCCAAAAGCTGCTGCCCAATCAGTATATGAAAAGGAAGCCCTTGCCATCCTGGAGGCATTGAAGAAATGGCGCCACTATCTCTTGGGTAATCGCCTGATCATCAAAACAGATCAGCAGAGCCTCAGGTTTATGACCACTCAAAAGCTCACCGAGGGAATTCAACATAAGTTGTTACTGAAATTACTGGAATTCGATTACACCATCGAATACAAAAAAGGCAAAGAGAATATTGCTGCAGATGCCTTATCTAGAAGAGATGCAAAATGCCATGCCATTACTGTTTGTGTACCAGAATGGTTGGAAGACGTCAAGTTGAGTTATGTCCAAGACACAGACAGTGACAAACTCCTGAGGAAACTGGCCAAGGATGTATCCGACCCTCCACAGTACACCATCAAAGATGGCATAATCAAGCATGGATCCAAGATATATGTGGGAGCAGCTACTAACATGAGGCTGACACTGTTGGAAACATTCCATCAATCTGCCCTGGGAGGTCACTCGGGAGCAAAAGCAACATATCAACGCATAAAGAGAGTTTTCTGCTGGCCCCATTTGAAACAAGTGGTTCAGAAATTTGTATCTGAATGTCCTGTATGCCAATTGGTCAAAGTGGATCACACCAGTCCTGCTGGCCTTTTACAACCACTACCCATTCCTGGCACACCTTGGTCATGTATCAGCTTGGATTTCATAGAGGCACTCCCCAAGTCCAATGGCAAAGAGGTAATTCTGGTCGTAGTGGATCGTCTCACAAAATACTCACATTTCATTGCTCTTGCACATCCATATTCAGTGGAGCAGATTGTGACAATCTTCATGGATAACATTGTGAAACTTCATGGTCCTCCCCAAGAAATTGTGTCTGACCGCGACCGAATCTTTACAAGTACATTGTACAAGCAAATTTTCAAGGCACTGGGTGTTCCACTAAAGTTTAGCACGGCTTATCATCCGCAAACGGACGGACAAACCGAGCGTGTTAATCAATGTTTGGAGGCCTATTTACGCAGTATGGTATTCCAGGAACCAAAGCAGTGGACCAAGTGGTTGGCGACAGCGGAGTGGTGGTATAATACTTCATACCATTCCTCGCTCAAGATGACTCCGTTTGAAGCTCTATATCACTATCCCCCACCAATGGTTGGTGAATTTGATCACACTCAGGCAGTATGTCCAGCAGCATACCTCACTGTCGCGGCTAGAGAGCACATGATGCAGCAACTCAAGGACAACCTACTGTCAGCTCAGAACAGAATGAAGGTGTATGCGGACCAACGCCGGACCGACAGGCACTATGATGTGGGCGACATGGTATACTTACGTATCCAACCATACAGACAGAATGCTTTTGGTCTCCGGGGATCGCTGAAACTTCGTTCCAAATACTATGGGCCGTTCAAGATCGAGGAGCGTGTGGGTGAAGTGGCATACAGATTACATCTCCCAGACACAGCCACCATCCATCCTGTGTTCCACATCAGCCAGCTCAAGGCACACGTGGGTAAGCATGCTATTCCCCTACCTCACGTGCCACTTGTGACCGAAGATGGCAAGATCAAAACAGCTCCTTACGCTGTACTGGATGAACGTGTGATACAGCGACAGAAAAACCCAGTTAAGCAAGTGCTTATTCATTGGGAGAGCCTGGGACCCGAAGATGCAACTTGGGAGGATCTGCGCTTCATCGCAACACAGTTTCCTTCCTTTCAGCCTTGAGGACAAGGTCTATCTCGAGAGGGCGGCATTGTCAGTACCCTGACTCCTACTCTGAACCTGGTACAACAACTGCTACAAGGTGACTCTTCGTCAGTTATCGAAGGGCCGACGATGAAGCGGAACTCAAGCCACAAGATCAACGGCTCTGGTTGCTTCGTGGTTAATCTACAGTACTTAACTGGACTGAGCGTTGTATTACCGTGTTATTGCAATTATTACCTCATTGTAACTCGAACCTATATATGTGCCGGCTCTGCCGTGGATGAGAAGTAAGAAAGGAGAAACAAAATTAGTGTATCTTAGCTGTAGAACTCCTTTTCTTCACCTACCACCTCTATCGATCCCCAAAACAGGGTGAAAGAATCTCCCGCGTTCAGTCTGTGGAGGCCGACCATCATAGTCGTCTCTACACCAAGTTGGTCTTAAAGTCTACTCTGACTTGCGGCAAGTTGCCTCAACACCGCTGGTCCTTGTTGACTCGCGGCAAGCTTTATACATAAACCCCTAAGGTGCTTAAAAGTCTTGTGCTCTCTCTATTTTCCTGTCGTGGGGAATTAATTAGGAGACTTGTGAGTTCGCCCAAAACGTCACCTACTGTGAGAGGATACTATTCTCCCTTCTCTGCCCAGTGAATCTGGAACCCTAGTTGTTTGCCTGGGGATTATCCTCCTATTCCTCGACTCTTTATTAAGGAGACAGACCGGTAATCTCGCATCTGATAAAAGAGCGGCTATTCCCCTAAGAAAGCAAAGGGGCATTCTTCCTTCATAGATTCCCGATGCCGAGCTACTCTTGATAGGCTTTCCAAGACCAAGTTTATAGAATGATCCCTTGCACATTGAGCAAGACAGTGGGCAAGGATGACGGTTGAAGCGGATCCATTCCATCCTATGCCTCATCAGTCTCTGGAAACTCGGAGATATGTCTTTTGCCAGAAAGCTAGCAGCAAGGGAAAGCGGTCTTCTTTCATGGAATCCCATTCCTTTCCACCTGTTGTAGTGGTGGAAGCCGCAGGCACCAAAACAGTGCATTGATGGAGCGCTATGATGCTCTCAGCGATGAAAGTGAATTTAGATGATCCTCAGCAAGGGGTTGTTCTATCACTTCCTTCCTTGGTTAGAATACCGGGGGTTTATATTACACTTAAAGAGGATTTCCAATCTACCTATGTTTTGGAGAAGGAATGCACATCCCTTGACTCAGGTGATGCAGTAAAAGCAGAAAACAAACTTTAGGATGTATGTCACGTGGAAGCTTTCAATATCCATTGATCAAACAAAAAGAAACACGGACTTTCTTCTCTCTCGGGCCTCCCGATTGAACCGCCAGGGGATGCTTTTGATGAAATAGTTCGGAGCGAGCGAGAGACCTTTTTTAACAAGGAAGGAGACCCGCATCAGCTTTTCCTGTGCAAGGCCCCTCACTAGAAATGTCATAATAGATATAAGCAGAGGTATGGCGCTTTGGTCAATTCCTCTTGGCTGCCATTGTCTCAACAGTAATGGTATGTTAGCAATGTGTCAAGGGTCCACCTTCTAATACCCATTGTCTGGTTTTTTCATCTTGAAATGCTAAATAGAAAGTCCATTTTCCACCTCTGATACATCAACCCTGCCTCACGTTACTTCCTTCCGAGCCTGCGGCATTCCGGCCGGCATATCTCGAGATCGAGTTTCAGTTTCTTTTCTAGTTGGGGATTAAGACCCGGCATCAAATCCACTAAAAGTCTGAGTAGCTTTGTGAATGACTTCAAACCACCATAGGTAGACCCATCCACTTATTCCTCTATCGGCCAGGCTTTTGTTTGATTCAAAAAAAAAATGGAAGGGCGCTCTTTTTGATCGAGAAACAAGGTTTGGTTGAAATGCTACTGGTGGTTGGTGCTTCAGGCCGCAGTTGGTATATCATAAACGAGTTATAACCGGAAAAGCTTAGAAAGAGTAAATGCTATATACCTGATACCGGAAAGCGAAGCGTGGTGCTAACATGACTAAAAAAACGATTCGGAAATCAGTCTTTATAACTTTATCTCATGCGGAACGAAGAGAAGTTAGTAAATAGGCCTTTTGGGAAGCCCTTGATCGAGTAGTTCATCCGAAAGCATTTGATCCATCAGATCAGTGCTTGATCTTCTACGGTTCAAGACCTAAATAAAGGAATGAAAACAGCTGCAAGATCCGCTTACTTCTTTCTCTTAGTCAGCTCTATCTCATATTGCCTACGAGCTCTCGTAGTATCTCACAGCAGTATCGAATAATGAAAAGAAGGAAAGCTCTATTGAATAAGCCAAGGATAGAGAGAGGCCCCTTAAAGAACTATTTGAGAAAAGGAATGAGGAAGCTGTGGAGGAGGAGGAAGAATCCATGGTGTGAAGGAGGGTTTTCCGATGATAGTTTGGAGCAGGGGGATGAAGAGGTGAACTGTTCGATGCGGTTAAATAAAAGGAGATATAGTGGAGATTTAATGCTTGAGTAGTTTTCGAGGATGTGGTGCCAAAACTGTCAAATCGTGCAGAGAAGTTGAGAAGGCAAGGCATCATGATGAAGAATACTACGACGGTTCTGCTCTGCCACGACATGACCCTTCGAAGGAAAAACAGGGTGGTTTTGAAATTATCATTACCAAAACCAGGGGGCATGTGTTATCACCAGATTTTGGCCAAATCGGAGATGGGCCGTAATTGAGATGGGCTTGAATGACGTACACGTGGAGCGACTGAAGCGGCCTTGCACGAAGAGTTTGGGCTAGATTGCCCGTGTATCTGTAAATTATAGTAGATTGCATCTTAGTTTAGAATTAAAAGATAGAGTTTAACCCGTGCACGGTTAGGTGCACGCATAAGGAAGTCCCTTGGACTATAAATATGTACCTAGGTTATTGAGAAAGGAGGACAATCACGTTCACAACAAACACAAACAGGCGCATCGCCACCCCTTGTTTCGAGGGTTTCTTCGGGTAAGCATCATGCTGCCTAGATCGCATCTTGCGATCCAGGCAGCGTACGTTTATTCGTTTATCTTGTGTTGCTCGTGCTGAAGCGTTGTTGATGGCGAGTAACTCTACTTATCGTAGATGTTTTGGGGCTTGCATTGATGTTTTTCTTATACATATCTGCTTAGCTGTGCTGCCCTCGATATCTAGCTGCCCTTATACCTATCTAGGTGTAAGGGCAGCACCTTGCTTGTTCGTCGTTTAGTAGATCCAATCTGTTATAGTTGCTCCTTGTTTTTCAAGGATTAGTTTAATATCCGTATGGTTAGGCCTTGCAAACGGGTTGAACGATCCGGTAGTGCTTAAGGTATAGTTTGATAGCTCTAAGAGGGATTGTTCCGGGAATTAACTTAATGTTGGTTTTTAGGCCTCTTTTAGGATTAGCTTTCTATTATCTTTCGTGTCTATTAGGCTCAACTACGCGTAGGATGTTCCGATCATACGGTGAAAACCCTAAACTGTCGTGGATTGGTTTAACTTCGTGTTGATCAAGCAGGAGCCCCATGTCATCGTAAACCCAACGTGAATCATGGGGCGATCGGCTCTTTGAGCCGATCCACGGGCAACCGAGCCGATCGGGCTCGTATTTAATGTTTACATGTCTACCATGCAGGAGACTAATCGAAGCAATCAACACCTTCCGACCAGGTATAGGTCGGTGGCACGCCTGCAACCGCAGGACGTGTGCGGAACATTGCGGACGACGTCGAGGGACCAGGGCCCACCCAGTCTTGGCAGCCTCCCGGCTCTTCGTGTTGCTTAACCACTGCTCGCCGGTGGGTTTTGGCAGCAACACACTGGCACCCGGTGGGACCATCTTCTACAACAACCACGTCAACTCCTGCATCCGAGATGGCGGAAGAACAGATCAAGTACGAAGATCTGCTTGCAGAGCACAAGAAGAAATATGATGATCTCAAGGCCATCTTCGAAGCCGATCTCATCGGCTCTTTTGAGAAAACCCGTTCACACGGCATTAGATTCAAAGGGTTCCAACCCGAAGGCGTGCTTGAAGGGATAGATCTGTCTCTCCCTTCGGAGGACCGTACCAGAGCCCTACGCCAGGAAATTAACTATGCTGTGGCTCATTCTCTACATCGGCATTCTGAGAGCCTGGTGAACACTCTTGAGCGTGTTGCGCTTCGTGTGGTTCAAGAAATCATGAAGCATCAGTATTCTCCGTCAGGACCTGCTCTAGGGACTCACCAGGGAGAGATACCGTTCTACACTAGGCCACCACTGCCATACACGTTGGCAGCTCCACAGCAACAAGGGTCACCGGCGTACGTCGTCTACAAAGTTGGAGGTGATCCTGGCGATTACCAATTCCTGTATGAGCCACCCAAGGAGATCCCACATGGATACGTGTGCACATACGTGCCGGACTGCAACAACTAGATGAACCAGATTACAGCAGGAGGAATTGGAGCAGGAGGGAGTTCGAGCAGATGCGGAGAAACGGCGTGGCTAGCTAAATATGCCACCGGAACGAGTCATGAAAGCTCAACCGCCTCAGCTCCCACTTTGGATCAGATCAGTGCAATCTTGAGAGACCAGTTCGGCATCTTGCCGAAGAAGAGAACAATCGGCTATTTCAAGCCGTATCCCAACGAGTATGACCTGATCCCACTACCGCCTAAATATCGGCTCCCGACAAAATTCAGTGGATCAGAAGGGTCTAGCTCAATCGAGCATGTGAGCCGATATTTGGCACGTTGGGCATGGTCTCAGCCGGACCAGCTACGTGTGAGGTTCTTTCGCAATCTCTCACGGGTCCAGCTTTGGGTGGTACACCTCGTTGCCACAGTTCGGTTCGAACATGGAAGCAGCTGGAAGAGCAGTTCCACATACAATATCATTCAGAAGCTACGTGGCATTGCCGATTTGACCCAGGTTCGGCAAAGGCGAGAGACGGTGTCTGAATACATTCAGCGTTTGGACTGTCAAGAACCGATATTGTTTGGTTCGGTTATCGAAGGAAGCGTCGAGCTGGCAATAGTAGGACTCTCGCCGCTCAAGGATCGACTTTTACATTCAACCAGCGCACATGGTTCAGAAATTGACATCGTATGAACATCGCCACCCAGAATTGTACCAGGACAAGTTCAAGCGCGTCGCCCTGGTTGAGACGGAAGAAGATGAAGACTCTGCAGAAGATCAGGAGGTTGCCGTAGCTGAATGGGCTCGGGGGGCAGTACCCGTGTCCTGCAAATGGGTGAAACAACCTGGGCCTGCAAAAGGGTTTGACTTTGATTTAAGCAAAACGGAGCAAATTTTTGATTTGCTGCTGAAGGAAAAACAGCCGAAGATACCCGAAGGCCACAAAATACCTACGTTACAAGAGATGAACGGTAGGCCATACTGCAAGTGGCATCATACGTTCACCCATGCCACCAACGACTGCAAAGTACTGCGCGGACAGATTCAAATGGCGATAGAACAAGGCCGATTACTCTTCGGTCAGTTTGCCATGAAAGTTGACACGCATCCGTTTCCTGGCGTCAACATGGTGGATCTTAGTCACTGCTTAAGGAGCAAGCCAGGCTTCTCTTTTGATATCAACATGGCAGGACTTGGAGACCGCCATGGCAAGGATAAGCCAGAGCGCAGTCACTCCCGTGGCAAAGATAAAGCGGAGGCCGATCCACGCGACCCGCCTGACATGATGACAGACGATACTTACCGAGGAAGAAGTGAGAAGCGTGCGGTATCAACGACCACTCTCCGCACATCTCCTTAACAAATATGAGCAGCAGTATGACCGACGTCGGCGCTACGACGTAGATGATGAGAGATATCGTCGGTCTGATGCAGATGACAAGAAGTATCGTCGATATGATAGAGACCAAGAAGGGTATGAGCGTCACGCTAGAAGGAGGTCGAGAGAGCAAGAGGACATGGGTAGGCATTGGGACTGTCCTTTCTTCAAACACTGCTGGGACTCAGGAATGAGCCGATTGCCAACAATCGAGAACTGCCAGAATGTAGACGGAGGAGGAAGGGAACAAATGAAGTTTCAGTGTTCAAGCGTCTAGGGCCTCTCCCACCTCAGAACAGACGAGCTGAGTCATCTCAAGATGGAGACTTCGAGGAGTCGGAAGAAGAAGAAGATAGGTATCACCGGCCACGGTGGTGTCCTGACGGACTCAGCTACTCCCGAAGCGTAGGGTGCGGCGGCTACGAAACTTAGAGGAAGCCGAGGCTCAGTACCTATATACGTTGAGGAAAGCACGGCCCGATCTGGCCGTGAAAATTCAGCGACATTGGAGACGAGGCACGGCCACGAAGAAAGTGTGGCGCCCCAAGCAGACAAGAGCCGATGCGAGGCATCGGCTGATACAAACATGGTGTTCATACTCCCGTCGAATTTTGTGCTCCGAAAGACGAGGAGGTGTCGGTGGCACAGTTTGACTGCGGTCCACGGCCATCATCTTTGAGAAGCCGCGAGATAGAAGCTACAAGCATTTGAAAGCCCTATACCTGAAAGGTTACATCAATGGACAGCCTATCGGCAAGATGTTGGTTGATACAACGGAGCAGTCAATATAATGCCGTACTCTATGCTACGACGTTTGGGACGTTCCAATGAAGATCTGATCAAGACCAACGTCACATTAAGCGATTTCAACGGCCAAGCGTCAGAAGCAAAGGGTGTTCTGAACGTAGACCTGAAAAAAAAAAAAAAAACCATCCCTACGTCGTTCTTCATCGTCGACAGCAAAAGCACTTACGCTGTCCTGCTAGGGAGAGATTGGATCCACGCTAACTGTTGCATTCCATCCACAATGCATCAGTGCATCATACAATGGGATGGAGATGAAGTGGAGGTTGTCCATGCAGATGATTCGATCGAGATCTCACTAGCTGCCATGAATATTTGGGATGCAAACGATCAAGAGCCGCTCTCGGGAATCAGTTTGGACGGCTGTGAGCGCATCGAAGCTTCAAAAAACGGGGTGAGGCTGGTCTTATCCACTGGCTGACAGAGTAGCAAGATCCAAGTCGATGGACGTACGTGACAACCAGCGATCGGCCCCAAAAAATAAAAAGCAATGATCTCACATCAAGCATGTCACGTACTAGTGGAATACAGTAGAGTATAGTATCTACAACTGCAAGGGAGGCCGATTCCAGCAATCGGCTAAAATTATCCTCGCCACACGTATTAGCCTCTGTGCTAGTTAGCATGGTGTGTTTTGTGACGGGCCTATAGATGGCTGGAAAGCCGATATCTTCAATTACTTGAAAGATTCGGCTCGGGGGGCATACATACAGAGAAGGTACGAGGCCACGAAGTATGTACCCAGGAGGAGCTGATTCATGAAATCGATCGGCCAGTAAAAAATTCGAAAATAGAAATTTTTTAAGTACAGCCGATGCTCGGACATCGACTTAAGAATAAAAGCCGATGCACAGCCATCTGGTGTAGTACATGCTCAGTGGAGTAGTTATCATTACATGGAGGAGCTCTACTGAAGGAATGCCTCAAGGGCACGGAGTGCGGAAGCACGAACACGATCTACCTCGGCGATCTCAGCCTCGTCATCTTCATCTGGCCCGTCACCAGCTGCTTGTTCAAGGCGCGGATTTCGGCCAGATCAGTCTTCAGTTCAGCTTTGAGACCTTCTGCTTCTTCGTGGGAGCGGGCAATGAGAGCTTCCTTATCTTGGATGAGCTGCTTGGTTACCCGCACCCTCTCTTCAAGGTCCTCCAACTCCTTTCGCAAGATCTCCAGTTCAGCGGTACTGATAGACGTGTCAGTTTTTGCGTCCAAAGCTGCCTTTTTCTCATTAAGCCGCTGACACTTGTCTGCAATATCGGCTTTCAATGGAAGCTGGGCGTGGCGCAAGCCGATTCTCTGACGAGCCAAGGTCACCCTTGACCTGTAAGCAGACAAAGTCACCACGGGCCAGAGCTTCACCTGCAATGTCACCGGGAGATGAGGCTGGAGGTCTTCAAGAATGCTCTTTATTCCCTCGGTATCTTCAACCAATGTTTCGATTGAGGAGGAGAGCAAGGCCTTGAGCTGTTGGAGTTGACCATGGGTAGCGCTGGGTCCTGACTCTTCGCTTGCTTTAGCAGATGGTTCGATGAACTCAGGGTCAAACGTTAGCAGGTTTGAGAGGTCATAACCCTGACAAACAACAGGAACAACGTCAGTACGCAGCGAAGAAGCAAGGAAGAGCTGAGGGAAGGAAGTATACCTTTCCTAAAACCATAGGAGCGGCTGATGAAGAGGCGATCGGCTCTTGTGTTTCTGCTGAGGGCGTGGCCAAGGTAGCAGCCTTGTCGACTCCGCTTTTGGAGGTTGCTAGGTCCAGGGTGGTGGATGGCATCACTACCTCCTTGACTTCCCCACTAGAGGTGTCATCAGTCTGAAAAGGGAATGGTTAGCCGATGGGAACAACAATAGGTCAGCACAAAATATGAGTCAAGGAGAGTGTGGAGAGTGATTACATTCGAAAGCTCCTGGTCTGATGAAGAGGTTTGTGGCGTCTTGCGAGCTCTCTTGATGCATCGGCTCTTTGTGCGTAGACCACCCTGTCCTGCTTTTGGAGAAGCCTGGGAAGAAGCAGGTTCGGGAGCTGACCTTTTCTTGGAAGCCGACGGTGGCAAGTCTGGCTGGCTCGGCGTGGTGTTCTCCCCGGAGGTGCCTGAGCTTGAGTCCTCTCGACTGGACTGTGTATCCTCGCTGGAGATTTCTTCAGTAGAGGTCTGTGAAAGAAATACGAACATATTACAAAAGCCTAGAAGAATGAATGAAACCAGCCAAGGCATGGATTAGCTTACGTGTAGAATTTCTTGGGCTGGAGAGGAGGTTTGGCGCTTCAAAGTCTTCCTGGCAGCTACTTTCCTCACCGCTGTTCTTGCTGGGGCTCGGGGGCAGCTGGCCTAGAAGATACTCCGCTCTTGGGAGCCGATTTGGTAAAATCGGCTGGCTCTGCATCACGACCTTCTTCAAGGATGGTGAGTTTTTGCAGAAGAGGACCACCGGAGCTGGTGGGTGGAGTGTGAAAGAGGAGCCGTCATCATGTACAGGCTCTGGACCATCTTGTTGCTGCAAGAAAACAGAGCAGGGTTGTAAAAAAGAAACCACGGTAAGCCACTTCAAGGCAAAATTATGAGTAGTGGTACCTGTTCTGCAGGGATATCATATTCAGCATCAAGTTGTTTCAGCAATGGTCCTAGAGCCCTCCGGAAGGCATGAGTCTTCCACATTGCCCACCAGGCCTCGAAATCATCCGTTGATGAGGTGAAAGAGAGGTTGTGAGGAATTGGGATGACTAGAGCATCAAAGAAAGAGTAACACCTCTGGCTAGTGAGGACATCGGGCAAGTCAGCCCTGCTTTCTGTTAAGAAGTGGAGAAAGAAATGGGGAGACACCTGCCCAAGACCAAACTGCCGAGCTGCTACGACCGGCTGATAGGACTCATAACCAGGTTTGATGATCCTGTTGGAGGTGCTCATGCCCACCGGAAGAAAACAGGGACGAATCATGATGGAGTATAATTGCCGGGTGCTGGTGTCATCGGCAAAGCTGTCTAGCCTGAAGGAGACTGGATTCTCGAAATGCTCAGACTCCGTGTAAGGAAAGAAGAGAGGATTGTCCAGACCTTGGAAGAAGATGCTGAACCATTTTGAGGCTTCTTGGGGGATCAGCTTACTGCCTGGGAGGCTGTACAAAGCTTGGCCGTAGCTAGTGCATCGGATTTGCTTCCCAGTGGCATCTGGAAAGGTGCGAGTGGCCAGACGAGGGAAGTTTGGGATGTGGTTCTGGAAGTATAGTTGGGCCCATAGTTGAATAAACCACCAAGGACCTCCTGTTTTGACTGTCTTTTGGGAAAACAGTTTGACAGACATCAGCTGGAGATATCGATAGACCTCTCCAAGGAACAGTTTGCCAATGCCAAGTTGGGTGCCTTTGGCAAGTTCATAGGCCAAGGAGAGGTAATTCTTGGTGGGAGCAAGGGAAGGGCCACAAAATATGAAGTGCTCCAACCAGAAGTTTAAGAAGGCCGTGTGTTCTTTCTCTGTTACAGGGCCTTTGGTTTTCATGTGGCGTCGAAGATAAGCACCCCAGTTTGTGCAGTCCTTTTTGGAGGAAAGCTGGAAAGGAACCTTTGGCAGCATAAAGGCAGAGGGGCTTGGGGATGCGATATCTAGACCAGTGATCATGGCCACGTCTAGTAGGGTTGGGGTCATGGGACCATGGCCAAACATGAAACAATTCAAAGCATCAGACCAAAAGTAGCCGATGGTTTTCAAAAGGTTTTCATGTTTTTCAAGAGGAGACAGTGATAAGGCTAAGGCATCGGCTATTCCAGTAGTTTCCCAGGTGGATTGGTGGGTCTTGGCTACCCTATTATACCATGAAACCCAATCCTCAGGAGGATTAGGCCAGGCTCGTAAGCAATCGGCCCAAGAGGATGGATCTAAGTTCTGGTTCACAAAGGGAATCCTATTGGCCTCGCATGAAATCAGATGAGCAGGACTCTCGGTGGTGAGGGCCAAGACAAAGAGAATTCGGAAGAGAAGGATGCGACAGCAGAATATCTGATACCTAAAAATTAATGACGCAATGAGATATTAATTCAGGTGTTTGTTGATAATTCCAGCAATTTACTCGGATGGTGAGGAACGGTTGGGGATTACCTTCAAGCCAGAGACCTCAGTGTTGGCGTTGAACGATTCCGCCATTGGATTCGCCGCGGAGGAGTCTGCGCGATTGGGATCTGAGAGTTGTGTGGCTGGAAGTTGGATCTGTGCGAGCAGCGATTTGGGGATCTGAGTTGCTCTTGTAGGCGAGGGTTACAGGTTACCGTTTGAGTAGGCAACTGGGTTGGCCTTGCTTGCGTTTTGTGATAAAGGCCGACGTTTTGCCATCGGCTCTTTGCGCGTTGACTCGCATTGACAATCGGCAAACATTCTGTGGTAAAGGCCGATGCGCTGCCATCGGCTCTTTGCGCGTTAATTCGTGTTGACAATCGGCAAATCGATAAGGAAGCGAATTTGGCATAAAAACACTTTCTTCATTGATTAAAAGGATTTTTACAGAGAAGAGCCGATTGCTCGAAAGTGGAAGAACAAAAGAGCCGATTACTACTACTAGTTTGAAGCTACTAGTCCTAGCCTAAGGGCCGTCGCTGCCCTCGTCGGTGCCGTCAGCGCTGCTGCCGGCGGGCTCCTCGTCGCTGCTGCCGTAGCCTTCGGCAGGGGCCCCGTACTCCTTCTCGTCGTCGTCGTCGTCATCATCATCCGACCCGGCGCGGCTTGGCCGGCGGCTCGTCGGAGAATGAGGAGGTGTCCTCCTCGTCTTCCTCTTCCTCGTCAGAGGAGGTGAAGTCGTCCCAGGAGAAGCGGTCGTCCTCGCTCTCCGCCTCTTCCTCCCCATTGACGAGGAATTGAAGGTCGGCTTCTCCGTCGGTCAAGGATTTGTCATCCTCGGACCAGACGGAGGAGTCGTGGTCTTCCTTGTCCCACGTCGTTGGGGCGAGGATGTCGTACGCCGCCTGCGTGCCCCACTCTGGTGTCGACTCTCGAAGGGGAGAGGATACGCAGGAAAGCCCTGAGGAAGCTGTGGAGGAGGAGGAAGAATCCATGGTGTGAAGGAGGGTTTTCCGATGTTAGTTTGGAGCAGGGGGATGAAGAGGTGAACTGTTCGATGCGGTTAAATAAAAGGAGATATAGTGGAGATTTAATGCTTGAGTAGTTTTCGAGGATGTGGTGCCAAAACTGTCAAATCGTGCAGAGAAGTTGAGAAGGCAAGGCATCATGATGAAGAATACTACGACGGTTCTGCTCTGCCACGACATGACCCTTCGAAGGAAAAAGGGTGGTTTTGAAATTATCATTACCAAAACCAGGGGGGCATGTGTTATCACCAGATTTTGGCCAAATCAGGAGATGGGCCGTAATTGAGATGGGCTTGAATGACGTACACGTGGAGCGACTCTGAAGCGGCCTTGCACGAAGAGTTTGGGCTAGATTGCCCGTGTATCTGTAAATTATAGTAGATTGCATCTTAGTTTAGAATTAAAAGATAGAGTTTAACCCGTGCACGGTTAGGTGCACGCCCGAATTAGAAAGTCCCTTGGACTATAAATATGTACCTAGGTTATTGAGAAAGGAGGACAATCACGTTCACAACAAACACAAACCAGGCGCATCGCCACCCCTTGTTTCGAGGGTTTCTTCCGGGTAAGCATCATGCTGCCTAGATCGCATCTTGCGATCTAGGCAGCGTACGTTTATTCGTTTATCTTGTGTTGCTCGTGCTGAAGCGTTGTTGATGGCGTAAACTACTATCGTAGATGTTTTGGGGCTTGCATTGATGTTTTTCTTATACATATCTGCTTATGCTGCCCCTCGATATCTAGCTGCCCTTATACCTATCTAGGTGTAAGGGCAGCACCTTGCTTGTTCGTCGTTTAGTAGATCCAATCGTTATAGTTGCTCCTTGTTTTTCAAGGATTAGTTTAATATCCGTATGGTTAGGCCTTGCAAACGGGTTGAACGATCCGGTAGTGCTTAAGGTATAGTTTGATAGCTCTAAGAGGGATTGTTCCGGGAATTAACTTAATGTTGGTTTTTAGGCCTCTTTTAGGATTAGCTTTCTATTATCTTTCGTGTCTATTAGGCTCAACTACGCGTAGGATGTTCCGATCATACGGTGAAAACCCTAAACTGTCGTGGATTGGTTTAACTTCGTGTTGATCAAGCAGGAGCCCCATGTCATCGTAAACCCAACGTGAATCATGGGGCGATCGGCTCTTTGAGCCGATCCACAGGGCAACCGTAGAGCCGATCGGGCTCGTATTTAATGTTTACATGTCTACCATGCAGGAGACTAATCGAAGCAATCCAACACCTTCCTGACCAGGTATAGGTCAGGTGGCACGCCCTTGCAACCGCCAGGACGTGTGCCGGAACATTGCGGGACGACGTCGAGGGACCAGGGCCCACCCAGCAGTCTTGGCAGCCTCCCGGCTCTTCGTGTTGCTTAACCACTGCTCGCCGGTGGGTTTTGGCAGGCAACAGGATGACACTCCCCTCAACCTTTGCTTACACAAGTCATGGCTAACCGAATCCTCGGGTGCCTTCCAACATTCTCATACCATGGGGAAGTGTCTATTTGCAGGTTAAGTTGCTTGATGAATCAGAGCAAAACACGTGAAGAGAATTATTAATGAAGGTTGATTAATTGGGGCTGGGAACCCCGTTGCCAGCTCTTTTTGCAAATTTATTGGATAAGCGGATGTGCCACTAGTCCATTAGTGAAAGTCTGTCCGGAGTAAATGACAAGGTTGAAAGATAAAACACCACATATTTCCTCATGAGCTATAAAACATTAACACAAATTGAGAAGTAGTTTGAAGGTTTAAAGGTAGCACATGAGAATTTACTTGGAATGGTTTGAAATGCCATGCATAGGTATTTATGGTGGACACTTTGGAACAACTTGGTTTCAGGTGTTTGGAAGCACGAGCAGCGTTCCCGCTCAGTACAAGTGGAGGCTAGCAATAGACTGGGAAGCGACAATCAAGAGAGCATTAACTATCATAATCATGCTTGCGACAAAATAAAATTAACGGAGGCATAAAAGTGATACAAGAACTCTGAAGCAAAGTAAATCATCGAGGCTTAATTGACTTTTGTTTAGTCATATGCATGCGTGAGCATGTGCCAAGTCGATTCAAGTGAATTATTCAGAGGAGGATACCACAATGTCATACCGATCTATGAATAAAACAATGCAAGCAAATATCCATGACATGCTACTCATTATTAATAAATTGGAACTAATCATGAGAGATCATGAACTACTAGACTTTCATTAAATGACATATACCTCACATGAACCAACTAAGCATGCTCACATGGATGAGTATATGTACAAAAATGAAAACAAATAGAGTTCATACCAGCCTCTCACCACAATCAGATTGTCGTAGATCGTCATTATTGCCTTTCACTTGTGCAGCTTGAATAATAATATGAAATGAAACCAAGCTCCAACCACCGGAGACCTCTGAACTCCCTAATGAACTTTACAAAACCAAAGAAGAACAACAAATATTTTTGGTGTTTTCGGGTTAGAAACAAGAACAAAAGGAAACAAGAAAACAAAGCAAAATATTTTTGGGTTTTCTCATAGCAAACCAACGATAGCAAATAAAGTAAAATAAGAGCAAAGAACCAAATAAACAAATGGTGAAGAGAAACAACAGAAATATTTTTGGTCTTTTTGTGTTTTAGGAAAGAAACAAAGCGAAAACAAGAGAATGCAAACTAACGAAACACAGAAAAGAAGGATGGCAGAAATCTGCCAAAACCTGAACAGTACAGAAATCGAATTTAACAAAAATCTTCCGTTGCTCAGCTCAAAAATCGTTCAACTAATGAAAGTTAGATAACAACCTGGGGCACATGCTCAAAAATTTCCAACTCAAAATAACGTTCTGGCTGTGCGTACGAATTTTTTTGGTAACAGCCCAGAATCTGTTTTTGGACAACACTTCCCCAAATATCATCTCCCTCTCATTAGAAAACCACTCTAAGAAACTAAACAGGTATGTACAAGTATCCAGCAACCATAATATGCAAAGAATGAGTGATGCCGGTATACCTCCCCCCAAGCTTAGGCTTTTGGCCTAAGTGGAGTTCATTCCCAACGAGGATCGGGGTTCCACGCCGGTGGATCGTACATGGAGTGATAATAAGGCCCCTGCGCAGAAGAATGTCGTGGAGGCTCCACATGACCATAATGTTGATATGAGGAGCTCGCTGCATCGGATGAAGAGTCGAGGTGCTCCTCGGCCTCCTCCGTGCCGTCCCTTGCATGATGGCCTTCCCTTTCTATGTATGCATTTAGCTCATTTTCTGTGACCGACCACCCTTTCCTGGAATCAAGGTTAAGCAGAACAGGTGCAGGCAATCGTACTAGTTTTTCAATTTTCTTAGTTATTCTCCAATTTTTCTTATAAAATGTTATCCTATAATACAGGTTGTTCAAGTTAGACGCATCTGAAATAAACTCATGTTTAATCATGGAAACAACATCAAGTTTCTCCATGGAGAGCGGAATATCTAGGTGGTGAGGTTCTACACCATGCATAGCTAATAAGCGAGAGGCGATAAGACCTCCACAAATTCCTCCTTTCTCACGGTTAGTAGCAAATCTACAAGCTATTAAAGCACCCAAATTATAAGTCCTATCCTGTTGCAAAGCAGCAGCTAAGAAAGCCATATCTTGGACAGACAACTTACTTGCATTCTTTCTAGCAAGAACGCACTTTGTAATGAAATAAGCAAAGTAGCGGATAGCTGGGAGTTGAATGCTACTGATCTTACCACCATCATCGGAGAAGCTTCTCCCTTGATAAAACATTGTATAAAGACTCGAGAGCTCCCGCGGCGTTCCCCTGACCTTCTCGCAGGATCCCCATTGTGGCACTCTAATTGCTGCACAAAAATCAGTAAATGGCAAGTTGACAGTTTTTTTATAAATCTTGTATCGGACCATGGGGTTAGTTTGGGACCGATGAAATTCGAAATCATGCACCACCGACATTGTTAGTTTCGCATATTGGTAAGGTTCGCCAACAGTAAAACTTTCCAACCCTGCATTGGAAATCAGTGTTTGAACATCTTGCAGGATTCCTGCATTCCGCATAAAATCAGTACATGGGTAATAAGAGGGGTATACTCCCTCTTCGCGGTGAACTCTCATGACTTGTTGCACCTCCAATTCTTGTTGATTTAGTTGGTGCCTACTTCCTTCCATTTTCTGAAATTTTTCAACAATCATTATAAAATTTGATTTCAAGGTATATAATTGAGGAAAACTACTATAGGAACTTGCTAGAGTACTAAACATGCATTAAAACTAGTTTCTATCACTTAGAACAAGCATGCAAGCTCACTAAACATGTTACCTACAGCAGCAAAATATTCAAGATATACTCAACCAAACAAAATTCTAATTGGATAATCAAAGGAGTCACATACCGGAGAGCAAATGTGCCAAATTTCAGACAGAAATCTGGGCTGAGCAAAGAGATCGAGAAATCTCGAGTTCTTGAGCAGAAACGCGAGTGAGAGAAAGTGAGTACGAGTTTTTCGGGAGAGAGAAGAGAATGGGTGAAAGAGATGATGAAGTGTGGCAAGGAGGGGCCCACACACCAGGGTGGCGCCCCTTGCTGGCGCGCCGCCTGTGGGGCCCTGGGGTGCCCCACTGGTCATCCCCAGTGCTCCAGGTGCCCCTTCGAAAAATAAGACTAGGTATAATTTTTTGTAAATTTTTGAGAACTTAAAAATGCACATTTCGGGTGTTAAAGTAATTATTACTGCGCAGGACAATGATTTCCAAAATCTTAAACAACTAAAGCATATTGCAAAACAAAAAGTGCTACAGCAAGTAAAACAAATGGAGGGAGAAAGAAAGAAAGAAATGTTGTTTAGCTCTCTTATGCATTAAAATATACTTGTTAACAAGGTTGATCAAGTCTTGCTACCAAATAAATTTTATATGACATAAGAAGAAATAAACCTCAAATCAATCATGTTACCTTATATTAAATTGATATAGATCCAATCACAAGAGTTTGATATTCTTCTTTAGGCTCATATATAGGACAATCAATGGATCCCACCTTGATAGTTTTCACATTACAAATTGTATTAACTCCATATACTTTATCAATCCTCTTTGGAAAATAGACAGTATGTTCCTTGTCATCAACATTAAAAGTAACTTTTCCTTTATTGCAATCAATAACAGCCCCTGCAGTATTAAGAAAGGGTCTTCCAAGAATAATAGACATATTATCATCTTCGGGCATTTCCAACACAACAAAATCAGTTAATATCAAGCAATGTTGAGTAACTTGAAGGAACATTTTCACATACACCAACAGGAATAGCAGTAGATTTATCAGCCATTTGCAAAGATATATCAGTTGGTATCAACTTATCTAAATCAAGTCTCTTGTAAAGAGAAAAAGGCATTACACTAACTCCTGCTCCCAAATCACATAGAGCAGTTCTAACATAATTATTCTTGATGGAACAAGGAATAGTCGGTATACCTGGGTCTCCAAGCTTCTTTGGAACCTTACCATTAAAAGAGTAATTAGCGAGCATAGTGGAAATCTCCTCATTAGGAATTTTCCTTTTGTTAGAGACAATATCTTTCATATACTTTGAATAAGGAGGCAATTTAATAGCATCAGTCAAAGGGATTTGCAAAAATAAAGGTTTCATCCAATCATAAAATTTATTATAATGTTCCTCCTCTTTTGATTTCAGTTTCTTAGCAGGAAAAGGCATTGGCTTTTGAACCCAAGGTTCTGTTTCATTACCATGTTTCTTTGTAATAAAATCTTCTTTAGTAAACTTTTTATTTTTAGCATGCTTTTCAGGTTCTTTTTCAATTTCTTCTTTACCAGGAGTATCATTCTTATCATTATATTCATCATGTTCATTACCACTTTTAGTTTCAGCATCAGAAAAAGAAATACTATTAGGATCATTAACATGTTCAGAGGATTCTACAACAGCTTTATGTTTCTTCTTCTTTTTCTTAGAAGGACTATCAGTTTCTTTAGTTCGTTGAGAATCTTGTTCAATTCTTTTGGGGTGCCCTTCAGGATATAGAGGATCCTGGGTAGAAACACCGCCTCTAGTTGTTACTTCATAAGCATGTTTCTCTTCATGAGTATTTTTTAACAAGTCATTTTGCACTTTAGTAAGTTGATCAATTTGAGTTTGAATCATATTAAAATGTTTAACAAGCATCTTAACATCATTGGAGGTTCTCTCCACAATATCATGCAATTTACCAATAGCTTGAGAATTTTCCATTATATGATTCTCTACTCTCATATTAAAATTATTTTGCTTAACAATATAATTATCAAATTCATCTAAACATTGATCAGGAGGTTTTGAATACGGAATATCTCCTCTATCAAAGCGTTGAAGAGAATGTACCTCGATTGTAGATGAAGGGGGATTATCTTACATAGGTCTTCTATTGGAGGCAAATTCTTCACATCTTCAGATTTAATACCCTTCTCCATAAGAGATTTCTTGGCTTCCCTCATATCTTCATCATTTAATTCAATCATACCCCTCTTCTTCAATATAGGTGTCGGAGTTGGTTCAGGTGTAGACCAATCATCATGATTTTTGCTTATCTTAGCCAATAATTCTTCAGCTTCGTCTGGAGTTCTTTTCCTGAAAACACAATCAGCACAACTATCCAGGTATGCCCTAGACTCAATGGTTAGTCCACTATAAAATATATCAAGTAAATCATGCTTTTCCAAATCATGTCCAGGCCGAGCTCTAATAAGAGAGCAAAATCTTGCCCAAGCTTCAGGCAATTTCTCTCCATCTTCTTGATCAAAGCTATAAATTTCTCTGCAGAGCCATATGTTGAGCACTAGCGGGAAAGTATTTCCGAAAGAAAACATCAAGCAAACAACTTGGACTATCAATAGAATCAGGAGGCAAATTATTATACCAAATCTTAGCATCATCCTTTAATGAGAATGGGAAAATCTTAGCAACAAAATAAGTACGCATCTTAACATCATCAGAAAACAAGCTACTTAAAGTTGAAAGCTCATTCATGTGCTCTACATCACTCTCTTTTTCAGTACCACAAAAAGGTGTTTTCTCAACAATAGATATATGAGATAAATCAAGAGAAAAGTCATAATCTTTATCCTTAATGTTTATAGGAGATGTGGCAAATTTAGGATCAGGAGACAGTTTATATCTAACAGCATGTTGTGCAATAAGCTTTTTAAGGTTACTTGTACTAGTAGTAGCATTGCATTTATCAATAAAATCATCATCAAGTTCCACATAATCTTCATCAAGATCATCAATCTCGGGTGAATTAACAGGTGTAACAGTATTTTCATTAGGAGTTTCAGTATTTTCAATTTGTCTAGACCTAGCAATTGTAGCATCTAGAAAAGGACCTAATGAACCAGTATTATCAAGCATAGTAGAAGCATCATCAAAATTATCAGAGGAATTTTCAGATTCAGCAGAAATACCAACACGTGAAGTTTGTCGTGGTGAAACAAGTTGACTTATCACAGATGGTGAATCAAGAGCAGGGAGGTACTCGAGTTGTACCTTTTCTTGTAGTGGATGGTAATATGGCGACTTTAGTATCGCGAGGTTTACCCATGATGGAGAATTTGCAGCGAACAATATCAATCCAAGTGAACTTGCAAATAAAGCTATGCTCCCCGGCAACGGCGCCAGAAAATAGTCTTGATGACCCACAAGTATAGGGGATCGCAACAGTCTTCGAGGGAAGTATTACCCAATTTATTGATTTGACACAAGGGGAGACAAAGAATACTTGTAAGCCTTAACATCGGAGTTGTCAATTCAGTTGCACCTAGAAACAGACTTGCTCGCAAGAGTTTATCAGTAGCAACAGTTTTATAGCAGTAGGAATAGTGAAATAACAGCATCGGTGAAATAAAGACAACAGTAGTGATTATAGTAAACAGCAGGATTAAAATACTGTAGGCACATGGATGGATGAACGGGCGTTGCATGGATGAGAGAATTCATGTAACAATCATGGTAGGGCATTTGCAGGTAATAATAAAGCGGTATCCAAATACTAATCAATCAATAGGCATGTGTTCCGTATATAGTCGTACGTGCTCGCAATGAGAAACTTGCACAACATCTTTTGTCCTACCAGCCGGTGGCAGCTGGGCCTCTAGGGAAACTACTGGAAATTAAGGTACTCCTTTTAATAGAGTACCGGAGCAAAGCATTAACACTCCGTGAACACATGTGATCCTCACATCACCGCCTTCCCCTCCGGTTGTCCCAATTTTTGTCACTTTGGGGCCTCGGGTTCCGGACAGCAACGTGTGTATACAACTTGCAGGTAAGATCATAAAACAATGCATATCATGATGAAATAATAACATGTTCAGATCTGAGATCATGGCACTCGGCCCTAGTGACAAGCATTAAGCATAACAAGTTGCAACAATATCATAAAAGTAACATCTACGGATACTAGGCACCATGCCCTAATAATCTTGTGACTATTACATGATCAATCTCATCCAATCCCTACCATCCCCTTCAGCCAGCGGGGGAATTACTCACACATGGATGGGGGAAACATGGCTGGTCGATGGAGAGGCGGTGATGGCGGTGAAGATCCCCTCCAATTCCCCGTCCCGGCGGAGTGCCGAACGGAGCTGGTCCCGAGGCGGAGTTTCGCGATGGTGGCGGCGTACTAGATGGTCTCTAGAAATATGGTCGAACCCCCGGCGTTTTTAGGTCGAAAGACATATGTAGTCCAAAGAGAGCGCCGGGGGCCGCCGAGGCGCCCACACACAAGGCGGCGCGCCCCGGTCGCGCCGGCCTAGTGTGGGGGGCCCGGGCCCCCACCTGGCTTGCCCTTCTGGCTCCGTCAATATTCTGAAAAAATAGGATCTTTCGCATAAATTCCGAGGATTTTCCTGAAAGTTGGATTTCTGCACAAAAACGAGACACCAGAGTAATTTTGCTGAAAACAGCGTTAGTCCGTGTTAGTTGCATCCAAAATACACAAATTAGAGGCAAAACAATAGCAAAAGTGTTCGAGAAAGTAGATACGTTTTGGACGTATCAAATGCCAATTCCCTTTGTCTCGCGATATTTTACTTGTCCGAGGTTTGGTCATCGGTATCTCCATACCTTGTTCAACCTCGTTACCGACAAGTACTCTTTACTCGTACCGTGGTATGTGATCTCTTATGAACTATTCATATGCTTGCAAGCTAATCAGATGACATTCCACCGAGAGGGCCCAGAGTATTTCTATCCGTCATCGGGATGGACAAATCCCACTATTGATCCATATGCCTCAACTCACACTTTCCAAATACTTAATCCCATCTTTATTGCCACCCATTTACGCAATAGCGTTTGATGTAATCAAAGTACCCTTCCGGTGTAAGTGATTTACATGATCTCATGGTCGAAGGACTAAGGCAACTATGTATCGAAAGCTTATAGCAATTTGAACTTAATGAGTTGATCTTATGCTACGCTCATTTGGGTGTGTGTCCATTATATCATTCAACTAATGACATAACCTTGTTATTAATAACATCCAATGTTCATGATCACGAAACCATGATCATCTATTAATCAACAAGCTAGTTATACAAGAGGCTTACTAGGGACTCCTTGTTGTTTACATAACACACATGTATCAATGTTTCGGTTAATACAATTATAGCATGATATATAAACATTTATCATAAACACAAAGATATTATAATAACCACTTTATTATTGCCTATTGGGCATATCTCCAACACAGCCTCCCTGGCACAAACGCTGACTGCTCCTCAGAGATAATATCTGGCAAGCAGACCTTCAGCCTATTTGCCATAACCTTCGATGCAATTTTTTATATTACGTTGCAAAGACTTATTGGCCTAAATTGGCCAAGTTCCTCCGGGCTTGCCACCTTTGAAATCAAGACAATGAAAGTCTGGTTAATCTCCCGCATCTCATCCTCTCCCTTGAGCAACCTAATGACTGCCAAGGTAACCTCCTCTCCACAAAAATCCCAGTGTGTCTGAAAGAAGTGTGCTGGAAAACCGTCAGGCCCCGGAGCCTTGGTCGGAAACATTTGGAAAAGCACTTCCTTTACCTCCTTTTTTGCAAATGGTTTCATTACCTGCTCATTCATCCTCTCTATAACTTTAGCAGGGACAACATCTAGCACCTCCTGCATGTGAGATACGCCTTCCGACCTATACAGGTCGGCATAGAAGCCCCGCGTCAGCTCGGCCATCTCCTGGTCGGCTTCAGTGAACTCCCCATCCGGCTTTTTGAGCCTGGTAATGCGGTTCTTTTTCTTTCGTTGGCTTGCTCGGAGGTGGAAGAATCGGGTGTTCTTATCTCCCTCCGCGAGCCATTGAATTCTAGAACGCTGTCGCCACACCACTTCCTCGCGTTCATACAGCTCGACAAGCCGTTGGTGCACCTTGATATCCTCATAGGTTGGTTCCTGCCTTGCAGCATCTGATCGCAGTGTCTCCAAACGAGGCTTCAGCTGCATTATCTCCGTTCGGACGTGGCCAAAGGTCTCTTGCCCCCACTTCTCCAGAGAACCCGATACTCGGCCAAGCTTCTCATGGAACTGCGTCATCGATGTCGCCTTCCCCTCCTCTTCTGATGTATCCTTGAGGTAGGGTTTAAACTGATCATGCTTTTCCCACATCAATTCATACCTGAAGATTTTTTCTTCAGTGATGAGCCGCTGGCGCGCTGCTATCGCCAAATGAAGTTGCCTTTCCACTTTGGAGAAGCCCGTTTAGCACTGCAGGCCTGAAATATACTCTTAGGCCCCTGGCACAGCTAGCAGTTCTCCGTTCGACCATATCACATCATTTGAGGTGGCTCCAATACACCAACTAGGGGGGCCAAATGGTCAACCGGACCGAATGAGTCTCGCCGGGTACGTGCCCATCTGGCCGGACAACAAAGACCCAAATTTTATCCATGGTGTGACCCAAACGGACCAAAACAAATCGAGATATCCTGATAAAGCCATTGAAAGTTTCGCGCAGACTTGGCCATGAGGTTGTGCTTTGGTTCTGTCGTCTGCTGCGACTCAGATCCCAAATCCTTAGCCTACCAACCTCTAACCCCCCTCTCTTGCCCAGATTCGTGTTCTTCCCGCCTCTTCGCTTCTCATCCTAGTGAGTCAAAGCCTTACCTTATCTGCTCCAATGGAAGATGGTGATGAGCGGATCTCGAATCAAAGAAAGGAGACTGACAAATCAGAAATACCTGATTTAGCTCTCACCATGCAGGCAATGAGTTTATCAAATCCAGGGTTATGCAGAATCCAAGGAAATCAAGTGATGAAACAAGAAGTGCTGGATTTCTCTTGTTGCTTGATAATGAAGGTAGCCAACACTGGTGCAACTCCAAGATCCCTCTCGCAGCGGAATCTGGAAGAAGCAATGTCCAGAGCATGGAAGGAAAAATATCATGGCATCACCCAAGTATCAAGCTCAGTATTTATGGCACATTTTAAATCGCAAGAGGATATGGTCGCAGTTTACATAAAGCAGCCTTTGGTAGCAAGTTCAGAAAATTTGCTAGTTGACTGGTTTGATCCTTCCCTGAATGCTACATCAAGCTCAGACTATAAATTTGATAATATCCTTGTTACGGTTAGAGCTTATGGAATTCCCAGAAACAAAAGATCCATTAATTTGCTGAAGAACATACTTAATCAAGTTGGAGAAGTATCTGATTTCCATGTTCTTCAAGAGAGCAATATTTTTGCAAAACAGGATTATATATGGGGTACAGCAAAAATAATGGTAGCAAATCCATTAAAGGGTAAGGCTTTAGTGAGTTTCGAGGACAACTCATCAACTGTTGCTTATCTCCATTACGAAAAAATAAAAAGAGCCTGCCTCTTCTGTGGAATCTTGTTTCACAATGTTCAAGACTGCAGTTTAAGAAATAATCTCATCTCGGAGAGGCAGAAAAGGAGACAGTCTAGTGCAGATATACCAACACACAGATTCGGGCAATGGATCATAAATGAGAGGCTCATACCGGCAGAATTAATCAACAACGCCAGATTGGGGGAACAATCATCAAATCAAGAAGGTCTTCTTATTCTTCAAAAACTTCGAGATCTATTTGCGCAAGATCCCAAAGGCAAAGGAGAAATGATAGACCCTTATATTAGTAGGACAACAGAGAACAAACAGAAAATCAATACATCAGGACAGATCCGTTCCTGCTTTGCATCAGAAGCTATGATTCATCAACAAGGGAATGAAGGAATACTTTCTCTACCTACTACAATGGGACAACATCAAGGACAGAAACATGTCATGGAAGACACAGCTCAAACCAGTACAGGAGAAAAGGCTTTAACTGAAAGAGAAACCAATATCATTCAACAACCCAATATAGAGACATCAGTTATTGGAGATATTGGTGAAAGGATGGCACCGGCAAATTTACAGTTCACCTCAACTATCAAGAATCAGCCAGCAAACCTTATCACTCAGAAAGATAATGAAGGAGTTGTCTTTCCTCTGCAGTTTCCGGGAAAAATAAATAGTTCAAAAAGGTCTGCTCCGCCTACAGAAGAAGTCAATCAACCAATAGCAAAAAAAGTTATGGCTTCTCAGAACAATCAGTCTAGCTCTCAAGAAATTCAAATGCAATTGGTTATGATGGAGAACCAAGGAACACCTACAATACTGCAGTGCGCAAGGAGAGCCACTCCACCATACAACCCGGCCTTATCTCTCAACCTAAATGCTCAAATGATAAATGAAACCTTGTTTGGTCAAAACACTGCAGTAGGTCAGAATATTTCAGCCAATCTAGGTATTCTGGGAGCAGCTCCAAATCTGCCTGTTCAATCAGACTCAAACACTCACATAAGCAGAGAAAAACGTAGGCCTTCTGGATGGGATGTACAATCACAGAAAGGGATATCTTTTTACAAGCCAGGAGCAAATACATGGAAAATACACACAACAGCTACCAATGCTAGAAAAAATATGTGTGCTCAACGAACTCTAGCATCACCATGTAGATCGGATGCAAGTAGTGCTGTAGCTGCTTCTTATGACCATGACCCTTGGCCACTGCACACGCCAGTAGTGTCTGGTTCTCAGGGCGTGCAAGATTCTAGGCGGGGAGCTTTCTCGTCTCCACAGGTAACCGGGGAACCATATCAGGCACCGGTAATGTATAACGCAGGAATTCATCAAGGAGTACAGGGAAATCAAGGAACCCAAGTGAATAATGCGCACAACATGGAAAAACAAGAGATTATAGAACAAGTTCAGAATGCACCAGACATAGATGCTCAACACACTGAGGCAGCGGCGCCAGCCTTCAAGGCGCCTCGGGCGCCATGAAAGCTTTAGGATGGAACTGCCAAGGCATGGGCAAGAACCTTGGCAGTACTAAAATGCTTCATCTTGCCAGGATGATTGGAGCGGCAAAACCACAGGTATCTTTTATTTCTGAAATTAAATCTTCCAAGGTAAGTTCCTCTGACTTGGTTTCTAGATTTAATATGTCTGATGCTTTTGTAGTACCCTCTCGGCGTCGTTCGGGTGGGCTTTGGCTGATGTGGAATGATGACCTCAAGCTCACTGTTCATAGTTCTAGCTTCTATGTAATATTAGCTACTGCCACTATTCTCTCTAGTAATCAACATTTTGGTCTCATATGTATATATGGCGACCAGTACCATCGTCAAACTTGTGATATATGGAATCATGTCGCCTCTTTTGTGTTTGATAACCTTAATATGCCTATGCTTTGTATGGGAGATCTCAATGAACTATTGTATAGTGCAGATAAGAACTCTCAAAAGCTTAATGTTACCCTATGAATGCTTTTCATGCTCTTATAAAAAACTGCGGGCTCTTTGATTTAGGATTCAGTGGTCCTACTTATACTTGGACTAATAAGAGATTTTCTTCTAATCCTATTTATGAACGTCTAGACAGATGCCTAGTCAATTCTGAATGGTGCACTAACTTCCCTGTTTCCAATGTCTATAATATGCCTATCATTCACACTATCAGTGATCATGCTGCTATTTTACTGTCTACTGATGGTCCTGTTAAGAAAATCAAAAGCACTTTCAAATTTGAAAACTGGTGGCTCAAAGAAAATGATTTTCAGAATCAGGCAAAAACGGCTTGGAATAATTTAAAAAATAAAACTTTCTGGAATAGAACTAAACATCTTGCAGGTCAATTAAAAATCTGGTGTGGAAAGAGGAAACCATTACAGGAAGAGCTTGATAACATTCAAGAACAAATCAAGGAGATTCAAATGCAACCGCTGGAGAAGCAAGACCATAACAAAGAAGCTTCGTTATCAATAAGGTATGAACAAACTCTTACCAAGCTTACTGATTCTTATGTTCAAAGAGCTAAAAAACATTGGATAAGAGATGGCGACAGAAATACTTCCTTCTTTCATAGATCTATTATTAAAAGAAGGAGAAGAAATGCTATAATTTCTATCAAAGATGAAAGTGATGTTATGCAGCATATGCCTGAAAAAATTAGTGATACCTTTGTTAGCTATTTTAGATCTATTTTTGCTTCTTCAAATGCTAACACTGGAAGGTCTTTTATAAACTCTCAACTCCCTCAAGATTCGAACGATTATACTTACACGGTTCCAGATGAAAAAGAGGTAATTGAAACTCTCAAAGATATGAAGAGAAATGCTTCGCCTGGTCCTGATGGATTCAATGTAGAATTTTACATAGCAACCTGGGACTGGATTGGAAAGGATGTAATGCAACTGGTAAGAAATTTTTTCCAAACAGGTGTTATGCCCGCTCATATCAATGATACTCACATTGCTCTTATTCCTAAAAAATTGGTTCCTTTGGTTCCTGCTGATTATAGACCTATTAGCCTATGCAATGTTATATATAAAATAATTGCTAAATGTATTGCAAATAGGCTTAAACCTCATTTACATGATTACATTCATCCTTCTCAACAAGCTTTTATTGAAGGTAGGCGTATTAGTAACAATATTATAATAGCTCAAGAAATTACGCACTCCTTTGCTCTTAATTCTTGGAAAGGAAAAGCTTTCATGCTTAAAATTGACTTAGCTAAGGCTTTTGATAGATTATAATGGAGGTTCATTGTTTCAGCTCTTATAAGAAAAGGTTTCCGTGAGCATTTCATCAACCTCATCTATGCTTGCATTTCCACACCCTCCTATTCTGTCATCATCAATGGTCAACCTTTTGCAAATTTCAGAGGTGAAAGAGGTATAAGACAAGGTTGTCCTTTATCTCCTTATCTTTTTGTCCTTTTCATTAATGAGTTATCTATCAGCCTACAGGAGGCAATGAGAAACAACAATCTAGCAGGAATTCAATTGGGACCCAACTGTCCACCTATACACTCCCTTCTCTTTGCAGATGATTTATTAATTTGTGGACAGGCATCAGAGCAGGAGGCAATAAAAATGAAGCAAATCATGCAAAGTTTCTGTACCATTTCGGGACAGACTCCTAATTGGATGAAATCAGGTATTATTTTTAGCAAGAAAGTAGATGCCTCAACTATTACTGTCATAAAAAATATTTTCCAAGTGCCTAACATTGACAATAATTTCATCCATTTGGGTCACCCCCTTATCATACCAGGGAAAAATAGAAATGCTGCTTATAACTTTGTTCTAGATAAGTTTAAGCTAAAACTTCCAACTTATAAAGCTGATCAACTCTCGCATGCAGCAAGATTAGAGCTTATAAAATCGGTCTTCTCTTCTATCCCTGTCTATTACATGTCGAATATTCTCTTCTCCAAAAAGTTTCTTGCTCAAATTAAATCCATCATTAGAAACTTCTGGTGGACGGGTGTTAGAGGAGAAAGCAGTTCTAAAAGTCTTTGCCTTCGTGCTTGGAAAGATATCTGCTGCCCGAAAAATGAAGGAGGTCTTGGTATTAGGAACCTACAGGCGATGAATCAAAGTTTGCTGCTTATGACCACTTGGAGGCTTGCGGATAATAAGGAAAGTTTTCTTTACTCAATGCTAAAATCAAAATATTTTCCTGATTCCTCAATTTGGAGACCAAATGTTAATACTCCTAAGTCTGCCTTTTGGGCCTCTATTCTGAAAATCCTCCCTATTCTTAAAGAAAATGTTTTCTACCAAATATCCACAGGTCAAATCTCTATTTGGAGCTCGCCTTGGTGTGAAGGTTGGAATAATATTTATGATGCTCTAATAGTTCAAGACAACAATTTTGTTTATCCAGCGCAGGTCAAAGATCTTTGGTCCCCAAATCAGAAGATTTGGAATACTGATTTAATAGACTCACTCTTTCAGGAACCGATTGCAACCTCCATAAAGCAAACAACCATTATTGATTCACAGGAAGATGACATACTTTGCTGGAGATTAACTCAAAATGGTAAATGTAACTCCAAGTCAGCTTATGAAGCTTGTATTCAGCGGCTTTATGAACAAGGGGAGCCAAGACCAGCCCAGGTAAGTCACCAAACAACTCAGCTTCTCAAACTTATATGGAAAAATAAAAATATCACTCCTAGAGTTCAAACTTTTGGATGGAGGTTACTGAGAAAATCCATGCCAACAGGAGCCAGAGCAGGTAAATACTCCAAACATATAAGCAAACTTTGTTGCAGGTGTGGAAACGAAGAGAATGACAATCAACTCTTTTTCTTATGTCATTTTGCTAGAGCGGCCTGGTTCTCTAATCCTTGGTATATTAAAACTGATCAAATTTTACAGCCTAATAGCTCTCTATCTCAAGTCATACTGAATCTGATCAATATGAATCATCCTTTCGGATCCATAGAAAACATTCTTACCTTTCTTTGGTGTATTTGGAAAAATAGAAATGACTGTCTTTTTAATAAAAAAGAGAATCAGCCATCCCAGATTATTCACATGACTAATGCTATTAATAAGAATTTAGAAACACTCAATGTTGTGCAGGAAATACTTGACAGGGATGATGCAACAGGAATAGGAGGAGGATACAACAACTCAGCTAGAACCCAGGGTAATCAAGTGATGACTCAAGGTCAATCTTTAAAAAATGATCTGTTTATAACAGGTAGCAAGATTTACTCGGATGCGGCCTGGAAAACAAAGAAAGCTCCAGGTTCACAGGGCTTGATCACCACTGGGATTGGCATATTCTGTCATCTTCAGAGGAATGGAATACAGGAAAAAATTCTCATTCAAGCTTCCACTACAACGGCAGCGTCTTCTCCTCTTCTTGCTGAAGCAATGAGTCTAGTCCTTGCCTCCCAAATTGCTGTCAAGCTGAATGTTCATGGAGCCACATTTTTGACAGATAATTTAACTCTAGCAAAGGCAGCGGCAGCAACTACGATCACTGATAATCAAGTTCCTTGGGAGTTAAGAAATCAGATCTCGGAGTACCAGAAGGCATCAAAACAAATAGAAGCGGAAGTATATCATATCAAAAGAGATCTTAATGGAATCGCTCACGATTGTGCTCAACAGGAAATTAGACAGGCAGTCTATGCCCATCTTTAGTTGTTCAAATTCAGCTCACTTAGATCTTCATACTTGTCCTGTAGCTTCCTCTCTTTCCATCTTTCAACCTCAGGGTATTGTATGGCATGATGTAAACTGTTTATGAGCTGACTGAAAATTTGGCGCCTCCAGCGCCCTCCCTTGTTAAAAAAAAAAAGACTCAGCCTTATCCATGCCGTCCTGACTGCCGAATAATTGTCTGTATGTCAGGCTCCACTCGCAACTCAAGCGTGTCGTGTGGTCTAGAGCGTCTACTCTCCTGCCATATTCCTCTCCATGCTGTCCTATATGATGTTACATCCTAACTGAAAAGAATGACCTATTGTTGAGGCCATGACTACGTTTCAGATTCTGTCCACCCACAAGCCACAACTACTTGCCCTTATATCCCTACCAAACCACCATGATCTCATTGACTCGTACCATCCAAAGATGCGATGACAACGGCGAGCTACTATATATATGGTTTACATTTACATTACTTTGTCGAAACAAACAATATCGTTTACATTAAAGAAAATGCCAAGTAGCCGAGCAGGGCTGTATGCATTACATGCATAAAGTTTCTTGCTCCGGTTACACATGCAATCCTACCTACATGGAGCTGCTTACGAACATGTTGGTCACCGCGGCAATCTGAGACATGAACTTCCCCATCGGTAGCTCCGGCAAGCACATGGGAACAGCGATACACTCGTCGCCGTTGGTGTCCTTACACCTGACATAGATACTCGACAGCGTCGCCAAGATACCCGCGGCCCCTGGCGTACCGCCGCCAGCGTACTCCGCCCAGCCGCCTAGTTCCAGCGACTCATTCCCGCACCGGCTCATGTCGGATACCGCAAAGCCCCCGTCGAACAGGTCCGCCCCACGGTACTCGTTCCTTGCCACGAGGTCTAGCACGGACATCGCGTACTCGTCGGTGAACTTGAGTTTGGCCTCGCGCAGCAGCTCCACCGCGCGTGCGAGCGAACCCCGGCAGAGCTCGTCGGCGGTAACATCAGCCGTTGTTGCGCCGAAGACCGCGTTGCCATAGAACCCTGGCGGGAGCCGGGGTTCGCGCTTCCAGCTTCCCCGTGCGTTTTTGGCAAGTATTACTCGCACCCGCTTGTGGGGCGCGTACCCTAGGGCCGCTACCCTGCATCGCCACACGGCCGCTGTGATGAGCTCGAACACCGTTGAGGAGCTCCCAAGGCGTCCTGGTAATCCCCTCCGCAGTGCGGCCATCTCATTTGCGCCGAAGAGGAAGGACTTAGTCACCAATCCGTCTAATTGTGGTGGCATTGTGAGGTCAGCTTCGGCTTCATCGGCTTGTCATTATCGGTAGGCAAATCCTCCGTGGCCATGGCCGCAGGTACAGATGTAGTAGTATCTGGTAGAGAGGACGCAAGAAGGTGTCTCTCCCACAAAGGAAAGACGGCCGGAACTGGTTGGCCTCGTGCTAGGTCGAGTATGCATCTAAGGATCTGGACCATGCCGAAGCCATCCGCGACGTTGTGGCACATCCTGATCGCGAGGACGACGCCTCCGCAGCTGAGTTGGGTCATCTACATATACATATATATAGAACAAAAATATTAGCGGGCCGAAGGATGCTAAAACAAATACAGTTAATTAGTCAATCGAAAAGCTACACATTCATGCCAGGTCTCGAACGGATGCAGATTGCAGAAACCTATTGGTAGTACTGATCCAATATGTGAGTACCTGCAAGTAGAGCAACGGCTTGCCGATGACAGTTGTGAGGTCGCCCACATCACACATGAGCTCCTCAACGCAAGGGTATGGTGGCACCAGCGGCTTCTTCAACTCCTCCAGCCGCACGTTAGCATGCGCCTCCACGAACACCGCTCCTTCCGCCGTGCAGTCCACCACTAGCTTCTTCCTGCCTGGGACCTCCCGCAGGCGGCCGGCCACAGGGTAGTAGTAGACCAGCGCCTCCGCGAGGCCGGCCTTGAGGGAACTCGCCAGTTGCTCGGGCGCACCTCCGGGGACACGGCATCGGAAGAACTCGATCTCAGTAATGTATTGACGCAGCCCTGGAGAGCTGTCCAAGTCAGACAGTGTCCTGACCTCGCGCGCCGTCGCTCGAGCAGGCGCCACCAGCTCAGGCTTCCTGCGGTGCGCCGTGAAGGTCACCATTGCGTGCGCGGTTCAGTAACTCCTACTATATGAGGCTAAGACGAAGGTGGTAGCTAAATATGTATGTGGAGGAAGCACCGTACAACTCTAGCTGGCACTTTATATCGTACTGATTTCTAGTAAGGTGGGAGCGACTCCTAGGCGAGCGACCAGGCAACCAAGAAAGTAAAAGAAGGGACCGAGACTCTGTCTCAAGAGCCGGCAAACCTCAATCCTAACGCCTTGGGACAAGTTACTGTCATTGTCAGTTATAATACTATGTGAAAGCCGTATATATCTTCATAAACTTTGTAGTCGTAGCGCCGTTTAGTTTAACTTTGTAGTTGTAACCAGATTTTAGTAATGTGGATAGTGCTGCTTTGACAAAGTCACGACCTCACTAACACTAGTGGAAAACAGGGATTCACTTCCGGTGCATTTGGGGCTTTAGTCTCGGTTGTGCAACTGAGACTGCACAATCGGAACTAAAGCCCTCTACCTTTAGTCCCGGTTCAAATATAAACTAAGACTAAAGGGTCCTTCACGTTGTGCGACTAGGGGTCTCGTGGTGGAGAACCTTTGGTCCCGGTTCGTAAGACGAACCGGGATTAAAGAGTCTTTGTCGTGGCAAAGAAAATGGCCATTTCTCTGCCGCGGCAGAGGTTTAGGGTGGAGCAACGTTTCTCTGCCGTGACAGAGAAATTGACCGTTTCTTTGTAGGGTAGAGTTATAGGGTTTTATGTTATTCATTCAATTCTGCAATGCATACATCATTCAAAAAACCACAAACATTGTCATGAATATATAGACATCGTCAAGAAATACAATATACGTAATGCATGTTTACAATATAAAGTTGATCCTCTTTACCATATCTATTTCAAATCCCTAATGTCAAATATGAACTCCTGATGGTATTCTCCAGTTGGAGCTATGACCTCCCTAACTAAGAATCCCGCAAATTCCTCTTCAATTGCTCGGATGCGATCCACCGTTAGAAGAGTGTCCCGCACGCGTTCCATCTAATTTAAGAAAAGGATATCAATATATATATATGAAAGGAACTCAATACAATTGATGGTAATAAAATAATATTGTGAACTATTGTTCACGTGCTTTAAGGGCATGTATAGCCGTCTCCGGCTCCCCGTGATAGGCCATCTCACGAATGAACTCACAGACGTAGTATTCACATAAATTATTCCCGGGTTCCTGTTTCAAACACTTTACGAAAAAATAGTTCGAGCAAACTAATAATCAAGCATGGTACTGAAACAAAATATCAAAGATATTCGCACACATAGTTATAGTACTACTTACAGGGTGATCTTGAAATATACGCTCCGATTTCCATTCACCCGGAGCAGTCTTGATGAAGCGTTTCCAAGCCCTGTCCGGGAAAGAAAAAATGAGTAAATGAGTTATTAATTACTTGATATCAGAAAATGAGAACAGAAGATGTCGATATAGGGCGATATTGATTGAAATTACCTCTAGACCAGGGCAGCCATGTTCGCCCGTTGCTGATGCTCTTTACGTTTCGAGTCCATGACAAGTACTACTCCTTTCTCAAGGTGAATGATTAGGAGAATATAGTGGAATCTGCGCACGCATAACTCAGAGGATTAGTTAAGACTTAACATCGAGTAAGCAAAATCGAATATGTATAAAACAATAACACTCACTCGAACTAGTAAGGGAAGAATATTTCCGATTTGTTTTGTTGCTTCCGTAAAAACATTAGCATGTTACCCTCTGTGTTTTCGGGGAATTGGTTTACCGTAACTTCATGAACGGTGTTTGGGTTAATGAACCCAATGTCATAGAGTTCGCCTCTTTGCATTCGAGCATCTTCATTTTCCATAATATATAGCGTATAAAAGAATATAGTAAGGATAATTGTTAGTGCAATGAATGAGTTCAGCTACAGACTTAATTACAAAAATAAATTACTTACAGACAGTAGCAACTCATGGGAGTTTTGTCGAGGGCGTCTTGATTGAATAACTGAAATAGTTCTTCAAAGTCAATGTTTAGCTCCTCGTTTCTTTGGAAATAATGCTCATCTTTAATTCCCACTGTCTAGTATGATCTTCAACTCCCTACAGGCTTACATGTACCATTCATGCAACTTTCGCATCTGAGTCCCTAGATGCGGGAGCTGGTCAGGTCTGACGAGAGGCTACACGTATGTGTATGTGTATGTGTATGTGTATGTGTATGTGTATGTGTATGTGAGTTCAACCATGGGGAAGTAACCTTCGTACTGAACGGGTGCTCCAAGATAACTAGTCGTCCGTTGGATCATATCCGTCGTCTCCAGATCATCATAAGAGTGCACGATCAAGGGGGCACCGAATGATTTTCATGTTGTCCGAGCTGGGCAATTGTTCTCCCTTTTAAGGGTCTACTTCCATAATTTCTCTCATAATCTGCTCTAGAGGACTGTCCAAGTGAGCGGTCATAATCATTTTCCAACTCAGGTTGCTTTGCTCTCGTCTCAGCAAAGTGCCTCACTATGTTCGGTAATATAAACAACTTTGGAGGAGGCTTCTTCGGTGCAAAATGCGCCTTCATATGGGCATGTATGATTTCGTCGTTTTGCTCATCAGTCCTCTCGTATGGTAAAAATTCAGGAGTCTTAGACCTCTTCAGAGCTGATGATCTCTTTGGAGCTATAGTACTTGCCGCGGTACTTTTCCTTTTTGTCGAGTCTGCTTAGGCGGTAGAGTTGGCAGAGTCTCCTGATGATGAGGAGGCGGCGGAGTATGCTCACGAGGAGGAGACTGCGGAGGCGGAGGAGACTGCTCACGTGGAGGAGACTGTGGAGGCAGAGGAGTCTGCGCAAGCGGCGAAGGCGGCTGAGAATGAGTTGGAGGTGGCCTGCTTGGCTTCGAACCTGGAAGCACAATGTTTTCCTTTCGCCATAGAACGGTGGTTCTAATGGCTTCTCCCAGTTCAGTGATTTCCCCATCTTCACTTGCAGGGTGGTCAAGCATCAACGACTCATATCCTGCCATCACTTCATCCACCCCCGCAACAACATAGCCATCTGGAACTAGACGACAATGGTAAGTTGTTGTATGTGAGACATAGCCGACCGCCGCCTTCATGGATATGTTCACAAATTTTACATGGAGCTCACAAGGACGAAATTCTGTGATATCATCCACGGGGTAGTGAGGAGCCAACATCACCTGATCATCATAACTATTATCGAGATGCGTGGAAGCCACGCTGCTTTTCCAGTGCTGAGATTGTTGTGGGTTGATAACATCAAATGCAGGATCTTCATGCTGCCCCTGAGATCGCTGGCTAAGTACTTCGTTAATTTGAGCTATATGGGGCTCCTGTGCCCTCATTTGTTCCTACGTCTCACTCACAGATTCCTCTAAGGACGCTATGCGGTCTGCCTCCCTTGCTTTGGCTTTTATCAGGAAATCTCTTCCTTTCCCCGGGAAGCCATACTTCCACGGAACGGAGCCTGTCGTGCCTCGTGTTCGTCCGCCGTGTTCTTTATTCCCAAGGGTGCGAGCCAGCTTGTCGTTCTCTCTTTTGGGATGGAACCTCCCCTCCTGCACGTCCTTATGTGCAGCTATAAGGGCTTCACCAGGTTTTTTGAGATGTTCTTTTGTATAAATACACTTCCCTGTTTTTGGTCCAACTTTCTCCCAACCCCGTAGAGCCACTCCTTGGACTGTTCGATCCAATCAGATGCCACTATATTGATCCCTTTGCTGATCAGTTCCACCTCAACTTTCTCCCACTTAGGCCTGTTAGCCTTGTAGCCACCTGGACCTATAATTTGGTGATATTTCTTCAACGAAGCATTTTCCTTATTTGTTTCTGACCTTTTCTTAGCTTCATCTGAAAACTTGAACTTCACGAATTCGGGCCAGTGATCTTTTATCTTCTCATGCGCTCCAGTGAAGTCCGGAGTCTTGTTTTTCTTGACAAAGTCACAGAACAATCTTTTCTTGTGGTTCTTGAATTGTTCGGCCATCTTCTTTAGAGCAAACTCCTTGACTTTCTACTCCATCTTTCTGGGTAAGGTAGGGTGAAATGTGCCATGAGGTGACGCCAAAGGTTGTTTTTGGCTATATCATCGACATAAGTACCTTCTTCAACCTCTTCAGCCTTTGGCTTGTGCCAGTCTCGAACGGTGATCGGGATGCAGTCCCTAACAACCACTCCGCATTGACTTACAAATAATTTTTCCGCCTTCTCGGGAGCAGTCGGTTGGCCATTACAAGAAATTTCGACGATGTCGAACCTAACACCATCGGTCAACTTTTTGGCTGGGTGATGACCCACAAGTATAGGGGTGTATCGTAGTACTTTTGATAAATAAGAGTCGAACCCAACGAGGAGCAGAAGGTGTTGATGAGCAGTTTCAATGAAGGATTCTCTGTAAACACTAGCAAACGGGTTTTCAGGGGTATTTGATATTGCAAATAAATAAAATGCGAGTAAATAAAAGGCGGAAATAATAATTGCAGCAAGTGGCCCAATCCTTTTTAGCACAAAGGACAATCCGGTTGTTCTACTTATATCGACCAAACGTTCCTGAGGACACACGGGAGGTTTTATGTCAAATGCTTTCGGGTCGCATCCGTGAATAATCTCTATTGGTATGGTAAGTGTTGTGTGGGTGAACCTATGCTAATGCACTACCCTTACTAGGATAATACATACTTGTGATTAAACCCCTTGCAAGCATCCGCAACTACAAGAAGGTAATTAAGATAAAATCTAACCACAGCCTTAAACTCTGAGATCCTACGCTCCCTCATGCAATGGTTTCCTTACGGGGGTTCAAATTTCTGTCGCTCCGGCAACCCCGCAATTAGTAGCCAAATACATGATGCATTCCCCTAGGTCCATAAAGGAGAAGTATCATGTAGTCAACGTTCACATGATACCACTAGAAGAATAACACCAAAATTTAAATATCATATCAATACATATTACTCACATAGCTCCACTACTAACACAAGACTTCTCCCATGTCCTTAAGAACTAAACAAACTACTCACGGGACAACATATGGAACATGATCAGTGGGTATATAATGATGAATAACAATCTGGACATAAACCTTAATCCGATGGTTTCACTCAATATCATCAAATACAACAAATAATCAATACCGGGAGAGTTTCCCCTTCCGGGATATGCGAGGTACAACCCAAATAGTTACAGCGGCACGAGGTGGAGACGGCGGTGATGATGGTGCTGATGGTGGAGATGATGAGGATGATGATCACGATGAAGTCCAGATCGATGGCGGTGGCGATGGCAACGATTTCCCCCTCCGGGAGGGAATTTCCCCCGACAGATTCCTATCTGCCGGAGAGCTTTTCTCTCTCTAGTGTTTTCCGCCTCGTAGTGGCGGCGGAATATTTCTGCGAGCTGCCACCCGATCTTAGGTTTTCGTGGGGATGATATACACGAAAGGGCAGCGTCAGATGTGGGCCACGGCGGCCATACATGCCCCAGGCGCGGCCAGGGTAGGGCCCGCGCCTGGGCATTGTATTGCCCAATGGTAGCCCCCTCAGGTCCTCCTTCTGGCTATCTCCGTCATTCGGGAAAATAAGATCTTCGTGAAAGTTTCTGGAATTTTCTGATCTTCCGAAGTATGGTACCCTGATGACCACTTTTCCAGCAGAATTCCAGCTCCGGCAGCAAATCCCGTGAAAATCATCAAACATGCAAAAATAGATAAACTAACATAAGTATCATGTCTAAATATGAAATATATCAATAAATAACAGTAGATTATAATACAAAATAGTGATGCAAATTGGACGTATCACTGGGCCTCACCGAAGTCATTCAGATACGTTGCGGTGCCATCGGCATCTCCACCACCGGTTATGAGGTTCGCCATCAATTCTTCTTGTACTTCGTCTCTGTCAGCGTCCATAGTTTCTGCAACGACTTACAAGTTATAAAAACCATCATATAATCACATATATAGATAATAATTAAGGATAATGCACAAAACAGAGATTGAAGTTATATACATAGTTATTAATTAAGGATAATGTAGTGCTCAAAACAAGGTTTGCAGTTACAAATATAGCTCATGTACATTTTTTATTTAATCCTAATACATCACTACAACCTCTCAACATCGACCGGGTACTGAGCCGTGGGAAGTGAACACCCAAAGCCACGGAACAGTCACAGGATCATAGCTCACGTGAGATCCCTGCATAACCGCCCATCCGTTCCTATACATGGTATCAGACACATGCATGTAACGGCGAACGTGCTCGTCCTCCTCTCTAATGTGGAGACCTACCGATCGTGGCCCACGCGACCCGCCACCAAAGAAGATCCGGGTCAACGACGGGACCCAGATTCCACACCAAGTTGCGCACCCCAGAAAGTAACACCTCCGAGTGCCGGCCCGGCGGAGCCTAGTCCTGGACCTCGGTCATCATCATCTGGTCCAGAACATGCCTAGAGCCCAGTCCACGACACGGACGCGGCATCATAGATATGAAAAATAAATCATATATATACTATAACATAATTAAGCAAACATAATATTGTACTAAATAAACTAACTATATATACATACTACTAATATAGTTCTATAACTAATATTTCTAACTAATACTACTACTAGTAATTAGTAAGTAAAGATTTATAACAATTTTTTTAACTAATATTTCTAACTAAATATTTCTACTATTAATATGTACTAATAATATTTCCAACTATATATAATATTAGTTGTAGTGAAATTTTAAAGGGATTAAAGGGTCTCTACCACGGTAGAGAAAATGGCCGTTTCTCTGCCGCGGCAGAGGTTTATGGTGGAGCAGCGTTTCTCTGTCGCGGCAGAGAAACTGGCCGCTTCTCTACCGTGACAGATTTCTAACTAATTTTTTCTAACATATAAAATTCACTACTAATTTTTCTAACAAATAGTACTACTACTACCAAACTATATATTACTACTAATACTACTAATTTCACTACTAATTTTCTAAAAAAATTACTACTAAGATTGTGCTAAAATTTTAAAAAAGAACTTACCAAATTAATGGAGGAGGCCAGCGCCGGAGACGTCGGCGTCGGACGCGCGGGCCGGAGGTGGTCGGCGGCGTCGCCGGACGCGTTGGGCCGGAGATGGCCGGCGCGCGGCGAGATGTGGCGTGGCGGCGGGAGGGCGGTGGCTGTGAGGAGGAGGAGGAAGAGGCTACGGCGGCAGCGGCGCGACCGAGAATTTTGGCAGCATGGCGGCGTCGAAATGCTTCTCTCCGCGCGAATGATCTGCGCGTAGACGAAGTGCTGCAGTTATAGGGGAAGGACCTTTGGTCGAGGTTCGTCGCACGAACTAGGACCAAAGGACCCCCTTTGGTCCCGGTGCGTCGCACGAACCGGTACCAAAGGCCTATTTTGGCCGCGCCTCTTCGCTGCGCGTGCAAAACACCCTTTCAAATTATTTCGTTTCCTGCCTTATTTCAAATCATAAAATAACATATGGCATATCAAAATGTAATTTATCTATTATGAAAAATTAATTATTTAAATTCCTTATGTAAAGTGTTTGAATATGAATTTGAATAACTTATGTATAATTTTGAATGTGACAAAACTTTGAACATGATTTTTTTTAATTTAGATAATTAATCTAAAACCATTTTATTTCTTCTTAAATAATTATTCTCACTATTCAAACTACTAACCAATTTTTCCTTTTCAATTCAAAATGCATTAATTTATATCTTTTTCATAATTTCTATTTCGATAAAGTTTTCAACATGAAAAGTGTTTTAATTTAGATAATTAATATTAAAACATTTTATGTTTTCTTAAATAATTATTCTAACTATTCAAACTAATAACCATTTTGCCATTTTTAATTTAAAATGCATGAATTCTATATCTTTTGCATAATTTATATTTTGATAATTTTTCAACATGAAAAGTGTTTCATTTGGATAATTCATCTAAAAGCATTTGATGTTTTCAAAAATAATTATTCAAACTATGAACCATTTTTCCATTTTCAATTTAAAAGGCATTAATTTATTCGTGGATGACACCGATGATGATGAGGAGGAAGAAGAGGAAGCCAGAGCTGGTGGTGAGAAGATGGGGGATAAAATGATCTACGAGAAGGATGCATGGCTTCATCGATGACACCGATGATGAGGAGGAGGAGGAAGAAGAGGAAGCCAGAGCTGGTGGTGAGCAGAGGAGGAAGAAGAGGAAGCCAGAGCTGGTGGTGAGAAGAGGAGGGAAGAAGAGGAAGCCAGAGCTAGTGGTGAGCAGAGGAGGGAAAAAACAAGTACGAAAAGGATGGTTTCATAGTGGATGACGCTGAAGATGATGAGGAGTGATGTCTACGGGTGCTTCTATTCTTGTAGACAGTGTTGGGCCTCCAAGTGCAGAGGTTTGTAGAACAGCAGCAAGTTTCCCTTAAGTGGATTACCCAAGGTTTATCGAACTCGGAGGAAGAGGTCAAAGATATCCCTCTCAAGCAACCCTGTAATCACAAAGCAAGAAGTCTCTTGTGTCCCCAACACACCAAATACACTTGTCAGGTGTATAGGGGCACTAGTTCGGCGAAGAGATAGTGAAATACAAGTAATATGGATGTATATGAGTGGTAATAGCAATCTGAATAAAATATGGCAGCGAGTAAACATGCAACAGAACAGTAAGTAAACGGTGTTTTCAGTATTGGAAACAAGGCCTAGGGATCATACTTTCACTAGTGGACACTCTCAACATTGATCGCATAATAAATACTTCTTCTCAAATGTGCTACATACACTCTTGTTTGATAATGAACATCATTGCGTAGGATTACACGAACCCTCAATGCCGGAGTTAACAAGCTCCACAATTCCATGTTCATATTTAAGTAACCTTAGAGCATAATAGATCATTGCAAAATAAACCAAGAACTAACATAGTGCACACTATGAAGGAGGAATAGATCACATCAATACTATCATAATGATAATTAACTCCACAATCTACAAGAGATCGTGATCATAGCCTACGACAAGAACCACAGGGTGCACACACTAATCACCTTTACACCAAGTAGGAGGAATAGAACTACTTTAATAATATCACATGAGTAGCACACAACTAGTAGCGATACAAAGCTCATCATATGGATCTCAATCATGTAAGGCAGCTCATGAGATCATTGTATTGAGTAGAGAGAGAGATTAACCACATAGCTACGGTAGAGCCCTCAGCCTCAGGGAGAACTACTCCCTCCTCATCATGGGAACAGCGATGGCGGTGAAGATGGCGGTGGAGACGGCTCGGGGCAATTCCCCCGGCGGCGTGCCGGAACAGAGACTTCTGTCCCCGAATCTTGATTTCGCGATGGCGGCGGCTCTGGAAGGTTTTTCTCCGTATCGTGGTCTCTCGCGTTTAGGTCGGGGACCTTAAATAGGCGAAGAGGCGGAGTCGGAGGGGCGAAGGGGCGACGACACCATAGGGTGGCGCGGCCCCCCTGGCCGCGCCACCCTATCATCCGGGGCCCACAGGCCCCCTCCGGCGGCTCGGGTGTTCTGATGCTTCCGGCAAAACAGGAACCTGGGCGTTGATTTCGTCCAATTCCGAGAATATTTCGTTACTAGGATAAAGAAAAAAAAACAGCAGAAAACAGGAACTGGCACTTCGGCATCTTGTTAATAGGTTAGTTCCGTAAAACGCATAAATATGACATATAATGTGTATAAAACATGTAGGTATCATCAATAAAGTAGCATGGAACATAAGAAATTATCGATACGTTGGAGACGTATCAGCATCCCCAAGCTTAGTTCTGCTCGTCCCGAGCAGGTAAAACGATAACAAAGATAATTTCTTAAGTGACATGCCATCATAACCTTGATCATACTATTGTAAGGCACATGAGATGAATGCAGAGATTTGAAGCAATGATGAAGATAATGAGTAAACAAATGAATCATATAACAAAGACCTTTCATGAATAATACTTTCAAGACAAGCATCAATAAGTCTTGCATAAGAGTTAACTCATAAGCAATAAACTCTTAGTAGAAAGCTTTGAAACAACACAAAGGAAGATATAAGTTTCAGCGGTTGCTTTCAATTTTAACATGTATATCTCATGGATAATTGTCAACACAAAGTAATATAACAAGTGCAATAGGTAAACATGTAAGAATCAATGCACAGTTCACACAAGTGTTTGCTTCTAAGATAGAAAGAATAGGTAAACTGACTCAACAATAAAGTAAAAGAATGGTCCTTCAAGAGGAAAGCATCGATTGCTGTATTTGTGCTAGAGCTTTTATTTTGAAAACATGAAACAATTTTGTCAACGGTAGTAATAAAGCATATGAGTTATGTAAATTATATCTTACAAGTTGCAAGCCTCATGCATAGTATACTAATAGTGTCCGCACCTCGTCCTACTTAGCTTGGACTACCGGGTCTTTGCATGCCATGTTTCAACCAAGTGTCACAAAGGGGTACCTCCATGCCGCCTGTACAAAGGTCTAAGGAGAATGCTCGCATTTTGGATTTCGCTTTTGATTATTCTCAACTTAGACATCCATACCGGGACAACATGGACAACAGATAATGGACTCCTCTTAAATGCATAAGCATGTAGCAATGATTATTATTCTCATATGAGATTGAGGATATATGTCCAAAACTGAAACTTCCACCATGATTCATGGCTTTAGTTAGCGGCCCAATGTTCTTCTCTAACAATTTTGCATGCTCCAACCACTAAAATGATAGATCCTTCAGACAAGACGGACATGCATAGCAACTCACATGATATTCAATAAAGAGTAATTGATGGCGTTCCCCATAAGCATGGTTATCGCACAACAAGCAACTTAATAAGAGATAAAGTGCATAAGTACATATTCAATACTACGATAGTTTTTAAGGCTATTTTGTCCCATGAGCTATATATTGCAAAGGTGAATGATGGAATTTTAAAGGTAGCACTCAAGCAATTTACTTTGGAATGGCGGAGAAATACCATGTAGTAGGTAGGTATGGTGGACACAAATGGCATAGTAGTTGGCTCAAGGATTTTGGATGCATGAGAAGTATTCCCTCTCGATACAAGGTTTAGGCTAGCAAGGTTATTTGAAGCAAACTCAAGGATGAACAGGTGCAGCAAAACTCACATAAAAGACATATTGTAAACATTATAAGACTCTACACCGTCTTCCTTGTTGTTCAAAACTCAATACTAGATATTATCTAGACCTTAGAGAGACCAATTATGCAAACCAAATTTTAGCATGCTCTATGTATTTCTTCACTAATAGGTGCAAAGTATATGATGCAAGAGCTTAAACATGAGCACAACAATTGCCAAGTATCACATTACCCAAGACATTATAGCAATTACTACATGTAGCATTTTTCCAATTCCAACCATATAACAATTTAACGAAGAGAAAACTTCGCCATGAATATTATGAGCTAAGAACACATGTGTTCATACGAACCAGCGGAGCGTGTCTCTCTCCCACACAAGGATGAACTTATTCAGAGAACTAAGATAACAAAACAAAAACAAAAATAAAATCACACAGACGCTCCAAGTAAAGTACATAAGATGTGACCGAATAAAAATATAGTTTCACTAGAAGAAACCTGATAAATTGTCGATGAAGAAGGGGATGCCTTGGGCATCCCCAAGCTTAGATGCTTGAGTCTTCTTGAAATATGCAGGGGTGAACCACGGGGCATCCCCAAGCTTAGACCTTTCACTCTTCTCGATCACATTATATCACCCTCTTCTATTGACCCTTGAAAACTTCCTTCACACCAAACTTCAAGCAAACTCATTAGAGGGTTAGTGCATAATCAAAAATTCACATGTTCAGAGGTGACACAATCATTCTTAACACTTGGACATTGCACAAAACTTCTGAAAGTTAATGGAACAAAGAAACTCATTCAACTTAACAAAAGCGGCAATGCGAAATAAAAGGCAGAATCTGTCAAAAACAGAACAGTCCGTAAAGACGAATTTTAAGATGGCACCAGACTTGCTCAAATGGAAAAACTCAAAACTAATGAAAGTTGCGTACATATCTGTGGATCACGCTCGTAAATTGGCAGATTTTTTCGAATTTTCTACAGAGAACTGTGCCCAGATTCGTGACAGACAGCAATGCTGTTTCTGCGCAGCGATCCCAAATATAACATCAACTTTGACATAGAAACTTTACTTGGCACAAAAACATGATAAGGAGAGGTTGCTACAGTAGTAAACAACTTCCAAGACTCAAATATAAAACAAAGTACTGTAGTAAAAAAAACACATGGGTTATCTCCCAAGAAGTTCTTTCTTTATAGCCATTAAGATGGGCTCAGCAATTTTAATGATGCACTTGCAAGAAATAGTATTTGAAGCAAAAGAGAGCATCAAGAGGCAAATTCAAAACACATTTAAGTCTAACATGCTTCCTATGCATAGGAATCTTGTAAATAAACAAGTTCATGAAGAGCAAAGTAACAAGCATAGGAAGATAAAACAAGTGTAGCTTCAAAAATTTCAGCACATAGAGAGGTGTTTTAGTAACATGAAAATTTCTACAACCATATTTTCCTCTCTCATAATAACTTTCAGTAGCATCATGAGCAAACTCAACAATATAACTATCACTTAAAGCATTCTTATCATGAGTCTCATGCATAAAATAATTACTACTCCCAACATAGGCATAGTCATTCTTATTAATTGTAGTGGGAGCAAATTCAACAAAGTAGCTATCAAATATAGGAGGTATATTGTAATCATAATCAAATTTATCCTCCATAACAGGTGGTAACAAAAGACTACTATCATTATAATCATCATAAATGGGAGGCAAAGTATCATCAAAGTAAATTTTCTCCTCAATGCTTGGGGGACTAAAAATATCATGCTTATCAAAGCCAGCTTCCCCAAGCTTAGAATTTTCCATAGCATTAGCAACAATAGTGTTCAAAGCATTCATATTAATATGTTCCATGGGTTTTTTAATTTTCGCATCAAACCATCCATGTCTTAAATCAGGAAATAGAATAAGAAGCTCATTGTTGTCCATTATGCCTAACTAGTGTAAACAAGAAACCAAATGTCGCAATTGCAGAGTCTAAAGGAAATAGCTTCGAGCACACACACAATGGCGCCGAAAAGTAAACACTGAACCGGAGTATTAGTGCCTTTTGCCTTTCCTCCCCGGCAACGGCGCCATAAAAGTGCTTGATGTCTACGGGTGCTTCTATTCTTGTAGACAGTGTTGGGCCTCCAAGTGCGAGGTTTGTAGAACAGAAGTTTCCTTAAGTGGATTACCCAAGGTTTATCGAACTCGGGAGGAAGAGGTCAAAGATATCCCTCTCAAGCAACCTGTAATCACAAAGCAAGAAGTCTCTTGTGTCCCCAACACACCAAATACACTTGTCGTGTATAGGTGCACTAGTTCGCGAAGAGATAGTGAAATACAAGTAATATGGATGTATATGAGTGGTAATAGCAATCTGAATAAAATATGGCAGCGAGTAAACATGCAACAACAGTAAGTAAACGGTGTTTTCAGTATTGGAAACAAGGCCTAGGGATCATACTTTCACTAGTGGACACTCTCAACATTGATCGCATAATAAATACTTCTTCTCAAATGTGCTACATACACTCTTGTTTGATAATGAACATCATTGCGTAGGATTACACGAACCCTCAATGCCGGAGTTAACAAGCTCCACAATTCCATGTTCATATTTAAGTAACCTTAGAGCAAATAGATCATTGCAAAATAAACCAAGAACTAACATAGTGCACACTATGAAGGAGGAATAGATCACATCAATACTATCATAATGATAATTAACTCCACAATCTACAAGAGATCGTGATCATAGCCTACGACAAGAACCACAGGTGCACACACTAATCACCTTTACACCAAGTAGGAGGAATAGAACTACTTTAATAATATCACATGAGTAGCACACAACTAGTAGCGATACAAAGCTCATCATATGGATCTCAATCATGTAAGGCAGCTCATGAGATCATTGTATTGGAGTACAGAGAGAGATTAACCACATAGCTACGGTAGAGCCCTCAGCCCCAGGGGAGAACTACTCCCTCCTCATCATGGGAACAGCGATGGCGGTGAAGATGGCGGTGGAGACGGCTTCCGGGGCTCCCCGTCCCGGCGGCGTGCCGGAACAGAGACTTCTGTCCCCGAATCTTGATTTCGCGATGGCGGCGGCTGGAAGGTTTTTCTCCGTATCGTGGTCTCTCGCGTTTTAGGTGGGGACCTTTAAATAGGCGAAGAGGCGGAGTCGGAGGGGCGAAGGGGCGACGACACCATAGGGTGGCGCGGGCCCGCCCGCCGGCCACCCTATCATCTCCCACAGGCCCCTCGCGCTCTCGGGTGTTCTGGATGCTTCCGGCAAAATAGGAACCTGGGCGTTGATTTCGTCCAATTCCGAGAATATTTCGTTACTAGGATTTCGAAACCAAAAACAGCAGCAGAACTGGCACTTCGGCATCTTGTTAATAGGTTAGTTCCAGAAAACGCATAAATATGACATATAATGTGTATAAAACATGTAGGTATCATCAATAAAGTAGCATGGAACATAAGAAATTATCGATACGTTGGAGACGTATCAAGGAGGAGGAAGAAGAGGAAGCCAGAGCTGGCCATCTAACCTTTAGTCCCGGCTGGCGGGTGGAACTAGGACTAAGGTGGTTTTAGAAGCCATCTACCAAAACTGTCGGTGGGATAAAGACGTGTGGGCAATCATTAGTCCCGGCTGGTGGGTGCAACCGGGACTAAAGGTGGTTTTTTGTGTCATCTAACAAAATTGTCGGTGGGATAAGGACGTGTGGGTAACCTTTAGTCCCGGCTGGTGGGTGCAACCGGGACTAAAGCTGTCGGCAGGATAAGGACGCGTGGGTGGATGCACTGCTCGAGGAGATAAGGCATGTAGCTCACGACGCCCTGTCAGAGAAACAATACGAAGGAGAAGCGGTGTCGTGCCTATAAAAGGAGCATCGATAATCGCCATGCCAAGAAGCTCAACAAGCCAACCTAGAAGGTAGGGAGCTTCATCCCCATGGCCGGAGGAAAGGGTTGGGAAATCTCCTGTGGCGGAGCTTCTCAAAGATTTCGATGGTGCACGCGCCCTAGGACATCTTCGGAAGTTCCACCTTGGAAACTTTTTCCCGCAAGCCCGTGAAAGCCTCCATCTCCTCTAACACTGTTGGGGAAAGGGTTGGGAAATCTCCAGTGGTGGAGCTTCTCGAAGATGTCGTTGGTGCACACGCCCTTGGACATCTTCGGAAGTTCCGCCTCGGAAAAATTTCCCTGCAAGCCCGTGAAAGCCTCCATCTCCTCTAACACTGTTTGGGAAAGGGTTGGAAATCTCCCATGGCGGAGCTTCTCGAAGATTTCGTTGGTGCACACGCCCTAGGACATCTTCGAAATTTCCACCTCGGAAAAATTTCCCCGCAAGCCCGTGAAAGCCTCCATCTCCTCTAACAGTATTGGGGAAAGGGCTGGAGCTTCTCGAAGTCGTTGGTGCACATATCTTCGGATGTTCCGCCTTGGAAAAAATTTCCCGCAAGCCCGTGAAAGCCTCCATCTCCTCTAACAGTGTTGGAGAAAGGGCTGGGGAATCTCCTGTGGCAGAGCTTCTCGAAGACGTCGTTGGTGCACAAGCCCTAGGACATCTTCGGAAGTTCCGCCTTGAAAAAATTTCCCCGCAAGCCCGTGAAAGCCTCCATCTTCTGTAACAGTGTTGGGGAATCTCCCTATGGTACGTCACAACCTCTATTTAACTAGTAAAAACAAACCAACCATCCCCACTTTTAATATCTTACATACAGTTACATTATTACACAAAAATAAATGGGAAATTGATTGCCATATTGAGATACACATGTGTGCCATGAACCTTCTTCGTGTATACCCATGCTTATGATTGCTTCAGCCGTAACCATGGAGCATCTTCATCATTTAACTTGATGCTTGGGTCAGTGTTCACTATGAAGGGCGGAATTTCATCTAACTTATTATAATCTTTTGACATGTATGTCTTGTCATCCACTCCCACGATGTTTCTTTTTCCTGAAAGAACTATGTGGCACTTTGGCTCATTGTATGATGTATTCGTTTGCTTATTTTTTTTTCTTTTTCTCGGTTTGGTAGACATGTACTTCACATAGAAAACCTGGGCCACATCCTTGGATAGGACGAATGGTTTGTCTCTATATCCAAGATTGTTGAGATCCACTGTTGTCATTCCATACAACTTGTCTAACTGAACCCCGCCTCCTGTTATCTTGACCCATTTGCACCTAAATAAAGGGACCTTAAAAGAAGGTCCATAGTCAAGTTCTCATATCTCCTCTATGTAACCATAATATGTGTCCTTTTGGCCTTTGTTGTTTGGTGCATCAAAGCGGACACCATTGTTTTGGTTGGTTCTCTTTTTATCTTGGGAGATCATGTAAAATGTATTCCTATTTATCTCGTACCCTTGGAAAGTCAATACAGTCGAAGATGGTGTCTTGGCAACAAGTACAGCTGATCTCCAACAGTGGTGTCATTTATGAGATATTTTTGCAACCAACTGCCGAATGTCTCCATGTGTTCACATATAATCCAGCCGTTCGACTGCCCTGGGTTTTGGAAGCGTACAAAATTCTTGTGCACATTGATATACAGAGGCACCAAGGTGGAACTTTGTAGAACTGTGTATTGTGCTTGAGTGAAAGAATTCCCGTCCATACTTATCATTGCTTTCTTTCCTAGCATGCCTTTTCCACTCAGTCTCCCTCGTGCCGCGATACAGGAACACCAATCAGCTTAAGGTTAGGAATAAAGTTAACAGAGAACTCAATGACCTCCTCTATTCAATAGCCCTTGGAGATGCTTCCGTTGAACATATTTCTGTAAGACTCCCATGAACCTCTCGAAGGGGAACATATTGTGTAGAAACACATGACCGAGAATGGAAATCTCATCGACCAGGTGAACAAGGAGATGTGTCATAATATTGAAGAAGGATGGTGGGAACACCAGCTCAAAATTAACAAGACATTGGACCACATTACTCTGCAACCTCTGTAGACTTTCTGGATTAAATACCTTCTGAGAAATTACATTGAGGAATGCACATAGCTTCACAATGGGCACTCGAACATTTTTCGGTAGAAGCCCCCTCAGTGCAATCGGAAGCAATTACGTCATTATCACGTGGCAGTCATGAGATTTCAGGTTCTGGAATTTTTTTTCTTTGCCATATTTATTATTCCCTTTATATTGGAGGAGAAGCCATACAAGACCTTGATACTGCTGAAGCATTCAAAAAAGATTTCATTCTCAGCTTTTGTAAGAGCGTAGCAGTAATGACGTCCTTTATCTGTCTCATGCAGTTTGCTTTGGTCTTTCATATGTTGTTGGTCCCCCATGCTTCTGGTGTATCTTTTATCTTCCTATACACGCCCAGGAAGCCTAGCAGGTTTACGCAAAGATTTTTCGTCACATGCATCACGTCGATTGACGTGCGGACCTCTAGGACTTGCCAATAGGGTAGCTCCCAAAATATAGATTTATTCTTCCACATGGCCGCGTGTCCGGCAGCGTCATTCGGAACAGAATTTCCGCCAGGACCCTTTCCAAAGATTAATTCTAGATCCTTGACCATACCAAATATATCAGGACCATTACGGTGGGCAGGCTTCTTCCGGTGATCTGCCTCACCTTTGAAATGCTTGTCTTTCTTTCTTACGGGATGGGTACGCGTAAGAAATCGACGATACCCCAGGTACATGATCTTCTTACATTTATCCAAATATACATTGTCAGTCTCATCTAGACAGTGTGTGGATGCATTGTATCCCTTGTTTGATTGTCCTGAAATGTTACCAAGAGGAGGCCAATCATTGATGGTTACGAAAAGTAGCGCTCGTAGGTCAAATTCCTCTCATTTGTGCTCGTCCCACACACGTACACCTATTATGGCCCACATTTGTAGAAGTTCTTCAATTAATGGCTTCAGGTACAAATCAATGTCGTTGTCGGGTTGCTTCGGGCCTTGGATGAGCACTGGCATCATAATGAACTTCCGCTTCATGCACAACCAAGGAGGAAGGTTATAGATACATAGAATCACAAGCCAGGTGCTATGACTGCATCTCTGCTCTCCAAAATTCATGCCATCTGTACTTCGACCAAACCTTAAGTTCCTTGCGTGCTCTGCGAAGTACGGGAACTTCCTATCAATTTTTCTCCACTTCGACCCATCAACAAGGTGTCTCAACATAGCGTCTTTCTTACGATCTTCTTTGTTCCATCGCAACAACCAGACGTGCTCTTTATTTCTGAACAAACGTTTCAACCCTGGCATTATAGGAGCATACCACATAACCTTGGCAGGAACCCTCTTCCTGGGGCGCTCGCCCTCAACATCACCCGGGTCATCTCGTTTGATCTTATACCGCAATGCAGTGCACACCGGGCATGCATCTAAATTCTCGTACTCACCGCGGTAGAGGATGCAGTTATTAATGCATGCATGTATCTTCTGCACGTTTAATCCTAGAGAGCAGACAACCTTCTTCGTTTCGTACGTACCGGCAGGAAATTTGTTACCCCTTGGAAGCTGCTTCTTAACCATTTTCAGCAACTTTTCAAACCCCGAGCCAGTCACACCGTTCTCTTCCTTCCATTGCAACAGTTTCAGTGTGCTACCTAGCTTTTTCTGAACATCTTCAGAAGTTGGGTACAACAATTTGTTGTGATCCTTTAACATCTGGTCGAAGTTCAACCTTTGCTTTTCAGTTTCACAGTCTCTCCTTGCATCAGCAATGGCCCGACCAAGATCATCAGCAGGCTCATCTGATGCCTCTTGATCTTTTGCTTCATTGTCTTCTAATGGAAAAATTCCCCCTTTGTAGTATCACCGTATTCAGCGAACATGGGATAGTTTTTATCATCCTCCTCTTCTTCATTGTCTTCCATCATAAACCCTCTTTCTCCGTGCTTGGTCCAACAATTGTAGTGAGGCATGAAACTGGACTGCAACAGGTGACAAGGGATTAACTTGTCAATGCCTACAGATTGTAGACTAGGGTTTTGCTAGAAGTAGAGGGCAAGTAGATCTCGAAGGTTTCAGCCGAAAAGTACTCGCTGATTGTAAAAACTAGGGTTCTGTTGACAATAGATTCGATCTCTTTCTTCCCTCCCCTTATATAGGAGGTGGAGCCGAGGGTTTCGTAATATACAAGTTACAGAGTCCGGGAGGGTTTCTAACCCATCCCGTGAAATTACAAGTCTTTATGCTTCCTAATACAACTCTATCTTTCCTTAACACTAATTGGGCTTCCGATCTTTGTATTCTTCGACTTGTGGGCCTTCAGTAAATCCCGGTACCACCTTCGGCAGGCCTATTGGGGATGCCTATGTCAGTAGCCCCGAGATTTTGCTTGAATCGAAGAATCAGGAAAAATCTCCAACTTTAATCATTCAATAACCTTGTCGAATTTATCTCATAACTTTTGGATATGCGAATGCTATATTGTACAGGGATAATGGTAGTTGGGGCTAGTTCATCTGACAGATCGGGTACTAGTTAACTGCTCTAGTGGCAATCCGCAAAAACCTACTTCAAGATCACGTCCCTGGACATGATCTCGGGATATTGGTGTAAACTTCGACAGGTGTCGCTTAAGGTCTTACCATTCGTCGAGTCCCAGTCATATTTTATCTGGTACCTAACGCGTCCGTTAGGATTTTTCTTCGTATCTGTTGATACGGAAAAAAGTAGCAAACCGCCGTCAGAGATGGTGCCACGCCGCTCAGAACGGATCTGGGGTCTTACCTTCGCAAAGTTTTGCGGCATTCAGAGATTATTCGCGACTTTTAGCGCTCTCGAGAATATATTGTCGAGTGCTTTTCGGCTGTTGGAATAGCACCTTTTATTGAGTCATATTTGATGACTTATTTTGTTTTCCGATGGGAGTATATGTAGAGTTATTTATAACTCGAAATATACTCACTTATTTTTCTTTCTCTCTCTATATTTTTGTATAAATTCATCGGGCACGCGAACAGCGTTCCCGATGGGAGTAGCCCCCGAGGCTACAGCCAAGGACTTGTGCTTGGTTGTAGGCTCCACAGATTAGCTCTTGTCGCTATATTGTTATTCTTTCTCGAGCTTTTCATATCTATCGGGTGCGCGACCAGCGCTCCCGATGGGATTATCCCCCGAGGCTATGAACAAATTCTTGCATTTGGTCATAGGCTCTCGCCATTTCTATTTTGTCATACTCGGATTTTTCTTCCTTCCAAAGTAGCCCCCGAGCATTTGGGCAAAAACTTGTATTTGATCAAAGGCTCTCGAAATAATCTTCTATTGTCGACATTCTCACCAAGCTGCATAGTCGAGTTTTTCTCTTGCCAAGGTGACATCATTGCTGACGATTGCCACGATTACTGTATTGGGAATATGCGAGAACTGCTCCTCTCTCTGGCTCGTGGGCCCTGATTTCCTATCAAACTGACACATCGTGCTAGTGGGGGACACACGTCTCCCGCTTTTACTGGTGCATGTACTGTAGGTCCTATGTTTTCTCGTCTTAATGAAATTACCTTTTACCCCTTGTACACCATCTACTCTGCAATTTCTTCATCCAACGGTGCGTCGCTTCACCGCACCTGTATTTAAGGTCTTCGTCTTCCTCCATCAACACTTCCACTCGCGCCGCACCTCTGTTCTTCTGCAAAAAATCCTCCATTGCTCCCATTGCTTTTTGCGCTCACCCATGCTCGTGATGTTCTTCTCCGTTCTAGTTGATGCCACCACGCGCGCGGCCCACCAGGCATAGCACTCCAGAATCCAAGATGGCCGCCGAAGATCTGGAGTGGTAGAGATCCAAGATCTCCGGTCAAGACATGAACCTGCTGAAGAAAATGGGGTTCACCAAGAATTGGGAATGCGCTGCGCTTCCCCCACGAGGAGAGCTATCCATCTCCTCCAATGGAGTACCGGGTCAGTTTTGTTGACCATCTCATCCGCGGTCTTTCCCCTCCTATCCATGAGTTTCTTCGAGGTCTTCTCTTTGTCTATGGGCTTCAGCTTCATCAGCTGACGCCCAATTCTATCTTGCACGTGTCGATTTTTATCACATTGTGCGAATGCTTCCTCGGAGTCAACCTAATTGGGCTTTGTGGAAGCGTATCTTCTGCCTCCGCCGTAATGGCTCCCACGGCGTCGCCTACAACATCGGCGGCGTCGTTATATGTGTTCGCTCTGACGTCGATTACTTCGATGTCAAATTCCCCGATTCCGTCCAAGGGTGGCGCAAGAAGTGGCTCTATGTACACGAAGAAAGCTCTGATTCAGTAGTGTACAACATTTCCCCTTTTGACGGAAAAACCAAGATTCTTCGCCGCCGCTCCTGGGACGCTGAAGCTACCGAAGAAGAGAAATTGGCGACAGAGGCGCTGATGACTCGCATCCGTGAGCTTCAGAATACCCGTGGCAAGGAGCTATCGGGTATCCAAATCACAACCTACTTCCTTAGGATTAGAGTGCAGCCTCTGCAAGCTCGAAAAAATCCCCTTTGGACTTATGCTGGTGATGAAGACGTCGAGAGGCTCTCCAAAGATCTTCCTATGAAGGACTTGGAGAAGTTGATTCGAAGAATCTCCAAGCTTAACAAGAAGGACACCATTCCATCTTCTTGCCAAGTTAAGCCATTTTGTAGCACCAATCCCCTTCCCGAGGTAATTTTTCCTCCTGACTATTATATTGTCTTCTCGAATTTTTGGTATCTGTCGACTACTTTTTTGCTGGCGCTTTTTTACATAATTTTTGTCGATACTCCTTGTTTTTTCCCAGGGCCACCTGTTCTATCTTCTCTTCCTCCCCTTCCCGAAGGTGGAGAAGTCGAAGAACGGGTCGTTGTCACCGACGACAACCAGGGTACTTCTGGCCCTGAAAGTGAAGTCGCGGGTCCCAAAAATCCGCGGCTTCTCTTGAAAAGGAGAATGAAACTGAGGCTACCTCATCGACACGCTCTTCTCTCCCAGCTGCTTCTCCGAAGGGCAAGAGGAAAAGGGATGAGACTGTTGATTCTGGCACCTCCAAAGCCGGTGCTGCACGTGCCGGAGGACCTGCACCTGGTGCTGGAAAGAGGGCCTTCGATCCTTACGAAGCTGCTCTCGTCAGCTCGTAAGTTCTTGGCGCATTATATTTTTCTGTTCTCGATACGTTTCCAAATTGCTTTCTTATCTTGTCGCTTTATTTGTTGCAGTGGTGATGAAGAGGAGGTTGCACCTATTGACGCGACTGCTCGAACGAGCACGTCGCATACTTTAGTTGTTTCCGAAGCTCAACCTGATGGTGACGAAACTTCGCCTCCTCAACAAAACATAGAGCATCCGACGCCAGCTGTGAGCCCCCAAGCTCCTTCGCCGAAGAGAGCTAGAGTAGAACCAGCCAAGGAACCTCCCATGTTAATTGGTTGTTCCTCGACTCCTTTAATGGAAGAAGTAAGTTATTTTCTTCTCTCTATATTGATTTCATTTCTCTGAACTTCCCTCTCCTTGTTCCTTCGTAATGTTGAATTTTTTGCTTCCTATATTGATCCCCTTTTTTATGGTTTTTTCTTTAGCCTTTCATGAAGGAGCTTATCCGTTTCGGTACCCAATTTGTCGGGTACGGCGAGTATGCCGCCAAACTTGAAGGTACCCTCTTTTTTCCTTGTCTGTCTTTTCTTGTCGAGTATATTCTGTCACCATTTTGTGCTACAATATTTTACTTGTCTGTCTTATTATGGCAGAAAAACTTGCGGAGTCCAACAAACGCGCTGACGCTCTTGCTGCAAAGTTAGAGCAAAGCGAAAAAGCTCGCATGAAAACTGAAGCAGACGCTGCTGCCGTCGAAGATCTTCAAAAAAGACTTCACGACACAGAAAATGCACTGAGCGAAAACGTAGCTCAGCATTCTGCTCGCGAAGAATAAATCCTTACTCGACTGGAGTCGCAAACTCGACGCTTTATTAGTAAGTGCTCAGACCCTTGCTGCTTCTTTGAATTGTCTTTATTCTCTTCTTATTTTGATCAACTCTTTTTTTTTGCTTTATTCAGGGAGAACAAATCAAGAGTATGAGTTGGAAAACCCTGAAGGTGACCAACTCCTTGACGCGCTGTCTCTTCTTGAAATCCATGGTGATGAAGCTCGCGACGGTCTTTCTGAAGCTAAGATTGGCCTGTCGCGGCTTTTCCCATATTTTTTCAAGAAGAAGGAGGAACCCGCAACCTTTGTTGCTCTTGCCAAGTGCTTCACTACTCAAGAGAACCTTGGACTCCAACTTCGCCAAGAAGGGTTGAAAGTTGGTGTCGAAGGTACTATTGCCTTGGTTGATGACAGCCAACAAGACGTCGACTGGGCCAAAGTTGGCGGCACGGAGGAGATGGAAACAAAGAGGTGGCAATCACTGATTAAGGCTGCCAAGATTAATTCGAAGAAAATCCTTGCCTACCTTGGATACCAACCAGCTCCTGCCCCCAGTTCTTCGAAGCCGGAGGTCAAGTAGACCGCCTTGCCTTTTCTTTTAGTTTTCTCTCTTTTGGCACTATCGCCGTAGTAATTGTAGCGGCAACTGCTTTAGTAGTTCATTAGGGATCCTTCTTTTGTAATAGCCATGTACATACTTTGAGAATCAATGGAAATCTATCTTTGCTTGATGATTGATGTCGAAACTTTTATTTTCATTTGATTTTTGACAACTATACTGCAACTCCTGGTCCTTCCGAAGTTTTTCCTGCCTCGTCCCGCTTGAAGAAAACACCTGTTACTGCCGAACTTATTGAAGATTCGTCGAGTAAAGGTTCAGCACAAGATTTTGAAGAACTTCGCCAGCAGCTCCAATCTACGAAGAAACAGTCACTTATGATCATGGAGCAGTCCCGAAAATCTTCCGAGAGGTAAAAGATTGCGCTTCAACAGGCTCAAGGTGCCATAGCTGAAAAGGAAACCGCGGTTGCTGAGGCTGCTGCAGCTTCTGCTCGAGAAAATTTCATGCTTCAGCTGCTGACGGATGCTATCTTGGATATGGCAGGTGTGCTTCATTAACTTAGTCATACTTCTTTTTCATGTTGCTTGTCTCATCTTTTCCTGCTGATTCTTTCAAAATAAGTTCTTTCTTGGACACTGCTACCGAAGATGAACGTGTTGAAGCTCGATCCAATGCGCTTCTCAGACTTGCGCGGGACCATGGTTCTAATTTTGGGGCACACCGATCGTACCCAGATCGTCGATTTCAAGATCGCGCGCTTCAAGTCCGCGAATTTCTCGACTTCTGTACAAGGACCTTGTCTCTGGTCTATGGCACCATGTTTCCACGTAATAAAATGCCAGAGACCCTTCCTGCTCTGATGGAAAAGTTTCGGGATGCTCCTCGAATCCATGGCTTTGTGCGGCCCAATTAGCTGCTGGCGCAAGGTTTGCTATGATTATGATAAAGATCTGCTACCCGAAGTTAGACGTGGGTCAAATTGTTCCTAAGTGCCTGGCCAAGATGGCGAAAAGGAAGAAGAACTTTAGCAAGTATGACAACATTCTGACCCCGGTTGCAGAAGACATGATGGATGAGCTTCTTCGGATGGACGCCGAATTCTTCGTGAAGGGTAGCTATGCTGAACATAGCACTCGTGCTATAAATAATGAACGGTTGACGATAGATAATATACTGGGCAACCATTGAATATTTACTTCCCACAAATTGTATCCTGTATGTTGTAGACATAATCTATATTGTAAAGTCACTAGATTTTTTTTTTCAATGTCAAGCCCCCGGGCGTTTTGGTGACGATGTTTTTTCTTTTTACAATGCGAGGTTAACCCAAGGCAAGATAAGTTATATTGAGTGTACTATTTTTGCGAGCGTGAGCCCCGGAGCTTTATGTTGATCACTATTTTGCGCCACCTTTTTATTTTTGCGAGGTGCTTTGCACCAAGGCGAGATATTTTGCAAGTTGTATTCGTCGACATTGTGTATATATATATTGTATCTTCTGGGTGCAAGCCCCCGAGCCTGTCGAAAAGATATATAACTCCACTATCTTTATTATATTGCAGCACCGCGAGCCCGCCTCATTAAAAACCTTTTCCGGCCCCACTCGGTGCCCCGAAAAGGAAAAGAGTGCGTCTGAAACCTCGCGGGCTTTCAGTACATTGTATGTTTACAAAGGAGACTATATTTCGGCTTCTAAGCGTAAAACGCCTGAGCTGCGCCACGTTCCAAGGATTTGGCTCTGCGATCCCCGTCTTGTTGTCCTTGATTCTGTATGCTCCTCCTTCAATTACTTCTGTGACGACGTAAGGGCCAAGCCACGGCGACTCGAGTTTTTCATGACTTTTTTGATTGAGTCGTAAAACCAAATCTCCAACCTGAAAAGATCGTGGTCGCAATCGTCGACTGTGGTAGTTTTTCAGATCTTGCTGGTACTTAGCGACCCGTGATAACACTTCGTCTCGATCTTCATCGAGTGCGTCGACATTGTCCTCCAAAGCTCTTCTGGAAGTTTCTTCATCGTACTCTGTTACTCTTGGTAAATCATGCTCTATTTCTATCGGTAGTACTGCTTCAGCTCCATGGACCAGGAAGAACGGCGTCTCATGTGTCGCTGTATTTCGTGTTGTTCGGATACTCCATAACACGCTTGGCAGCTCCTCTGGCCAAGTATGTCGAGCTTTTTCCAATGGTCCTAACAGCGCTTCTTGATACCATGCAGATGATACCATTGGCTTTCTCGACTTGACCGTTGGTCTGCGGATGTGTGCGATACAAAACTCAATTTGATGCCCACTTCTACACAAGACGCTTTGAACTCCTTGGATGTGAAATTACTGCCATTGTCTGTGACGATGCTATGAGGGACTCCAAATCGAAAAACAATGCTTTTCACAAACTTGATTGCCGACGCGCCGTCCGGTGAATTTATCGGCTTTGCTTCTATCCACTTGGTAAATTTGTCGACAGCAACGAGCATATACTCATATCCTCCTGGCAAAGCTTTGTGTAATTTTCCCACCATATCGAGCCCCCATTGAGCAAAGGGCCAAGACAACGGGATTGGCATCAATTCTGCTGCCGGAGAATGAGGTTTTGCAGCGAATCTCTGGCACGCGCCACAAGTTCACACTATTTCCTTCGCGTCCTCGATTGCTGTTAGCCAGTAAAATCCTGCTCTGAAAACTTTGGCCGCGATAGCTCGATTGCTTGCATGATGACCACATATTCCTTCGTGTGCATCTTTCAGGATTATCCTTCCTTCTTCGGGCGTGACGCACCTCTGTAGCACACCCGAAATACTTCGCTTGTACAACTCCCCTTTGACCACAAAGGCTTTAGAACGCCTGATTACTCGCCTTGCTTCAACTGGATCGTCGGGTATTGTTTTCCTTAGGATGTATGATATGTATGCCTGCATCCATGGAATTTGCACCATCATGACTAGCTCCTGTTCCTCTTCTTCTTCCAGTGATTCTTTTGTAACACCCGAGGATTTTTCATCTTTCTCCTTCTTCTTTGGTTTCATCTGCTTTGTGGATCTTTCGCTTATTTCTTCCCAAAACACGCCTGGAGGAATCGCGATACACTGCGACCCGATGTTTGCAAGAACATCGGCTTCATCATTACTCAGCCTGCTGATGTGATTTACCTCGCATCCATCAAACAGCTTTTCGAGCTCATTATACATCTCCTTGTATGCTATCATACTTTCATTGACTGCATCACATTGATTCATGACCTGCTGGGCCACCAACTGTGAGTCGCCAAAGATTTTTAGTCGGGTTGCACCACAAGCTTTCGCTATCTTCATCCCATGTATGAGAGCTCTCATTATTAGACGCGTTTAGGAACGTCATCCGTAGAACATACTTTAATTTGTCGCCTTCATATTAGTATCACGCCTGCTCCAGCGCCTTCTAACCTTTTGGACCCATCAAAGTTCATAGTCCAGGTTCTCGATAAATCTGGAGGTCCTGTATTTTGTAGCTCCATCCACTCTACGATGAAGTCTGGTAAGATTTGCGACTTTATTGCTTTTCTTTTCATACGTGATGTCCCGAGGGGAAAGCTCTATTCCCCAAAGGGAGACACGACCCGTAGCTTCTGGGTTGTTTAATATATTTGACAGAGGAGCCTCATTGACCACTATTATCGGGTGCGCCGAAAAATAGTGCCGCAATTTTCTTGTGTTGTAATACGCCCTTCTGGTATTGCGGGTACCGTTGTTTTGAAGGCGATACTTCACTGATGAAATATATGGCCTCTGTACTCCATGGAGTTTTCCTTCTTCCTCCCTTTCGACTACGAGCCGTGCGACCACCGAGGTGTGGCTGCGTATGTAGGTAGAGGGTTCCTTCTCTTTAGGCGCCACCTGGTGGTGTCAATTGTGCGCTTGAGATTCTCGAAAGCTCTATCTGCTTCCTCGTTCCACTGAAATTTCTCTCCTTGTTTGATCAATGCATAGAACGGCGGTGCCTTTTCTCCCACCGCGACGAATCGCAAAGTCGCGACTCCCCGTCAACTGTTGTATTTCTTTCAACTTTGTCGGCTTCCTCATCGTTACGATGGCCTGGATTTTATCTGGATTGGCCTCGATCCCTCTCGCTGATACTAAGAACCCGAGAAGCTCTCCCGCAGGAACACCAAAGGAGCAGTTTGTCGGGTTCAACTTAAGGCAGAACTTGTCGAGGTTGTCGAAGGTTTCTTTCAAATCCTCGATCAGCATTGTCCCCTTTTTTGATGTTATGACGACATCGTCAATGTAAACTTGTACATTTTTTCCAATCTGTGTTGCAAGGCACTTCTGCATCATCTGCTGATATGTTGCTCCCGCGTTTTTCAGACCAAAGGGCATTGTTCTATAGCAACACGCCGTAAGGTGTTATGAACGCTGTCTTGGCTTCATCATCTTCTTTTAATCTGATTTGGTTATAACCAGAATATGCATCCAAGAAGGAAAGACGTTCACATCCTGCCGTGGAGTCGATGATTTGATCGATCCTTGGGAGGGGAAAGTGATCCTTTGGATAGTGTTTATTGAGACACGTCACACATGCGAAGGATTTTCGTGTTTTTCTTCGGCACCATCATCGGGTTAGCTACCCACGTGGCTTCTGTAGATATTTCTGTAATAAAACCAGCTTCTTTGAGTCGGTCTATCTCTGATAGCATAGCTTTGCGGTTTGGTTCCGAAAAACGCCGCAAAGGTTGTTTGATTGGTCTCGCAATTGGATCCAAGTTTAGGTGGTGCTCGGCAAGTTCCCTGGTACTCCTGGCATGTCAGCTGGACACCATGCGAAGATTTTCCTGCTCATGGAGGAACTCGACGAGCGCTTTCCTATGCGAGGTCCATATTTGTTGCAATGGACGTCGTTTTCTTCGGTTCGGGTGGATCTGCACCTCTTTTGAATCCTTAGCAGTGTTGAAGGTTGGTTCCCTGAGGGGCCTCCCCGTATCCGGCAACACATCATAGTCGTGAGCCTTGACGCCATATATTCGCTTGCATCCCGAAATTTTCCATCGATGAAAATCCTTGTCGCATTTATCAGCTAGCGAAACTTCCCTTGACCTAATTGGTCCTTTGGGTCCGGCAACCTCCACAACAGTACGTGTAATGTGGTACCGCCATAAACCTGGCATATGCTGGTCGTCCCAACAATGCGTGATATTGCGACGGAAATCCACAACTTCAAACTCCAGCTTCTCTATCTTGTAATTTTCTCGGGTCCCAAACTGAACGTTGAGATTGATCTTCCCCAACGGATAACTCGGCTTCTCTGGCGTGATCCCGTGAAACGTGTGTCAGTTGGTTTTAGATTTGTCCAGGGATATGTTCATCTTCCTTAATGTATCTGCATACATAAGGTTTAAGCTGCTGCCGCCATCTATAAAGACTCGACACATCGAAACCAGCGATGACCGCGGGTAAGATAAGCGCAGATTGCCCTGGTCGAGGAACTTGCTGCGGGTGATCCGCAATTGTGAAGCCAATGTCCTGTCCCGACCAATTTAGGTACTCGACTGTTGGTGGAGGCATCTTCTGCCATAAACACTTGCCGCGAGATTACTTTCTGCACCCTGTTAGATCGCCTAGCCTTCTGAATCATCGAGACCGCACCATTGGAGTTAGGGTCAACATATGGAGGTGGATATGGTGCTGCCGCTATTCTGAGCTGGTGCCGATTTTCATCCGTAATTGCAGGAGGAGGTGGGAGGTGGATCTCACTCCTTGGCCCCTGGGGTTTCTATTCATTGCTTGAGCATTGGCGATCCCTGCAGCCCGCAACATTGCTTGGAAATTGCGACAGTCTTTCTGGAGATGTCCTGACTGCCTCTTTCCATTATTGTCGAGATAGAAGTGCATCTGACATGGTCCATTCATCATTTCCTCGGGAGACACATAAGGTCTCTGAAACCTTGGTCCACTATTTTGCGTGTTGCTACGGAAGTCTCCTCTGTTGTCGCCTTGTTGCTCATTACTTCTTTGGTAATCATCTCGATTATTTCCTCCAGAGTTTCCTCGGAAACCAGCCGATATGTGGCCAGGAGCATCATTAGTGTAGAACTGGCGAGAGAATCGCCTTCTATTTTGAAAATTTTGATTGCGGTCCTCCTCTGGTGACCTATGTCGCTTGTTGTGTATAGCATCTTCTCCATCTGCCCACTTGTTTGCTATTTCCATCAGTGCTGAATATTGTTTTTGGGTTGGTTCTCCCTAGGTCTTCGACGAAATCTCCTCGTCGAATTCCTGCCATGAACGCATCTATTGCCCTCTCGTCAGATATTTCCTCTGCCGAGTTTTTAATAATATTCCACCTCTGTATATATTTTCGCATTGATTCGTCTGTCTACACGCCTCGGCTCTTCCAATGACGCGGGTTTTTTGCGGGTGGATCGGAAATTCTTCACGAAGATGTCCTCAAAACTATCCCAGTTGTCGATGGAACCGGGGGAGTTTCTTTATCCAGATCGTGCGGCTCCACTCATGTACTTGGATGCTCTGCATGGCGTTGCCCTGGTTCCTCCTATCAACTTCACCATCTCGAGATAATCAACAAGCCAATCTTCGGGATCCTGCAGCCGTCGAATTTCTTGAAATTTTCGGGTAGCTTGAACCGACGGGACTCGAGTTTTTCGAACTCGTCTCGTAAAGCACGAGCCCGCACATATCTTCATCGGCAACTTCTGGTGATTGCCGATGTTCTCTTCTTTCTTGTCGCGCTCTATCCACCCTTGCTTGAGCCGTGTATCCCTTGCTCCACTTGTCCTTGGTGGATCTTGCACTGTCGTGGGCCGTGGACTATTTTGCCTTGCAGTTCCTTCGGGAGGTGTAGCTGCAAACACTGTTCCCATGACTCCAACTCCTGCCATTGCCATGTTGAACAATGCTTCTCTCGGGTCCGCAGGAGGTGGTCTAGATGCAAGGATATAAGCTTGCCATGTACCCAGCTTCTGGTGTTTTCGGGATGATATTTCCCCTTGTATCGTTCGTCATGAAAGACATGTCGAGATTTTGAATTATATTTCCTCTCTCTTCTTCAAGTATATTTTGCAGCCGAGATCTTGCTCTCCTCCGAGCTTCTCTATGGCTATCTCCCGAAGTTCTTGATTGTCCACTTAGCTCTGCTCGTCGCCTACTTGACGCGGAAGCTGCCTCCTTTCTTCTATTCGGGGAAGCTGTTTGTTTTTCCAATTCCCTACTCACACGAGCAAGTCTACATTGATAGGCTTGCAATTCTTCTGCAGTAGCAGTTGTGGTCAATGGTTCTGAACCATCCATGGCTCTTGCAGCTCTATCCCACGCTGCCTGCGGGTGCTGAACTCTTGTACGTGGAGTGGTCCCGACATATTTAGTGCCTAGGCCTCTTCTGAGATCAGCGGGATCGACGTATGGGTTTCCCAAATCGTCGAAAGCCTCTGACGTCTCTGGTTCTTCTCGGTTTGTCTCCTCGATTGCATAGACTTGATGATATTTTGAGTGTTGGTTTTTGTCAGGATTGGTGACACCATCATAGAGATTGGTGAAGACCTTTCCAATAGCAGGAGATTTGTCGATAAAGTTGAAACTGTCGACGCTGTCGGAGTCGCTGCTTATAACAGAGTCCGCAGACGACTCGAAGGATGTGTCGCTGAAGATCTTGGCGATCTTTCCGCTTGCCTTGGTGTTGATGAAGCGTGGCAACGAAAGCTCTTCATCGCTCGATGAAAAGTCAGAATCAATAGCTGAAAATTCCGACGAGATCGGAACTTCGAGACGATAAGATCCTTCCTTGTTGACGCCAAATCGGAATTCTCCGAACGTCATGACGATGGGCTCCTCCAGATACGCACATGCATCCAAACGGGAGGGCGGGTGAGGAATAAAATCGACTAGATCAGTTTTTTCCTGTTACCTCGATCCATCGCATTGCTTGCTACCGACGAAGTCGACGATTCTGGACGTGCCATCGAGATCAGCTCCTTGCAACCTCTAATTCCCACAGACGGCGCCAATTGACAAGGGATTAAATTGTCAATGCCTACAGATTGTAGACTAGGGTTTTGCTAGAAGTAGAGGGCAAGTAGATCTCGAAGGTTTCAGAAAAGTACTCGTGATTGTAAAAACTAGGTTGTTGACAATAGATTCGATCCTTTCTTTGTCCCTCGACTCCCCCTTATATAGGAGGTGGAGCCGAGGGTTTCGTAATATACAAGTTACAGAGTCCCGGAGGGTTTCTAACCCATCCCGTGAAATTACAAGTCTTTATGTTTGCTAATACAACTCTATCTTTCCTTAACACTAATTGGGCTTCCGATCTTTGTATTCTTCGACTTGTGGGCCTTCAGTAAATCCCGGGTACCACCTTCAGCAGGCCTATTGGGGATGCCTATGTCAACAGGTGGGTGTGAAAGGTCCTCAAGGAAGAGTAATTTATGATATTCTAACAGTTAACACATGGAAAATATATAAAACCACCCCATTTGTTTTCCTCAGCCACATCGATTAAAAAAATTAGGCCTGGAGTGAACTTGTGAAGGCGTCGGTCAATGTACATCCATTACCGATTCATATGCATGATATAATTAAGCTTATCAAAAACCATTACAAAACATCATGATTAGTGAAGCGATGTATATATCTACACACATGCATTTTATCAATGACGGATGAAGGATAAAGTTGTTAACCTCGATGGAGAAGGAAAAAGACAGGAGCAAGCTTTAAGTGTGGCTTGTTTTGTGTGAACTCAAGTCGCAAAAGCTCTTAGGCATTTCATTGAACACCTCTTGTGCATAAGAAGAGAGCAAAGCAACATACACCTCTCTTGTGCTATGAAGTGGAAAATGCTAATTGTGGTTCACACTTGGGCAGGGAGGGGTATATATATAGAGATGGGCATTTAGTCCCGGTTGGTAAAGCAAACCGGGACTAAAGGATAGACCTTTGGTCACCAACCGGGACTAAAGGGGCTCGGGGCCTGACACGGCCTGAAGCGCTCTGCTGCAACCCCTTTAGTCCCGGTTTGTAATACAAACCGGGACCAAAGGCCCCAAACGAACCGGGACTAGAGGGTGGCATCGCCCCGTGCCAGTCGAACCGGGACCAATGCCCCACTGGTTCCGATTCGTTTTAAAACCGGGACTAAAGCTCCTAGGGGTTTTCGACGAAAGCCCTGTTTCTACTAGTGTGAGGTAGTAACCCGGACATTAGACCGGGTAGTCATTCCTTTCTTCCTTTCTTTCAACCCCCATGACGGTGCTGACGACCCTACTGAACATAGCAATGTAGGGCAACATAGGTTTCTAGACCTGACGAACTACGAGAATTGGGACAACAAAAGGGAGCTTAAGATGTACCAAGGCGAGATCAGCCTCTTTTGCTTAAACAAAGTCCTTCGATATTTTTAGGAGCCGGTAGAGTGGCACGACCTTCTCGCTAAGACGAATCACAGACCGACTAACAGCACGGCCGAAAATCTGGCTAGCGGCTACACGTCCCTGATGGCTGTGAAAAAACCCATCTTTATCTGCATTTAAATCGTGTATTAAGTCAAGCAATTTATGAAATATCTCTCAATCATTGCTACTAATAACTAATAAGTATTAAAAAATTGTCCAAATCATTGTTTTAAATGGTATAGAAGAAATCATTTTTACGGCCAAATTTGGAGCAAAAAGGGAAGAATTATGAGTTGCCAACACTCACAAGTCAACTTTGGTCGAAGACACACATCCAGGAGTGTTAATGAGTGCTAGTACGGGCGGGGCTTGTCCGTACCGTGCACCCGTACCACATGGCACCAACTTTACCTTGCCAAATGGAGCAATTGTTCTGGTAACGTATATTATAATAAAGACTCCAGCCGCCACATAGAGATCCATCATTCTCATATTGTATCAGAAACACACCCTGAGGAAAATCCACTGCTTCACCACCATTGTAATTGGGATCTCCTCCCGATTGGCGACCTTGTAAGAACATATATTTGGTATTGATCTAAGTAATTCTACAATGTTTCTATCTTTGATCTTGTTATTAAGAGTGAGTAGTCCTCACATGCTATGTGTTGATGATTAGCCTCGCATCAATTATGTGCATCTGGAATATTGCATGTTGATTTCATATGATATTTGTATTTGTATCATTGTCTTTTAACTCAATACGAGTACTTGTGAGTACCCCAAGACTTGAGGATTGATCAAGGTTCGAGGCGAGATGTGTGATAAACAACGTCTACGCATGAAACCCAGTGACAACAAAGGGAGTATAATATTTGGTTGTATTTTACTTAATAATCATTCATAGCCAGATGCTTAGTAATATAATAGTTGGACTAAGAGACTATATGGTGTCTCTATGGCTCGAAGGGGCTATTGCATTTCCAGATGTGCTGCCCAAAAATCCTATCTATGTTAGATCATTTACACATTAATGTGCTTAACTTTATCTTTATCCCATATGTATGCATAGCTATAGGTGAAACAACAACCCTGGCCTATCTCCATCCATCGACACGACTCAAAATATAAAGTAAACTGGAATGGTTTGGTAAACGTGAGATAAAAGCAAACTATCAAGTAGATGTTCCTTAACCATCAGCAAGTGTTTCCCAAGGTTTAATAAACTGAGGTATTTTAGAAAAAATCTACTATACTATATCTGTGATTCGGATCGAAGGTATCAACCCCAGTAGTGATTCGCATTGCACCACGGGCACGCCACTGCTAGGGGGAGTCCCTATCTCGCCCGCTCGCGCGTGCGTGCAGGAGTATCGCACACATGCATGGACCTAGCACGCGCGATCCTTTTGGGTGAGCCAAGCCTCCGAGGGAATGGGGCATTTTGTAGTTTTTTTTTTCTTTTCTGTCTATTTTATTCTATTTTCAGAGATTGGAAACCATCGAGATTTTGAAAAAGCTAATGTTTGAAAATTGTTCAACACTAAAAATGTTCATAATTGGAATATTCAAATTTGAAATTCTTCAGAGTTGAATTTTTTTCAAAGTTAAAAATTGTTGAGAGTTGAAAATTATTCAAAGTTCAAATTTGTTGAAATTTAAAATTGTTCTAATTTGAAACTCTTCAAATAGAAAAAAAATTTAAATTTAAAAGTCCATTTCTCAAAAAATTTAAATGTCCAATTTTTTAATTAAAAAAAGAAAAAAAATCAGGAAAAACAAAAACCCAACTAAACCGAAGAATCACCGAAGAAAATAGAAAGAACCTAAGAAAACCAAACATGTAAATTGAGATTAAACGCGAAAATTCTAGTGGAATCTTCTAGAATATTCTTAAAATTGGAAAAAAAATCAAAATGCACGAACCTTCATGCACTAATAGTCCGCTACCCACCTCGCTCGCATGCGTGCGAACCATATTAACGCACACAAATATGAGATAAATAAGGTTCGCCACTGTGGTTCCCGCCTGAGACCTTGGCGGCAGCCCACCAGCACCAGACCTCTCGGGTACCACGGTCCACATCCAGATCGACTTGCATGGTCCCAAGCCTTGCATTGGGTCCTCCTCCATGGCGCCCGCGCGCCTCCCCTGGTTTGTTTCGCTCAAGGACAACGTTGTTGGGCCGCGGTTCTACACAGGCCCATCAGCGCGTTGCACGGCCAGAATTGAATCGTAGGATGGCGCTACTACTTCCACGTACAGTCCTGGAGGAGATCGGTATTTAAACCGCCCGCTATCGTCTTGCCTCCCCGAGGTGGGACTAAAAAACTGCATGCGCTGGTTCCTAGCTCGCCGCGGTGTGAACCAACACGGGCTGTGGGCTGTGGGCTGTGGGCTGTGGGCTGTTCGGTTTTTTCCTTGCTAGCTTTGGCTAGTTGTACGGTGTGCTTTTGGCATACGATTTCTAGTATATTTTTTATTGTACGTTGTGCATGCATGCTACCCGAGTAAATTAAACAATGCAGCGCTATATTTTTTAGAGAGCGATATGCATTCATGTGTGCTAATCATGTGAAGCTGCACCTAGCTAGATACTGATCGGGTCACATGGACGTGTGTTAGCTTAGATTACTGATTTTTCGGGTGCAACTTTACATGTCTACATGATATGGAAAGACACGATGAAAAACAATGTTTAAGCTAAGCAAAGCGGGGTCTGAGTGAGAAAATAAACTGGCTAATTATTTAGAGCAGTAGAGCAAAAAATCACCTCGCAAAGAGGAACACAATTTTAGACTAAGCAGAAAAAAAAATCTCTACTATTTTGGCACATGATTTTATGCTAACTAGGATACAAGAGGAAAATAATAATATTGCGTCTCACGAACACATCTCGTCTACTCGGGAAACATGAAAAAAATAAGAGCAACAAAAGTACAGATTAGAAAATTTTCCAAACCTACACCGCGGGGAACAACTATCTACACCGCGGGGAACAACTATCTACACCGCGGGGAACAACTATCTACACCGCGAGGAACAACTATCTACACGACAGGGAACAACTATCTACACCGCGGGGAACAACTATCTACACCGCAGGGAACACCTATCTACACCGCAGGGAACAACTATCTACACCGCGAGGAACAACTATCTACACGGCGGGGAACAACTATCTACACGGCAGGGAACAACTATCTACGCCGCGTGGAACAACTATCTACACCGCAGGGAACACCTATCTACACGGCAGGGAACAACTATCTACACCGCGAGGAACAACTATCTACACGGCGGGGAACAACTATCTACACGGCAGGGAACAACTATCTACACCGCGAGGAACAACTATCTACACGGCGGGGAACAACTATCTACACGGCAGGGAACAACTATCTACGCCGCGTGGAACAACTATCTACACCGCAGGGAACACCTATCTACACGGCAGGGAACAACTATCTACGCCGCGAGGAACAACTATCTACACGGCGGGAACAACTATCTACACGCAGGGAACAACTATCTACGCCGCGTGGAACAACTATCTACACCGCAGGGAACACCTATCTACACGGCAGGGAACAACTATCTACGCCGCGAGGAACAACTATCTACACAGCGGGGAACAACTATCTACACGGCAGGGAACAACTATCTACGCCGCGTGGAACAACTATCTACACAGCAGGGAACAACTATCTACACCGCAGGGAACACCTATCTACACGGCAGGGAACAACTATCTACGCCGCGAGGAACAACTATCTACACAGCAGGGAACAACTATCTACACGGCAGGGAACAACTATCTACACGGCAGGGAACAACTACATCAGCAAAACTGGGAACAATTTGGACGATGAGGAACAACTATATTAACAAAAAAGAACCATAAGAAATTATATTAAGAACGGAAAAATAAAAAAATGAAAAGAGAATAAAAATAAATAAAGAAGGAAAAGAAAAAAATGGTAAAGAAGAAAATAGATATTAATATAAGAAAGAAGAAAGAAAAAATGGTAAAGAAGAAAAACGGGTGAAAATAACATAGATAAAAGCTAAAGGAAAAACGGAGAGGTAAACCAGAAAACTTCTTGACAATAGATAAGAACGCCGGTGAGCATTGTCAATCAGTAACAACACAGTAGCCCAGCGGCAGCAGCCACCGGGTCATCGTTTTAAACGCCCCGGGATCGAATCACTGCTCCAGCTTGTTTACTTGGATTTTTTACACTCTGCGCTCCGCAGATGGGCCGGCCCAGAACCAAACGCCCTTCAGCGAAATAGTGCTCGATAGCGCGCGGGCGCTAGCGAGCAGTTTCCCTTGCATTTCGTATACAGCGATAGGTAGGCGTGTACCGCGCGTAGCACACCCCCGCACACGGTACAAGCTGGCCCAGTTCGATGTTGGCTGTTTTTAAAATCTTGTTTTTTTTCTATCATGTATTTTTTATTTTCGGTTTCTTTTTCTTTCAATATTTAATTTTAAAAAAAATTCAAAAAATCTTAAAACGAAAAATGTTCATATTTTAAAAAATACTCAATTTTGGAAAAATATGCAATAAAAATTGTTCAAATTTAAGAATTGTTCAAATCTAAAAAAAATTCAAATCTGAAAATATTCATATTTTGGAAAAAATAAAATTCATAAATTGTTCATGTTACAAATTTTAAAAATGTTTGAATTGATATTTGTTCATATTCAAAAAAAATGAAATTGATAAATGTTGAGATTATGAAAAATTGAAAACATTAACATGTAAAAAGTGTTCAAATTCTAAAAATATTCAATTTTGGAAAATATTTAATTATAAAAAATTTCGAATTAAAAAATGAGGAATTTTCAATTTTTGAAATGGTTTAAATTTTGAGAATTTTCCAGATAAAAAAAATTTAATTTTCAAAATTTTTGAAACTGAAAAATGTTTATTTTTTAAAAAATCAAATTTTAAACTGTTTAGTTTTTTTAAAATAAAATTTGTAATGAAAATAATTTTAAAAAGAAAATTTTGGTACAAGATAGTTATTCTCTGACACTTGCTAAAACACTCCATCCGATTATGTCTTTGTTACATGCCATTACAATTTTATGCCACATTCACCAAAACAAACCACCTATCCAAACATGAAAAAATATTTTCTAATAAAAGAAAAGAAACTACAGAAAGGAAAGGAAGAAAAAAAACACATAAAAGGTATTGGGCTGCGGCTCAGCTAGCAACCCGGAGGCGCGGCGGTGTGCGGCGTCCCGGAAGAGCCGACCCGGTGGGCCATGACGCGCTGGCAGGCTGCGCGGGCACCCCACCTGTCCTGGACTCCTGGAGGCACATGCAGGCTCGGCCCACCCGAGCTTTGCAACAGCAGACAACGTAATTCTTTTTCTCTTTGGGAATGAGCAGACAACGTCATCGTGCCAGCCTAGTCCCGCCAATTGATCAACAACGGATGGGGTCACGAGTTCTCCGGTGCACAGGTGGATCGACGTTCTTGCTGGACATGAAATTAAGTTTCAGCTGGCTGGCATTGATGTCCAAATAAACAGGAGGATTATGGCGTGATTTCTGGAGCATACAATTGGATAGACATTGACATACGTACTTTGGGTGATGAGGACCGGTATCTGGAGGGGTTTGCTGGTCCCGTCGACAAAGTTGGTTCTTGACATTATCGCCATGTACGCGTCTGTCGCTCACTGTGCTCGCCGGGCGCCTGGGGTCACGGTACACTCCATCAACCCTAGTACTATGGCTCTTGGAAAGAAAAAGAAAAACAGTCACCATAGATTCAGAAAAGTCGCCGCCTGCCCAGGTTGTGGAAACTGAAAACCCAGCTATCCGGCCGATCGTCGCAAATGTTCAGAGTTGCAGGCCGGCAAAGACTATTGCAGAGCAGCCGCTGCTACCCGGTCGGCTAGTTTCGCAGCAAGACGAGACTTCAGAGTTCAGATGCGTGCATGCACCTGTAGTACAGAAGCAGTGGTGCATGCCGACTAATTAATCAAACATGGCCCAGATCAGAAACTTAGCCAGCTAGCTGACATGTCGCCTACCACACATGCGGAATGTAGACGGTCGACCTGCGTTGCTCACCTGGTCGGATTCACAATGCGCTCATCCAGTGTGCTGCCAAAATCAATGTACTCGGAGAACAATTGCACGTGACAGGTTAATAGCCGCCATCGGTAGATTTGATTGATGTTGTGTAGAAGCACGCATTCAGCGGGATTACATGGTAGCACACGGTAAGGTTTATACAGATTGGTCCCGGGTTACAGCACGTGCGGTAAATAACCTTGCTCCAGTTTATGGTGGATGGATTATCTCTGAGTATGCTCGAGGATAAGTTGTGGGAGAGTGATGGTAGCTCGTCTATGGTGGGTGTGTGATGATGGCTGTCAGATAAGTTGTGGGATAGTTGCATGTGTTTGTTCGACGGCTCCCCGGGTCCTTTATATAAGAACCTAGGGTCACGGGTGCCGAGCCAAATCTCGTGGCAGTAAGCACATCCTAACCAGAATACCAGATATTACATATCCAATTCAAGGTTGGTTACAAAAAAATGTTTTAAATAGCGAGCTATTCTTCTTAGCGGCGATAACTTTTTAGGCGCTAAGGAAGCTATAAAGAAGCTAAGTTATTTAGCATTTTTTCATAAAATAAGAAAACTCCGAAAAACATTAGGCATCGAACAGTCATATCATCTATAAATATAACAATAAATTCAATGATTCAATGGTATGAAACTTATACTCAATAATTATGATGATTTAGTAATAAAAGTAGTGCACAAATGCATATTACATAAGTAGATGTAACTTTTAAATTTTAATGTTAAAATATTTGGTCTTAGCGGGAGAAATAGCGCATTTTTCAGCTTTATTTAGTGCTTTAGCGAGTTATTAGCGAGAGATTCTATTTAGCGCTAAAAGTGCTTATCTTTTTTCGATGAAGGAAATATATTAATATCGAGAGATACCAATTACACCCAGCCTCTGCAACAACGCAATACCCTAATGGCAGTACGGATGCACACAGCCAAAGAAAGAAAAAGAAAATTAAGAAAATAAAATCCCGCTATGGTATTCCAGCCCTAGCAACAATAATCAAGGTCCAAAAGCGGCGCCTCCAGGAAGGGAATAGTGCACAAGCACCGTCGTCGCCCAATCAAAGATCTTAGGTTTTCACCTTGAAGATAGTCCCCGCTCTCAAAATAATGCCTTCAACAAGATTATTGTCAGGCACAACCAATTAAGGTCAGACCTTGGATTGGCATCCTGAAAAGTAAGACTCTGAACTTTACCTGTGTTGCCGCCCCCCACTTACATACTCCTGTTGCGAGAACCAGAACACCAAGCAAGTCCCTCAACAGCGCAGAGACTCGAACCTCCATTGCTAGTCCTCCAATCCGACCTTCATGATATTCTCCGTCTCTAACTTCACCATGGACTAATATGTCACATAATGGCAAGAAAGAACAGAGCTTCACGCCGCTCCCTGCAGAACCAAACTTTCGGAATAAAATCATGGCTGCGCACGACGGAATACCACCCGGTCTAGCAAACTCCAAGCACAAGGTGCACTATTACATTCACCGGCGGAGCCTTCCGGAACTCACCACGCCGGCCAAATCAAGAAGGACCAGCTTCAGGAAGGTATCTATCTTTGCACAAGACGAACCCTAGGGCAACCACCTTTATTTGGCAGATCGACCATCCCCCACGCCGCCGCCCACCGGCCGACACACTCCGGCGGAAGAGGAGGCAAGCCTAAGAACCGAACCATGCGCATGCTTCGGCGCAAGACTAAAAGTGCTTATCTTTAGCGGGAGTCTTGTGAATCTGCTATAGCAAAGAGATAACACGCTATTTGAAACTTTGGTTACAAAGCATATCATGAATAATCCTCGGCTTGATTCAGACATAGCTTGTGCTCTAACACGGGACCCGAGCAGGCCTACACCAATCGCCCACGTCGTTGGGCCGTGCCATGTGGTCCTACTTCATGCTTTGTGGGCCAAGCTAGGGGCATGACCTCGTCCCTTAGCTTTAAAATAAAAAATTGTATCTAATGTAAAAAAATATGATGTAAAAAATATGGCATTTATATTTGGGGACGGGGGGGGGGGGTGGTGATAATTTCACATGATTGCCTCCAGGGCATCGTTCCAACACTCGCTGGGAGAAACCCGAAGATTATCCAAATCTAGATACCCATCTTTCTTTGTTGGTGGGTAAAGAAGGACGCGTCAAGCCGGGTCCTGAAGGGCCTATGGGTCATACTAGTGTCCGGGAGCCATTGGAGGCACGCGATGGACATGGTATTCAACATGGCAACACCATCACCCCCACCAAGCTAAACGGAAAATTAGGACGAGGTTCGAATCTCAGAAGTTAGTGGGGTTTGTTCAGCGGGGAAGGCGTTTGGCTTCCACAAGTGGCTTGAGAGCAAGGAGTCGATTAGGTCTTTAGGAGATGCCACCCTTGTACCCGTGCAGTCGATGTTGCAAAACTTGGCCCTGGCGGCTTGATACTCCTTTTATTCATTGTGATACACCTTTTAGACTGTATTCGTAAAATCGACCCAGTTGTAATGATGTCAATAACAAATTACGCGGGCATGATAACCACATGCTCCTCTCCTGGTTTAAATCCGCTGTTTTTTTCCTGTGCTTTATTTTCAGATGTTTATTTAATGAAAAATTATAATGCTAGCTAGAACGTTTGCATTTTATTCTCCTGGAGCGGAGAGACTTACTGGCCGTCCGACTTTTTACCGGGACGTTGGATGACAATCATCGTCAAAACATGTTAAAGTAAGTTGGCGACGTGGTAATTTGTTGATTGGTCCGAAAGCATTGGCCGTCAAAAAAGTCCTCTCAATATTGACGTCCTGTTTAATTACGTGGGGTGAGGAGTAGTAGCTGGGATGATGGATGCATGCACGCATGGTGCATGACCCCAACGAACTAACCGCCGGTGGCGCGAGCGATGGCGATGGCGACGGCCGCATGCCGCCTCCAGGGAAGGGAAGGGACCGGCCAAATTCCGTCGGGCAGCATGGCACGCACATGGCGCTGCACTACCTGCCTGCGCGCTCGCTCGCGCGCGCGCGGTGGAGGCCCAGGCAGCGGCACGTACGTGTGGGATCCCACCGCATGCTGCCGTCTCCGGCAGCTCCAACGCCATAAACGCTGCGACGGTGACCTCACCCGCAGCGTAACTTTGGGGTCGGCTTATCTGATCATAGCGCACATCTCGCTCCACCACAAGCTGCCTGGACGTGGCCGTCGTCGCCTCGTCCTAGAGAGTCCGACGTGCTGCCGGCCGGCCGGACTCGCGCATGCATGCACGCATGCAGTCTCTCTACTACGAGAGTAGGAGCTGCCTCTGTCGATCGTAGTTTGCGGAAAGGATCACTGTACTAGACGAGAGAATTTAAAGCTGAGCACCCTGTGATCGACACATGCATTTATCGCGAACAGTTTACAGTTATACCGATCAGGCCGGGGCAGGTACGTTTGTTAAGCCGCTTGGCAAAATATAGGAGTAGTACCTAAAAAATTATGTTAAAGTCAAAACATATAAACTTGGGTGTTTCTAAGGCTCAGTCGACTAAAACTTAACTTATATCTCAGTCGAATTACATTAGTGTGTTTCAGTGCGGATTTAAATAAAATGCAACAACAGCAAACACGAATCTTTAAACAGAAATAAAATCCAACGGTGGAGCACGTGACTGAGAAATAAGCTATGTCTTAGCTAGCTAAAACTTAGCAATTCCGTATACACTTTTAGCAAATTTATACCAAAAAATTTCAGCATTTGGAAAATCTCAAATCAGTACCATCATATATATTCGTCATAAAATACATAGTTTAATAGGGTATACATTAGGTACTGTAGATATAGATAAATTCCCAGTTAACTTAGTTAAGGTCAGTGAAATTTGACTTTCGGTGGAAACCAGTGCGCACTATATTATGGTATTTCAAACAACGAATGTGTCCTCTTTGGTTTGTCTGGATCTGCCTGCAGATATAGATGTGGACGTGCCAGGTTGGGGGTAAACCTCTCGGCTAGACAAATGTTTGTAGATAATAGTTTCAATTGTAAGAACATAGTTTGCATAGGGTATAAAATCCTAGAAAAGATAATTAAAAAGTAGACTAAACCCTAGCTAGGTGTCGTGTGGTCGCAAGGGAGCTCGTCCTCCTTCTTTACGGCCGCTACACACACGTACGCGAGGAGGTCGAGGTACGAGGGTGTCGCCTACGGCTACTCTACCATCAGCTCCTCCTCCTCATTGACCACCGGGGCCTCGGTGTGGTCCCGCTCGTTTGGGTCGAGCCGCTGGGTGGACATATATTCTTTTCCCCTAGCTAGCTAGCTATGTGGGTATGAGAGTGTTTTTGGTGGAAGGCCGGCCGGGAGGATGGAGGAGAGAGACGCGCGCGAGCAGATAGAATGGTGCGTATACATCGGGGGAGTTAAGGCGCATATGCGAGTGTCCGAGATGTGTGCGGCCTTTGCGACAGTGACCCTCGCCGCGCGCGTCGCCCGTTCGTTCGGACGTGCCGGCGCCGTGTAGACCTATATCAGCGCCGGTAGCTCCCGGGGATCGGTGATGGTATTCCTACGAGTACCGGCGAAGCGACGACCGGCGACCCGTGCGCCCGGCCCCGTCGCCGTCGACCCCGCCGATGGATGCATGGACACCCACCTTAACTCCGTCGTCCTTGGACCGAGCGCCGCGGTCGGTCGTTTCCTGCCCGCAATGGCAGGGCGCGCGGAGCCAAAACGAGCCGAACCGCGCGGCAAGCGTACGTACTTAGCGGAGCCGCGCGCGACAGACAGGCGCTGTGCGGCGAGACGTGACCGCCTGCCAGCCAGCCCGTCCGGGTGACAGTCGACGATCGAGTCGAGTCGAGGCGTTTTCCGAGTTCCCACTTGCCCGCATCTGCCGCCGCGTGCGGCACGACGGACGGACGGACGGGGCAGGCATGCGTGCATGGGCACATGCACGTACCTTGTCTAGTCCGAGACGAAACCAAACCAAGCCAAAAGTCGACAGGTTAGTACGACCCCACGCGCCCGTCACGTGGACCTACGCCTGCGTCGCCTTCGCCCGGGCCACGGCCAGGTGAGAGAGAAAAGGTGTACTACCTCAGTTTCAAGGAATAGGGCACACGTATGTTTCAAGACAAACTTTGATCATAAATTTTAAGGAATAAAATTTTGATTATATTATATGTAATTAGTATCATTGGATTCATATTGAAAAAACTTGTTAATAATACAAATTTTATAGAAACAATGTTTATCTATTTAATTTTTTTATCAAATAAAAAGCACGTAAACGAGGACGCCTTATTTCTTCAAACGGAGGTAGTACAGATGTACTCCTACGACTAGCTGCTGGGAAAGGCGAGTATCCGTACACAACTTAGCAATGCAGGAAAGGCTACAAAACACTGCCACTAAGAGCATCTCCATGGACGGTGATAGTCATTTGGGGATCGGACTCACACTAACGCATTCTAAAAAGTGCGGACGCGATTTCAAGCCTAATAAAAACGCTGACAACCCCTGGCTAGCCCCTTTGCAAAAGGTGCGAATTGGGTGCGCCGGCGCCAAGCGCCACGACGGTTTTCGCGGGTGAGGCCGCCTTGGCAGCGACTCATCGGCCGACGGCATCATAAATTCAACGCCTCGTATGCTCCGCGGCCGGTCGCCGATGAAGCCACCGGTCCACGCGTAGACGCCGCCGTAAATGTGATGCCTCGCTTGCTGTGCGGCTAGATGGCATCGCTTAGTAATACGCCCTCCACCGCGCTATCCTCGCCTCTCTCCACCACCGCTGCGCTATCTTCTACTCTCCACCACCGCCGCTTTCTTCTGTAGAACAATGTAGCGGCGTCTGCATACGATGTACTCGATGCTTGGCCGTAAGAGCAGCACGCCGCCATCGGCGCCGCAACCACCACCGCATTCACAACTGCCGCAGCCCAACGACGAGTTCGATGTCAACTCCAACGACTCCGGCGACACCCAGTTCGCCGAGTAGGACGAGGCGTATATAGAAGACGTTGAAGCTAAGGCCGCGAAGGAGGCGGTGCAGTGGGGCGAGCAGCAGCAGGTCCCCGGTGACCCGAAGCAGGCAGCGATCCTCACCTCCTTCAACATGCAGCGCTTCCGGATGCTAAAGGAGGAAGAGCGCGAGTTCATCAACGACACCAACTTCGAGCACGCCGTCAAGATCTAGCGTCAGCGGGAGGCCAAGGAGGAGGGGGGACATCTCCTCATGGTGGCCGAGCGACAGAAACTCCTTGAGCTCAACGCTCAGCGCCAGGCCGAGGCGGCCGCCCGCGAGCAAGCGAGGCTTGCCCAGAATGAGGCGTCTCGCTAGTGGCTTGCGTCTCTGAGGGGGCAGCGTCGCCGGTGGCCATGCTTCACCGCTAGATGTGCGAAGCAAGAACGGAGAGGCGGACACGGATGCAGGAGGCAAAGGGGAAGAACGACGACGAGGCAGGCCCCATCGGGCGCCTTAACCGACGGCCAGTAGATTAGGGTTCGGTCTAGTTTGAATTTCAAGTTTTAATAAGTTTTATGTAAATTTAAATGAAATTTTGTCAGTTGCTTGTTCAAAATTATTTTGGGGTTTCTTTGATGTTTACCGGTGTGTGCAATCGCTCCCGAAATTTGGTTGCAGGTGCCGGCGACCCCCATAGCGCGGTGTCGGCGCTTATTTGGGGGCCGCTGGTGGAGATGCTCTAATTAAGTACGTAGCATTCATCCACCGCCGCAAACTGTCTCGCTTGACCGTATGCGAACCCGTGTCCACGACGATCCATTTGCGAACTAAATTTGAAAGGAAAATGCGTTGTTGTTGGTATAACGTGGATCATGCTCGTGCCCGCGTTATGCCGCCTCAGGCTCGCCTAGTGGTGGTTCGGTGGCTGTTTCGCTTCCCCTCCAGCGTACGCGCAGGACATTGTGACGGCGACATCAATGGCACACCTCGACTTCACCGGCTGCGCTAGGATTGGCGGGAGGCGGCTGGTCTCCTTAGCCGCCATCAATGGGACGTGCTTCGAGTCCAGCGCCACAATTGGAAGCACCCCCCCCCCTCTTTTTAAGGCCATTGGCTTCGTCCTTCTATCAATGGAGATTCCCTAGAGGAGGATCCAAGCCTTTTCATTTCAAACGTGCCATGGGAGGAAACTAGCCCATTTCCGGTCCAAATTTTGTCACGAGACATCCCTTCTGCTCGTCGGTGACGTATGGCACGTTGCCATCGTAGTCGAGATCGTCAAGGTCCACGGCCATGCATGCGTCGAGCATGTGCTGTGTTGATGACGCGTGAGCACCGGCAGTGCTAGCGCCACCCAGGCCCCCTCAAGCGACGCATAGGCCTCCGCCACGTCCGTGTCGGTCTGCGCCTTCACCGTCACCTTCACGTGAGCATCTTCGTCGTTGCCGTTGCCGACGCCTTATCCTGTATCGTGGTCGCATTTCTACCCGGGGCCGATCCAAACGGACCAAAGCGGACATAATTTTATGTTGGAAATAGGTCATGCCGTCACTAAAAGTTTAATTGAGCATCTAGCTAGAGTTAAACATGAGGTTATACACCTATACCAGATAAGACAAGGTAGGTGATCCCTGCTGCATCCAGGACCCGGCCGACCGGCATTTAGGTGGAGGTGAGTTGTTGTTCCGGCACCGGGGCATCGGGGGACAAGAGCACCTCGCGGGTCTGCTACCCGGCCGGTCGTTCCCTGACGGGGACGTGCCCTAGGCCGTCCTAGCTGGTAAAGAAAGATGGATAGATTTTCCACCGATCAACCGAAAACTCCACAAACTGGACGGATACATGTCGCGGTGCAAAACGTATTGATTGTGATCTGATCTGCAGTGAGTGATTGATGGCGAGGACTGCATTGCATTTCCGCGATGGAGGACGACGTACGTGAACAGCGTTTCCTAGCCATTTCGCTACGTTACCGATCGACGATGGAGAGGGTGATGATGGAGTGACAATTCGACAGGGGGCTGGGCACGTGGCAAGTGGCGGGAGGTTGGTGCGCGGCCGTAGCTCACGGAGTAACTAGATGTGGGGCCAACAGAGAGAGTAGGGCCGGGGACATGTGGGGATGCTTCCCACACCAAAAAAAAATTCTTCTCTTTGATGATGTTTGTATGTAAGCAGAGCAGGATCGCTAAACTCCTCTTCATAATCTACCTCTTGTCTTGCGTCATCTCGATGCATGGATTGTCTTGTACTAGTATCTTTGCTTTTGCTAGGTGGCTAGCTCTCTCCGTCCTCTACCAAGCTCCATGCCTCCATCTCCCTATAAAAACCCCAGCTCCCTGCCTTCTTTCCATCACACGCTTCAGCTAGCTAGCCGCCCACTCTACTTTCGGAGGATCACACACACATCTTCTCCATCGAGCTCCACCTTTGCGGAGGGAGCTGCATTTCTTCCACCTCAGCCGCACGTCGGTGATGTCGGGCAGGCGGTCGCGCGGCTCCGTGTCGGAGGAGGAGATCAACGAGCTCATCTCCAAGCTGCAGTCCCTGCTCCCCACCGCTCGCCGCCGCGGCGGCAGCAGTAGCAGCAGCAGCCAGGTACGTACGATACGACACATATACATATATAGCTAGCTACACCAGGCCGAGTATCATCGTTCGAGAGCAATGTGTCTACGAAACGGGGTTAACGAATCGACCAATGCATATACATGTGCAGGCTTCGACGGCGAAGATGCTCAAGGAGACATGCAGCTACATCAAGACCCTTAACCGGGAAGTGGAGGACCTCAGCGACCGCCTCACCGACCTCATGGCCACCATGGACCAAAACAGCCCCGCCGCCGAGATCATCCGCAGCCTCCTCCGCTAACCAGCTATACCTACTGCTCATCATCACCTCGTGCTGATTGTCCTAAGCTATATTATAGTAGTATAGATCACCCAACATATTGTCACCCCGCTACACAGCTCGTGCTTCCACTATAGCTAGCTACGTACTAAGTAGTAGTATATGCATACGAAGGAGGACATGGTATGTATGTGTCCGTCGATCTCTGCACTACATACATATGCAGATAGATCGATGCCTAAGGTCGGACTGCTAAGGCATATGCAGCTGGTCTAATTTTACTGTGGTAGGGCATATCATTAGCTAGCTAGGGCAGCCTAAGTGTTATAGTGGTTGCTTAGTTAGCCCACACCGGCCATGACCATCCCTGCCACTCGCATCTGGTTTCCTCCCAGTTTCCACCCCCCTCTATCTAGCTAGTTAACTATTTTGTGTATAATCTTGTTAATTTGCGGCCTGGATCGAGTTGTTTCCCCTACAGACAACCGGCCGACCGCTAGCTACCCATCGATCCACTGGTACCTACTGCTTCTAATATTACTGTCATGATGTTGCCATGAATGTACTACTGTCGTTCAGCTTGAATGATTAATCCAGTCTGATATTATATATGTTGATTTCGGGAGATCGATCTACTTAATTAACGCATGCATACTTGTGCATGTGCTTACTGGCGTGTGGAATATATTTTGTACCTGCAGTGTGGTCGAGGACAAGGATTTTGTGCATATGGGAGTCAGTGCTCCCTACACTTTTGGATTTTTGAAAAATTCAGATTCTCATATTTCTCTGCTTTCAAGAATTATGACATTAAATATGTAGATAGATGTGTACACGAGGATTGGAATAAAAAAAGTCTCATCAAAAATACATTATATTTTGGGAGATGCAAAAAAGACAAATTTCTGACAGCTGACAAAGCTAGTATACGTACTATTGTACTACTATTTATAGTTAGAAATTTGTCTTTTTTGTATTTTCCAAAATACAAAGTATTTTTTAATGGGACTTTTTTGACTACACTCCTCGTGTCTAAATCTATCTACATATTTAATGCCATAATTTTTGAAAACATAAAAGAGCGAGGTTTTTAACATTTTCAAAAATCCAAAAGTCCAAGAAGCACATGTGCTCATGTGCACATGGTGCTTTCCGAGTGTTTCCGTTCTGTAAACAGATTTCGTCCAAAAGTAAGCGCTCCTCTGTCGTCTCCTCCAGGCGACGGGGAGCGAAACCCTAGTTCCCCGCCGCCTCCTTCCCCACCCTCGGCCAGCCTCCTCGTCGCCTCCCGAGGCCGCCGCCGGCGAAGCCGCGCCGCCAAGGACGGGGGCGGCTATGCCTCTCGGGCCCCTGCATGGCTGTTCAGGAGGGAGGCCGCCATGCCGGTCCCGGAGGTCTCCGCCGCGCTGGGCTCGCCGCCGCCCGCGCTGGGCTCGCCGCCGCCCTGTTGGTCGCCGCCCCCCTCGTCACGCCCGCGCCGTCCCCGCCGTGGTGCCTCTGCGCGCCGGCCCTGACGGCGGGCTTGCGGGCCGGACCCGGCCTTCGCTGCTCTCTGCGGCTCGCCGTCCGGTCTGCAGCGCCCCGTCCGGCCATGGCGGCGGCGGGATCTCCCCGGCTTGGCTGAGGCGCCGGGGTTGCAGCGGTCGGGCCCGATCTGGGCTTCGGCGGGCCCGTGTCCGGGCTTGGCGGTGGGCGGCTGATCTGCAGCGGTCTGACCGGGACGCGCTGCTCTGGCGTGTGTTTGGGCGTTTGGTGGACGGCAACAAGGTCCTCTGTGCGGCTCGCCACGCCCACGGCCATGGCCTGTTGGGCCTGTCGTCAGCATTGACGCTCCAGGCGAAAGCCTCGCACCATTGGTGCCGATGTTGGCGGTACCCCTGGGTACCGTTTCCCCTGCTGAGGGCTTCATCGAGGAGCTGGTCTCCTGCTGTCACGAGTTGTTGCGTTCTCCGGGTGAAAACCTCTGCTCCTCGGAGCGAGCAGCGGCGACACCGTGCCGTTACCTTCCGAAGGCGCGCTTTTGGAGTCCGTGTTCCTCGTGGTGCGGTAAATGTGTGCCAGTGCATGGTTGCCTTGTTGTCGGGGGTAGTGGATGCCGGGGCGGCGGCCCCGGACGGCTGGCGCCGAGGCGGCGGCCTCGGAAGGTCTTGCAACTTTGACTCCATGGGGTGTGGTCATGGTCTATCAAGGCATGGGTGGCGTGTTGGTGCTACGTGGGTAGCGAGCTCGTCGGCCCGGCCTACGCGACGGAGCGGTCGGTGTGGCTGGCATGTCGGGGCGGCGGCCCGGATCATTTGGCGCGGCGTTCGTGGTCTGCGGGTGGTCGCCTTGGTAGTTTGGGCTTCAAGACGTCTTTGCCGTGCGGCGTTGCGGCTCGCCTCCGAGCAGGGGACGTCGGAGCGGCGGCTCCGGGTTTGGTGGTGTGTGTTTGGTCGTCGGTAGTCTGGTTTCGTGTGGGCGATGAGGCTCCGATGTTTGTGCGGTTTTTGGGCCGGTTTTCCTTATAAACTCGGCCGCTCTATATGGTTTTTGGGCCCGGTTTCCCTTATTAACTGAGCCAAATCTTCCTCTATCAATATATCGTGCAGCTCACCTGCCGAATTCTCAAAAAAAAAAAGTGTTTCCTTTCTGTCGGTCTTTAAACAAAAAAAAAGGAAGCAAAAGATCTGCCTCTTAACAGAGTTTGACAACCCGCATAGATCGGGGAAAAAAAAGAGCAAAGGTGACAAATTCAACAATGGGATTACTCTCCCGATATTACAAACCTCAAATGCTTGGCTCCCGCGGTGCTCTATAGCTTCGCCTCACTCTTGATGGAAGCAACAAGTATCGGTGTCGGGGCGGCGTTGTTGAGGAAGACCCTCATGTTTCACTCATTCCAAATCGTCCAACCTGCAAGCATGGTGAGAGAGGCCATCGCATTTCGGTTAGGGGCACCGTTGCAAGACATCGAAATCCACCACTCTTGGATCGATGGTTAGCCCATCCGTCCAAGTTGACGTGTCGATGAAGTGTAGCGTTGCAAGACATGGAAATCAACAACTCTTGGATCGATGTTTAGCCCATCCATCCAAGTTGACGTGTCGATGAACTGTAGCCCTAGACAATCCTTTACCATCTCCCACACCCTTTTGGAGAAGTGGTACTGGAAGAAGAGTTGCACCGCCAATAGAGGGGAAAGCCCATAAATTTGTCCAACCCTTTATTCTTAAGATGGTTCACCGTCCATAATCTATTTTCGATTCTCAACCAAGCAAAGAACTAGATTTTGGGGAGGTGCCCGAACTTTCCACGCCGTTTGGTGCATGCAAGCTAAGTAAGGGTGGCACCGAAAAGTTGAGCTTTGTATGCCGACTGTGAAGAGTATCCCGTGTTCTATATGAGGTTGCGCATTTGAAATATCCGTCCAAAGGTTGCAATTTATGGATATGCGGAATGGTTAATAAGTTTGCGTGCATTTTGATTTTGACCACCCAAGCATACTCTTTGGTGGCCTCCTTTTACATTCCATTTGTTTCTCGCTGAAGCCTCGAAGATGAGTGGGGCAATAATGCCATTTGGCTTCTTACCATTGAGCGACGGAAAGGACAAAAAGGAGCAATCCGCCCATTACCAATGGTTATTATGGTGATGCCGTAAAAAAAGGTCTACATCAACCTCATCACATGGGTTGCCCAACCCAACCCAAAGCTTATTGGGGTCTCGCCGGTCGAACCAAGGCCACCTTAACCGAAGAGCACCCGTAAGCTTGCCAATATGAAGGATCCCGAGACCTCCAAGGCTTATTGGCCTACAAACTGGCTCCCAATTAATTTTGCATTTTTCACGTAGCTAGAGATCTTGCTAGTACCGGCCCATAAGAAGGCAGGCTCAATTTTGTTCATGTTTTCAAGGCAACCCGGCCAGCATGATGGCGAGCGGAGTAAGATGAAAGATTGCCTGCGAAGCTAGTACGGATTTAACCAGAGTCCCCCGGCGAGTTGATGTTCTTTGTGTAAGATTTTCTAGTAGCTAAGCTAAGCTAGGCGATGATTACGGGCCGGGCAGACTACTCTGTTTCGCGGAAGCTTCGGCTTGCACACTTATTGATCCGCACGGAAGAAAGGGATACGACTAGAAAACGGTTAATTGTTTACGCGGATGTGGGAAGAGGCCGGAATTGACCGGAGCAGTGCACCAGTTGGCCACTCCACTCTCTGTACTACTCGATCGCCATGCCGTTGTTGCTTCCGACTTCCGTGCGTGCATGGGCCACATGCAACGTACAGACGTACGGCATGGACAGGTTTTCGCCGTGGTCACCTGGTGGAGTCGTTATTGTTGGGTGTCGTGCCGGTCGGGCGAAAGAGAGGGACGGATCGGAGGGGAAAGGACTCTTTCTTTTCATGGCTTGGTTGTTGGTGGACTCTACTCTTTTCCGGCTCTCTACGTAACGCATGCACGGACCTTGCCGTCACCTCTGGCGTACAGGCCTAGGGTACATGCCTGCATGCCCATGGCGCCCCCCGTGTCCGTTCCCACGACGAAAATTTCCTAGGTGTATCGACCGATACATGTAAGCATGTAGCGTAAGAAAGATGGCTGGCTGAAATCCTGCGATTGATCGTGCATATATGCCAACGTACATGCGTGGTTTGCATGTTCCTCTCACCCAAGAATGTAAATTTTACCCATCACTATGGGTACCTGCGCGTATCCTTACCTGTACGGTTAGGGTATAGACACATTTTTATACTCAATCGTATAAATTGTATTCTACTCGTCAAGTTGTGGGTAGGATATGGGTCACTAGTGGAAAAGAGGGTTTTAGTCCGGTGCACTTGGGCCTTTAGTCCTGGTTGTGCAATCGTGACTGCACAATCAGAACTAAAGGCCTCCACCTTTAGTCCCGGTTGAAATATAAACCAGGACTAAAGGGTCCTCCACGTGGTGTGACCAGGGGGCTCGGGGTGGAGGAGCTTTAGTCCTGAACCGGGACCAAAGGTCAAGCGCAAGGCGCAGCCGTTTCTCTGTCGCGGCAGCCGTTCGGGGTTTTATGTTTTTCATTCAAATCTGTATGCATACATCATTCAAGGAACCACAACATTGTCATGAATATATAGATATCGTCATAAAATACAGTACACGTAATGCATATTATAGTATAAAGTCGATCCTCTTTACGATCTCTATTGTCTATCCCTAATGTCTAAATACAGACTCCCGATGATATTCTCCATTTGGAGCTATGACCTTTCTAACTAAGAATCCCGCTAATTCCTCTTGAATTGCTCGTACACGATCCACCGTTAGGAGAGTGTCCCGCACGTGTTCCATCTCGGAATGCATGATGTCTAGTTCTTTCATACGTTCATGGTCATGTCGTGCTTCTGGTGTATCTTTTGTCTTCCCGTACACATCTAGGAAGCCTAGCAGGTTCACGCAAAGATTCTTCGTCACGTGCATCTCGTCGATTGAAGAGCGTAGCTCTAGGACTTCCCAATAGGGTAGCTTCTAAAATATAGATTTCTCTTTCACATGCCCGCGTGTCCGGCAGCGTCATTCGGAACAGACTGTCTGCCAAGACCCTTTCCAAAGATTACTTCTAGATCCTTTACCATACTAAATATATCAGCAGTAGTACGATGGACAGGCTTCTTCCGGTAATCTGCCTCACCTTTGAAATGCTTGTCTTTCTTTCTTATGGGGTGGTTACGCGTAAGAAACTGACGATGCTCAGGTACACGATCTTCTTATATTTATCTAAATATATACTATCAGTCTCATCTAAACTGTGTGTGCATGCATTGTATCACTTGTTTGACTATCCTGAAAGGTTACTAAGAGCAGGCCAATTATTGATGGTTACGACAAACATCGCTCGTAGGTCGAATTCCTCGTGTTTCTGCTCGTCCCACACACGTACACCTGTTATGACCCACAATTGTAGAAGTTCTTCAACTAATGGCTTTATGTACACATTAACGTCGTTGCCGGGTCGCTTGGGCCTTGGATGAGCACTGACATCATAATGAACTTCCGCCTCATGCACAACCAAGGAGGAAGGTTATAGATACATAGAGTCACATGCCAGGTGTTATGACTGCAGCTCTGCTATCCAAAAGGATTCATGTCATCTGTACTTGGACCAAACCTTAAGTTTCTTGCGTCATCTACAAACTCCGGGAACTTTTTCTCGATTTTTCTCCACTGCGACCCATCAACGGGGTGTCTCAACATCGCATCTTTCTGACGGTATTCTTTGTGCCATCGCAATAACCTGGCGTGCTCTTTATTTCTGAACAAACTTTTCAGCTGTGATATTAGAGCATCTCCACTCGTCCCCCCGAACAGGCCCCCGGCGAGCATTTTTTACATCCGGACGGCGAAAATCGGCCCCGCCCCCTGTTCCTCGTGTCCGGATTTGGCCCTTCATCCATCCGGCGAGCCCACGCCACCCCCCCGGGGAGCTCGGGACTCCGGAAAAGCGGAAGGGCCCGATCTGTCGGTGACTCGATGCACGAACCCCACCGCCACGTCGCTCAAAATCTCCCCCACCCCTCGTATCTCTCGCCGCCGCACCACCCCGCCGGCTTGTTGCCTAGATTCCGCCGCCCTCCTTCCCCACCTGCCTATATTCCGCGGCCTGCTTGGTCTTCCGCCGCCCGCTTGCTCCTAGCCGCGCCGGGTTGCCTCGACCACGCCGTCAGGTGTTCGTCCATTTTCGCCGGCCATGGACTCGGACGAAGAGGAGGAGCAGATGTTCGTCGAGCTTATGCAAGAAGAGATGGCAGCGCCGCCCAAGACGAGGAGCACATGATGATCCTCGGTTGCTTTGGCATGTACGCCGGACTGGCAACGGTCGACGTGGTGGGTCGGCACCAGGTCGCCGGAAGTGCAAGCCGAGACAGCGAATGGAGGGCTACTGCATGTTGTACGCCGACTACTTCGCCGACAATCCATTGCACGGTGAGAGTGTTTTCCGGCGTCGTTTCAGGATGAGCAGAAAGTTATTTGCAAATTGTGTATGCCATCCGCCACTTTGATCCCTACTTCGATGCAAGGCGGATTGCACTGGTTTGGTTGGATTGTCGTCACCAGAAGTGCACAGTGGCTATGAGGATGCTGGCGTATGGAGCTCCCGGTGATACTGCAGATGACTATTTCGGATGGCGGAGTCCACCGCCCTTGATTGTTTCTACCGGTTCTGCAGGGCCGTCATAGCAGTGTTCGGGGACTATTACTTGAGATCACCCACTGTCGAAGACACTGAGAGGATCCTTGCAACAAATGAAGCTAGAGGTTTTCCAGGGATGCTTGGAAGCATTGACTGCATGCATTGGCAATGGAAGAACTGTCCGTTTTGGCAGAGAATGTACAAGGGTCACAAAAAGGCTGCACTGTGATACTTGAAGCAGTGGCTACCCATGATCTCTGGATTTGGCACTCTTTCTTTGGTATGCCTGGATCCAACAATGACATCAACGTCCTAAACTGCTCCCCGGTCTTTTCCAAGCTTGTTGAGGGTCATGCTCCCCCGGTGGACTATGTGATCAATGGTCGGCACTACAACAAAGGATACTACCTTGCAGACGGTATCTATCCAAAGTGGGCAACTTTTGTGAAGACTATCTCGAATCCTAGCACCCCCAAACTTTGCGAGTTTGTCAAGAAACAAGAAGCTTGCCGAAAAGACGTCGAGCGTGCATTTGGTGTCCTCCCAGAGATTTGTTGCCGTCCGGTTCCCCGCTCCGACTTGGTCCAAAGATCGATGTGGGAGGTGATGAACTGCTGTGTGTGCCTACACAATATGATTATTGAAAATGAGCGAAAGCATCCGGTTCCTGGCTAAGCAAGAAGCACCATATGAGAGAGAGGGTCCTCTTGCACAGCCTAATCACCAGCCTCCATCATGGGCCGCCTTCATTGCTATGCGTCAGAGATTCGAGACTCTACAATGCATCAGCTGCTGCAAGATGATCTAGTGGAGCACATATGGAGGCTCCGAGGCAACGCCAACGCCGACGCCAACTAGTCTGTCTAATTTGTTTGAAAAATTGTGAAATTGTGTGCTTCATTTGTTTCAGCACTTGTTAAACATTGTACAATTATTTTCGCCGAATTTGTTTCAGCAATTTTCGTACTCTTGGTCGCCGAACTTGTTAAATTTTATGTTAAATTTGTTTGAAATATGTCAAATGGTCGAGGTTGGGGGTTTCCTGCCGGGGACGGCTGGAACTTCGGCGCTCCCCACGCCAAATCTTCCTCCAATCCGGACGAAAATATCGCCGGATTTGGGCGTGGGGAGCGCCAACGAGTGGGGATGCTCTTATAGGAGCATACCCCATAACCGTGGGAGGAACCCTCTTCTTGGGGCGCTCGCCCTCAACATCACCCGGGTCATATCGTCTAATCTTATACCGCAATGCAGTGCACGCCGGGTATGCATCCAAATTCTCATACTCACCGCGGTAGAGGATGCATTCATTAATGCATGCACTGCACGTCTAATCCTAGAGGGCAGACAACCTTCTTCGCTTCGTACTACTGACGGACAATTCATTACCCCTTGGAAGTTGCTTCTTAATTATTTTTAGCAACTTTTCAAATCCCGAGGCAGTCACACCGTTCCTTGCCTTCCACTGCAACAATTTCAGTGTGCTACCTAGTTTTTTCTGGCCATCTTCGCAAGTTGGGTATTGTTCTGATACTCTAACATCTGGTCAAACTTCAACTTTTCCTTTTCAGTTTCGCAGTCTCTCTTTGCATCAGCACGCAATGGCCCGAACAAGATCATCAGCAGGCTCATCTGATGCCTCTTGATCTTCTGCTTCCCCCGTTGCAGTATCACCATATTGAGAGAACATGGGATAGTTGTCACCATTCTCTTCTTTTTCATTGTCTTTCATCATAACCCCTCTTTCTTCGTGCTTGGTCCAACAATTATAGTTGGGCATGAAACCGGACCGCATCAGGTGGGTGTGAAGGGTTTTCGAGGAAGAGTAATTTATCTTATTATGACAGTTAACACATGGACAATACATAAAACCATCCTGTTTGTTTTCCTCAGCCACACCGATAAAAAATTTCAGGCCCGCAGTGAACTCGTTATGGCGTCGGTCACTGTACACCGATATAAATAAGCTTATCAAAAACCATTACAAAACATCATGAACTGTAAAGCGATGTATATATACACACGTGCATTTTATCAATGACGGATGAAAGGATAAAGTTGTTAACCTTGATCAAGAAGGAAAAAAAAAGAGGAGAAAGCTTAAGAGTGGCTTGTTTTGTGTGAACTCAAGTGGAAAATGCTCTTAGGCATTTCATCGAGCGCCTCTTTTGCATAATAAGAGAGAGCAAAACAACATACACCTCTTGTGCTAAGAAGTGGAAAAACCTAAGTGTGGCTCACAAGCTTGGGCAGGGCATGGCATATATAGAGATGGGTCCCGGTTTGTATTACCAACCGGAACTAAACGGGCTCGGGGCCTGGGTGCTCTGCCACAACCCTTTAGTCCCTTGTCCCGGTTGGTAATACCAACCGGGACTAAAGGCTCCAAACGAAGTGGGACTAGAGGGTTTCATTGCCCACGTAGTTCCAACCGGGACTAATGCATCCCAATAGTCGTGGTTTCTTTTTAACCGGGACTAAAGCTCCCAGGAGCTTTGGACGAAAGCCATGTTTTCTACTAGTGGGTATGGTCGTGTGCCCACGGATGTACCCATATACCCTACTCAGGTATAGACCTAGCATAGAGCCAGTGACAGCGCCAACCGCCTCCATCATCCCCTTATAGATCCACTTCTTTGACTGTAGAAAGTAGAAAGTAGTACACGTCTATGATTTGACGGCGTACGAAAAGATGTTACTACTTATGAGAGTGGATTTGGTACTCACATGGGTAGCTACGCATGCGGTGGTTGCCATCGGATCTGCGTTGAGATTCCGTCCTGGTACCCTCGCCCGTTGACCGTGTTTTGTAGTAGCTATTGGCTAATCATTGTGGTTAAACCAAACAAAAAAAATGCGAGAGAAAATCCCCCACCGAAACACCTGAACGACCCGACCTGTCACATCAGCCGAGCCACCGCCGTCAAGCGCGTCTTGGCGGAGCCTGCTGCTGAGCGCACATCGGTGGAGCCGCCGCCGTCGAGCGCGTCTCGGTGGAGGCCTCCGCCTATGAGGACGGCGCATCCGCCCCTAGCGCCGGAAGGCCACCGGCGACGAGGACACACCGAGGGGGCCGCCGGTGCGGAGCGGAGCCCCTACCTGCAGCAGGTGCGGGACAGGGGGCCGAGCGGAGCACTCGCGTCGGAAGGAATCAGTGGCGGGTGCAGCGGCTCAAGCTAAGTGAAGGCCGGCGCGGCTAGCGGGGAGCGGCGGCGGTGGGAATTAGGAAGACCGACGGTCGAATCCGCTCGTGACGGAGGGCGCCTTCTCGATCTGTGCGAACCCTGGGACCTGCGCGCTCGATGCGGAGAGGCGGAGCTCTCGTTTGTTGCAGATTCAATCACGTTTGCAGTTCCTGTGACTCTCGAATTCCTCTGAATTTTTTTATATCTCCACGCAGTGTTCAAGTTCAACGCCGCGGCGGACTCGGTGCTAGAGGTCAGCCAGGACGACTACAACCGCTGCAGCACGGCGAGCCCCATCTACACGTACAAGGCCAGCGACGCCACCGTGCCGCTGCCGCGCTCCGGCCGGCGCTACTTCGTCAGCGGCACCCCCGGGAACTGCGACAGGGGCGAGGGCCTCATCGTCGTCGTCATGTCCGACAAGCACGGCCGCCGCCCCGGTTCTGCGCCCGTCCCGGCTACCGCGCCCGCTCAGTCCCCGCGGGCCGCCGGGCTCGTCCACGTGCCTGCCCCTGCCCCGGCGCCCGACGCGCCGGCTAAAGGTGCCGCCGCCAGGACGGCCGGCAGCGGTTCCCTGCTTCTCGGCGCTCTCCTCGGAGCCGCGCTACTTGGCGCTCCTGTACCAAGCCGCTTTGCGCCACTCACTCCAGTGCCTAGCCATGCGTCTCGCTCGGCTCTTCGCCATCTTAGACGGCTTACCGCCGGCAATCGTCGTTCAGCTCCGCCCCTATTCGTCATGGAGCCCCAAGCGCCAAGCTGCCACCCCGTCCAGGCGCCTTACCACCGGCCGCGAGATAGAGGACGCAGATCGTGCCTCCGCTGCTCTCCAATTGACAATGACGGTGTATGGCGAGTTCGATTTGGGAATCAGCTGGGTACCACTGTGCTTCTTCCGTTTTTTTATTTGGGGGGAGGCAAGTTCGATGGAGGGGGAGAGCTAATCTTAATCCACTCTTAAGTACGGGCACAGTAAGAGGTGGGAGTGGATAATGAGGTTTGACCGAAGGGACACATGTTGGCTCGGGAAGGGGTGCGTAGCTACCCATCTGAGTACCGGGTTTCATTTGTACTACTTATCTACCCAAGGGGTACCACATTGCCTTCCTTACTCTCGCCTCTCAGATACCTCACATAATGTTCTACTTTGCACCGTGTGTAAGTTGTGGAAGCGAGAACAAGCCCCATCAATCGTAGGTGCGCACATGACTCAACATAACCTTAGTTCGATCACATTTTTCCATTTTTCTATTTATTATTTTTCTATTTCTAAGTCGACGTTTAGAACTATCCCGTTCTAATTTTGGCGCAAATTTCACAAAACCGCTATTGGGGCTAAGGGTTTCACAACACTACCAGACTATAACGGAAGATAATTTATCAAAAGTCAACGATTTTTAGGGAAAGTTGTATCAAAGAACCCAAATCTCATAATTTAGTAAGTTTGACAATGTATCCAGTAACCCAAGCCCACAAGTTAGGCATCATGTCACAAAGGAGGTGGTTCTCTCAGGTTTTATGCAGACCAAACGTAACGTGGACCATACTTGAACAAACTAAGTATTTTCGCAACTTTTGACCAAAATTTGTAAAAAGAAGTACATTCATGTGGCCCCATGTCGTTGGAATGCCTCATCTGCCATGTGGCATCCAACTTGTGGGCCTAAGTTGTCAGAAACGACATCAAACTTAGAGCACCCACAATGGGGCGCTTATCTACCGGCGCTTGGGATAAAATTCAAGCAGTCTGGGGTAGCTCCTGGCCATTTGTATTGCACTGATGCATAAATAAGAGTCTAGCGCTTAAGCTTTTTTTTTTTTTGTTGCAAAACTGGGCTTCAAAGCTGCTGGCGCTTAATGATTCTAGTAACCTACCAGATTAGCGTGTATATTACTATACTAGACTCGTCATAGTGGGAAGTAACATTGAGTAGTAACATGCACTTGTTAGTACTCTATTTTAGTATCTTCATAGTGGTTAGTAACATCAAAGTAGTATCCTAGATGTCTTTATTAATTAGCTTGTAGACTCATTGTATCTTGGGAAGTGTGATGTTACAGTAACTAGCTATGTTACTCCATCCTCCTCTCTCCTCATTAACTCACTGCCACATAAACAAATTTGCTAAGTTGGACACTTAGTTACTAGTGAAGTTACTTGCACTATGAGCAGTCGTCACAATGGGAAGTATCATATACTAGTATCATGCACATGATACTAGTTTATGATACTAACCTCACAATACATAGTATCATAAGATAATATCATAGTATCATTATATTTAATGTTTTGTAGAATCTTAATGCAAATATGTGTACATGATGTATTTACCATTAAATTTTCTAGTTTTACGTGCTACGATACAGTATCATATTATGATACCACTTTCATCTCTCACCTCATTAATTGGTGTGCCATATCAGATTTTTGCCAACATGGCATGCATGATACTACTTATGATACTTCCATTGTGGGTAGTCTTAGCGTCTAGGTACAGTGGGTGCTCTTACAAAGTCACGATATTTTGGGTCATCTGAAATAACATACCCCAAAAAGCTATGGTTTTCTATACAGTTTCCTTCGGTTGTGGATTTGTGAAACGGTAGCCACAAAAATGGTGGTTTTGTGAAATTTGCTGTTAATTTGGAGAACCATGCAAGTGCTGAGAGATGAGAAGGTCTGCTTCGATATCAGCTAAGAAATAGTCACTCCCAAATTCCAATATGCTATGGTGCGTTCAGCGTGAATGGAGTAAATTACATATAGGTACCACTTTTGGGGCAACGGTTGCGAGTAGGTACCAACTCTGGTAATTTTTTCAAGTAAGTGCAACTTCTGGGGCAAGTCGTAACAGATTGAGCAACTCTGGAGTTAAACGAGAATTAAGCGGGCGGTCCCACATGTCATAGCAAACGTCTGTTGCTGAGCCGTTAGGGCACGATTCGGCTCCATCTGTGGCCGTTAGGGCACGATTCGGCTCCATCTCTGTTATTTCCCCCCTTTTCTTTTTCGAGCGGTGGCAATGGAGGAAGGCGATGGCGGCGGCAGCGGCGGCGCTGCTGGCGGCGAAGGTGGCGGCGCAGGCGGGAGGAGTGCTGGAGAAGGCGGAGTGTATGACGACGGGTTGGATGACCTGTGGCCGCCGGCCCGCGTTTCGTCGGCGGATTTCCTGGCCCAGATGTGGGAGGACGGAGACGACCCGACGACGAACTCGACCAGGACAAGCAGCCATGCCGACGGAGGAGATGGGTAAGTTGCTCTACTCCATGTTATATATCTTCCTCTCCACCCTGTAGGTCCAATTTTACTCATTTGGACATTTCTATTTGCTTTGTAGCCTAGATACTGAAGTTTGGGATGTGAGGATACAATTTGAGGATGGTCAGGATATGCTAGAGAACCAAATTTGTCGTGATGACCTGACTTACATGAAACTAGTTTCAATGCTTGAGCCCCGTGGCTATGGATTCGGGGATTCTATGTACTGTAGAATTCAAAGTGAAATTGAATTGGTTGAGAACAATGCTAAAATATATGAGCTGCTACTGCATTTTGATTCAACAAAGGTGTTAAACTTGACTGCTAAGAGGGGACTACATGGTGTTGATATGAAATTAAAAAAAAACCAAACAAGGCAGCACATCAGGGGATAATTGCTCTAGCATTATAACTTATTCATCTCCAATTGTGTTGGATTTCAGTGAGCCACCTGTGTATGCCGTGGATGAAGATGGTCAATTGTTTAATAGCCAAGTTGGTAGTAATAATCCTGTTGGGCAGGGTTCACACAATCATCCTCAGTTCTATGACGTCGATGAAGATGTTGAGCTGTTAGATAGTGATGAGGATGCAGATGTGGGCACACATGATGCAACATTTGAAATGGGAGACTTAGCTGATTCTGTTGAAATCAGGATGAAGGAAAAGGCTGAAGCTGATGAGATCTTGGAGGAGATGAGAAAGCAAAAGGAGGATCCAATGTCACACTGCCAAGGTGATACAGATATTGAAGATTTGTTTGTAACTGAAGAAGAAGCAGGTGCTGAACCATGTACTGAGGTGCCGTTGAAGAAAATGAAGCTACCTGTTAAGAGAAAAGGCCCCACTGAAAGGTCACATTCAAGTGTTGTCGTCGAACATGTGCGAGACTTCATACCATCTGATGAAGAGGACAAATGCCCTGGTTTTCTGCCTGAAGATGATGATGATGGGTTTCAGCCATTGTCGATGATTGTACCTAAAGGAAGAAAGAGTAGAGCAAAGAAGAGGCCACCTAGGGTATGGTATGATGAGAGAAGGCTGCAAGCACATGAGCAACTAGCAGAGCACATGTGTTTTACCAATGTGGAGCAGTTCAGAGATGCATTGGTCAACATGCATATAGCACAAAGTAGGAATTTCAACTATCATCGAAACTCTGATGTTAGAGTAATTGCTGATTGCATAAATAAGCCAACATGTCGTTTCTATATTACTGCATCAGAGATAAAAGGAGAGAAGACCTTTTTCATTAGGAAGATGAATCTTGAGCATACATGTGAGACGACAACAGATAGTTCTAGGGTTAGTGCAAAATGGCTTGCCAGAAGGTATGAGAGTTTGTTCAGATCTGATCCTAATATAGGCATTCAGACATTGATTGGTAAAGAAAAGTTGCACTATGGTGGCGACGTTCCGACGATGATGGCATACAGGGCTAAAAATCATGCGCTCGATGCTATCCTAGGTGATCACAGAGAGCAATACTTCAGACTGAGAGATTGGGCACAAGCAGTGATCGATACAAATCCAGGAAGTCGGGTGATTGTGCAAACAGTTATCCCTCCATCTTCTATGGAGAATCCCCATCCAGGTCCAACATTCCATATGGTCTTTTCTTCTGCTTAAATGGAACCAAAGATGGATTCCTAAAAGGGTGTAGGCCATTCATAGGTACTACATTTGCTCTTTTCAGCTGTTGTTGTATTGCTAATTTCCTATACTACTACATTTCTTGATAGGATGATGTGAATAATTGTTTGTACTGCAGGTTTGGATGGTTGCTTCATCAAACTCTGCACTGGTGCTCAAATACTAGCTGCAACCGGCCAAGATGGAAATAACAACATGTTCCCTATTGCCTTCGCAGTCGTCCCAAAAGAGGACACAGCCAATTGGTGCTGGTTTTTGACTCAGCTGAAATATGCTTTGGGAGGAGAACAAGGAGAATTTGGTCCTTACACAATTATGTCCGATAGGCAAAAGGTTAGTCCTATTTGTCTTACCTCATATGCTAGTCTTACCTCATATGTCATGGTAGTGTTACTGAAACTGCAAATTGTTATATAAATGGACAGGGACTTCTCAAAGCGGTGACCCAAGTGTTCCCTTCTGCTCACCAAAGATATTGTCTAAGACACACTTACGCAAACTTTCAAACGGCTGGATTCAGGGGGGAAGATCTCAAGAAATGCATGGATAGAGCCAGCTATGCATACCATAAGGACCAGTTTGAGGCTGCAATGGAGACTTTAAAAGTGGAGAGTAAAGAGGCTTGGAAATGGCTAAGTCAGATCCCACCCCACACATGGGCACGGCATGCATTCGACACCAACTGCAAGACTGACCTAGTTGTTAACAACCTCAGTGAGGTGTTTAACAGATATATCTTGGATGTTAGGAAGAAGCCGATAAGAACAATGCTTATTGGTATAAAGAACAAGTTAATGGTTAGGAATCATGAGAAGAGGGTTGGTGGACAAACTGCTAGGTGGGTGATCACACCACATTTCATGGAGCAGCTAGAGCTAGCCAAGAAGTACTCCAGGCCTTGCACACCAAGAATTTCAGGGACTGATCTGTGGGAAGTGACTAATGGAAAAGGTGATCAGATACATGTTGTTGATTTGGCAGCTAGAACATGTGGATGCAGGAGATGGGATGTCACAGGGCTCCCTTGTAATCATGCTTGTAGTGCTATAATCAAGGCCAAGCAAAAACCAGAGGACTAAGTGAGCAAATTCTTCATGAAACCCATGTACATTGAAGCATTCAAGCCTATGATTTTCCCTGTGCCTGGGCAGCATGACTGGCCAAAGACTGACTCTCCGGACATCGTACCTCCTGATTTCAAGATCACTAGAGGGAGAAAGGCAGAGAAGAGGAGAAAGGGCAAGTTTGAGAAGCCCAAAGCTAAAGATACATCTAGGATGGGGACAATAACCTGCTCAAACTGCAAATTGCAGGGACACAAGTACACCAGTTGCACTACGCCGTTGAGGCCTGATCTACTTGTTAGAAAGAATAAACATGTGGTTAGTAAATTGTAGCCCAACCTGCTAGTTATTTGTTTTTTTACTTTTGAACTTGCTTTCCTAACTATGACTTGAAACTTGTAGCCCAATAGAGGTGAAGATGATCCAAGTGCAGCTGCTGCTCCTGGACCAAGTGCAGCTGATGCTCCTGGACCAAATGTTACTGCTGCTCCTGAACCAAGTGCAGCTGCTGCTCCTCGACCAAGTGCTGCTGCTGCTCCTGGAGCAAGTTATGCTGCTCCTCGACCAAGTGCTGCTGCTGCTCCTAGAGCAAGTGCTGCTGCTCCTGGAACAAGTGTTGCTGCTGCTCCTCGACCAAGTTCTGCAGCTGCTCCTCGACCAAGTGGTGCTGCTCGTCGTCGTCATGTTGCTACTTTTGCGTCTACAGCCTGTAGCACTGCCCCACCAGCAAGACCACCAGCAAGAGCTGCATTTGCTCCACCAAGATCTACTACACCATCGACAGAGTCAGAATACGAAGCCGGCTATCCAGCGTACAAAAGGACAAGGACATGGGGTTATATGAACTGTGGTTATGCTGGCCCAGATCATGATGCTGGCCCAGATCATGATGCTGGCCCTTCTTACTGAGTGCTGAATGAACTGTACTACTGGTTATTTTGGTTGTACTGATGACTTATGGTGCATATGTATGGTGCTCCATTTGATGACTTGTTATATTGTACTGAATTATGACTTCTCAGTACACAAATGGTGCTCCATTTGATGTTTTCATGAATTACTAGTTAAATTCTGATCAATTGTGCCTTGGCAGTATAGAAATGGAGCTCCAAATGATGATTTCATGACATACTTGTTAAATTATGATGAATGATGCTATATTGTGCCTTGGCAGTTGATGAATTACTTGCTATATTTGATGAATGATGCCAATTTCATGAATTATGCATTGTGAGCACACAAATGGTGCTCCAGTTCTTGCATTTGTCAGTACAGATATTGTGCTGTCAGTTATACTTGTTGTTGCTACAAACTCCGGCGACCATAAATGGGCGGCGCCACCGTGCCGCTTCTAACTCCGGCGACCATAAATGGGCAGCGCCGCCGGCGACAACATAAATCAGCACAACATAATTCAGCACAGAACAATTCAAAGACAGAAAAATTCAGTTAAGCCAAGAATAATTCAGTTAAGCCAAGAATAATTCAGAACACACAGCAATAGTAAAACAAAGTGACAGTACTCCAGCCTCTTCTTTTCCTCCTTCAAAGTTGAGCATTCATTATCTGTCTTGGGCCTCTTTGCCAGCTCATGCTCCAGCCTCTTCTTTTCTTCCCTCAATTGTATCACTTCTTGCTCTGCCTTCTCTCTCTTTGCCACTTCAAGCTCAAGGTCATGAGAAGTTATCTCTGATACATACTCCAGAGCATTGCCCACTTGCTTGTGCAACTCCATATTCTTCTTCTCCAACTCTTTTTTCTGTAATGTTAGTTGGTAATTCTTAGTGGCATACTCCACATTACCATGTATCATACTGTCCCTCTCTTCATCATGCATGGCCCAAAGCTTGACCAAACTCCTCTGCAGTGGAGGTGGCCATGGCCCATCTACCCACTCAACCTTGTTACACATCTCCTCATCCTATATTATCAATCAAAATCCATCAACAATTATATGAAGGCAGTACCTATATTTTATTATATGAAGGCAGTAGCTATATTTTATTATGAAGACAGTAGCTACATCCATCAACAAAATTGCATGTAAATATTAAAAAGGCAGTAGCTATATCCATCTTGTTATCCTAAATAGGCAGTAGCTATGTCCATGTTATTAAATTATAGTCATCCTACAAAGGCAGTAGCTTTATCCATCAAAAGGTGCAGTACATACTACTATAATTCTGTTCTTATTAAATTGCTTACTAATCTGGTCATAACAAAGTAAGCACTGGTCATACTATATTGCTTGACTTATCTAAATCACAGAGAGGCAAGTGGTCATACTATATTGTTGTGGGTATACTTCATGGGTGTACCATCGACAGTGCCTAGATCCGGCAAGCCCGGGTGGCCCACAGATGGTGATGAGGCATGTGGCCCATCGCGCCGGCTTCGTTGATCATGAAGGAAGAAGTCCAGCCCAGGATCAGCAGGCCGGATCCGTACCGACCTTAGGAGTAACCCGGATCCGTGGAGGCCCATGAGGAACCCGGATCCAGTACGACGTGTATGGAAGGCGGATCCATGACGTGCACGACAAGATGTTGTATCGTAGTTAGGCTATCTGTAATCCGGCTAGGACTCTCCATGTAAACCCTAGATCCGTGCGCCCTTATAAGCCGGATCCCGGAGCCCTAGAGGCACAACCACAACTCATTGTAACAACGCGAAAGCGCCGGATAATTCCACAAGCAGTAGGCCTGTCATCGTCTCCGGGCGGGTAACTCGCTGCACCACCGTCCCCACCCGCCCTATGGCCCCTTTCTTCTCCTCGTGAGGATCCCTCCTCCGAGGTACCGATAGGCAACCAGCTGGCGCCACCGTGGGCTCGAGGCGTCGGAGGCCGAACCGGAGGGCTCCCGCCATGGGAAGCTACGACGACTCGATCGGCGTGGGCGTGTACTCTACGCCGGAATTTTCGATCGTCCCGGACGAATTCTGGATTCCGGCGAGGTCAAACCCCGTGCTCTCCATCGTCCCAATCGGCGGCATCCATATCTTCATCGGGGAAACCGTCGATTCGACGGAAACCCACGGGTAAACGCGATACCGCCAGCAGACGCGCGAGTTCGATTCGAGACGCAGGAGCCTCCTAAGGAAGATTCCGCCTTAGATCCGAAAAATTTCAAACCCACCCAATCCGCCCCTGAGCAGGAAATAACGGTGGAAGACCAGCAGATCCGCCCGGGTCTCCTGTGTTAGAGAACAAAGGTGTCAGCACACTTCATAGCCCATGTAGAGCCGCCTCAAGACGGAGCTGGTCCCGTGCAGGTTGGCGCCGAGAAAACGCTCGATCAGCAAGAGGCTCGGAGAAAGCGGAGCTTCGGTGGAAGAGTCGATTCTGGGAAACTTAAGCCCATTTCCGAGATACCCAATCCATGGACACCGAAGAGTTCGATCGTAGGGTGAAGGAATATGGATACGGTGCCCAGCCTGAAGTTGATTCCGCCTGCCAGCAGGTACTTGCGACCATTGGCGCTGAGAAAACGGATCGCAGAGACACAATCTGACCCTCAGCCATCTCGTAGGGGATCCCCGATGTCGCGGGAGCGACGCAGGGACCCTGCCGGAGGACCACCTGTCAACCGAAGACATGATCGCACAAGCAGCCATGGATGCGGCTTATCCCTCGGATGTTCTTAACACACCCATCACCCGACGTTGAAGCTTTAGAAGACACCTTCCCCGAAAGACGAGAAAATCGAAGTGAAGGACTGGTAAAGGTCAAGGAAGAAAGCATTGGGAGACAAGATGAAGCTCATCGAGGTAAAGAGGACATGATAAAGATCACCTTTGCTCGAAGGTAGGAACTCCTGAAAGAGAGGAGAGTGACATCGAGGAAGTTGGAAGCGAAAGGCTCGCTGGCATCCAAGATCATTGCGGCGCAGGAGAGATCAACACCGTGATGATGAATCGCGCACCTGCAAGGGAGAAGCAAGAGAGCACCCAAACCCGATCCTGATTCAACTCCAACTAAGGGCAATGTAGCAGACAAGCATGTCCCTTCACCTCCACCCGAAGCGCCGCCTTGCCACCACCCTCAACATGACAACATGACCGAGGGACCGTCCGCGGAAGGCCGGAACCAATCATGAGCGGACGCCAACCTCACCGATCATGAAGCCCGCCTTCGACGGCAGCAACAACACAGCCGAAGCCAGACCCCGAGAGCCCCGGCCAACCAGCGTATCGGATGGAGGAATTCGGAACCTGACGCCCGAGAGGGATGATCCAGCCCCCAGGTTTCCCAAAGGAGTGCCAATGACGGGGACAAGAGGCTTCCCTATACCAGCAACGGATGGCCAGTCAGCCTGGCAGGGCCTGATGCCCCATCCAGGGAATCACACCACCGTGATGAGGAACCAGGAAGGTTTACCCGAAGGCAAGAAATTCAGAGGGGGAATGAGCCGCCGACGCCGAAGACCCGTACGGAGAGAGCCTCCTCCAAAAGTCGGCCAGAATTGGCACAGGAGCCAAGGATCGGCGCGCCAATCAAATTGAGAACGGAAGGACGGGGCTCGCCGCGTCAATGGCAAGGGCGGATCTCTCTGAGCCACCACATCGGGCACTAAGAAAGTGCCAGGCTCTCACGAAAAGAAGCCATTTAAAGACCATAAGAAAAGAAAAGACAGCGCCGGATCTTGCCCCCGTTCAGCGGAAAGCGGCCCAGGGGCGTGGCCCGCCGGAAATCGCGTCTGGACAGTGGTTTGGGAATGGCATACAAAAACGACGAGGACCATGATAGCCGCTGTGCGGATCGCGGGAAAGGCAACACTTCGCCATGCAAACTCGCTTACACTTTCAAAGAAAGCGACAAGCCGCTGTCAATGTGCTGGCACCGCATCGCTGCAGGAGGATGCACAAGCTCACTTGTTTAGCTAATGCAAATAAGTTAACTTTGGATGAGATGATCTCGCCGGACGCCAAGATATAACTTACACCAACAAAAGAAGAATCGTGATAACGGCAATAACAGCGGCCATAAGCGCAAAACCCGATGACAGAAGAGCGGCGGATCCGACTTGGTTGCCGTGGCGTTTCAACGCGAGGTCAGGAGGCTAAGAGGAGCGTGGTGGCGGAGCGGGGTCAGCAGCATGAAGGTCACAGCTGGCGGATCCCGCGCCCGAAGAGTATAGGGACATGCCCTGCCGCCCACTTGGATCCCGGAAGTCCACACACCAATCGCAAATGGGTCAACGATCTAAAGAACGACCCGAGGCAGGATAAGCGAGCCGGAAGCACCGCCCTCGCGGCAAGAGGCAGGGCAAGAACAAGGACAAGGATGAGGATAGTTCCGAGGCAATGGATGAGGATGATAACTCGCCGGACCCCAAGGCAGGGACCGCGACCCATTTGACAAAAGAGCGGCTACCACACTTCCTAACCCCTCACCAAGGATCTCGCATAGCAAACGTCTCGGAAATCCCGGCACGGAGAGAGATCATCCCGTCATTGTGCCAAAGGAGTGCTACGCCTTGGTTCGCATAGACGGGTATGACTTCTCCAAGTGCCTTATGGATGGTGGAGCCAGCTTGAACATCATGTACCTGGAGACTCTGGAGCGATGAACCTCACCAAGGAACAGCTCAAACACAGCACGACCGAGTTTCATGGCGTGGTTCCAAGAAGGCAAAAGGCATGTTCACACTCTGCGAAGAAAGGATCACATTTGAAGTTGTGCCCTTCAAGAGCTCCTATCACGTCATCTTCGGCAGGCCCACCTACCACAAATTCCACGCACGTGCTACATCTACAACAAGCTCAAGATTCCGGTCCTAAAGGTATGATTACCGTATCCGGAGACTACAAAAGGCTCATGAATGCGAGTTAGCGAAGCCGCCGTGAGTGTGATTGGAGAGGAGTACAGAGCCGCGGGGATCCGAGCGAGATGCACCACCAAGAAGCAACTGAAGACAAGGCGTCCTTCAACGCGATAGAGACCAAAAAGTCTTCAAGGAAGGCGACGATACTAAGCAAGTCTCAATCGGAGCCAAATGGACCCCAAATAGGAAAGCGCGCTCGTCGAGTTCCTCCGCGCTAACATGGATATCTTCGCATGGCAACCTTCTGACATGTCCTACCTAGGGAACTCGCCGAGCACTACCTCAATATAAATCCGGCTGCTAAACCGGTGAAGCAAGCTATGCGACGCTTTGGAGATAAGAAGCGCCGCGCCATAGAATGGAACTAGCTAAGTTACTAGAGGCAGGTTTGTAGTAGAAGTTATCCACACCGATTGGGTCGAAATCCGTCCTTGTACCCAAAAAGAACACCGTAATACTAAGAATGTGCATCGATTACTCGGCTTGAACAAAAGATCCGTTCCCCGCCGCGCATTGACCAAGTCATTGATTCGACGGCAGGGGCGGAACTTGTGTTTTCTTGATGCGTATTCTATCACAGATCCGGATGAAGGAGTCCGACCAAAAGGCGACCTCGTTCATCCCATTTGGCACTCGCTATGTTACTATGCCCTTGGCTTGAAAAACGCAGTGCCACCTACCAACGTACGATGCGGTGCTTAAAGGACCGGATCGGCCGAACGTGCACGCTACGTCGACGACATCGCAGTCATGACTCGGAAAGGATCCGACTTGATCGATCACGAAACCTTTGAGAACCTCCCGGTACAAGATGATGTTGAATCCGCTGAAGTGCTGGCGTACCAGCAGGAAAACTCCTTGGCTTCATTGTCTCTAACAGGGGCATTGAAGTAAACCGGAAAAATCAAGGCAATTTTGTGCATAAACAGCCAACTTGTCTCAAAGATGTGCAACGGCCATCTGGTTGTGTCGCAGCAATCAGCAGGTTTGTTAGCCGTCTTGGCGAGAAGGCACTTCCCCGTACAAGCTATTGAAGAAAACAGCATGTTTGTCTGGGACGAGGCAGCGGATGCAGCACTACAAGGGTTGAAGGAGATACTTACCTCCCCACCTATCCTAGCAGCTCAGGAGAGTCGAGCCTATGCTCCTTTACCTGGCAGCCACCAACAGGGTCATCACTCGTCATCGTGTGGAAAGACAGGAAGAAGGCCACGAATATGGAGTCCAAAGGCCAGTCTACTATATTAGTGAGGTCCTCACGGAATCCAAACAGCTACCCTCACTTTCAAGGCCTATGAGTATTCCTGGGCAGTAGGAAGCTGAGACATTACTTCCAAGAACATCCAATAACATCGTGAGCAAAGCTCCGCCGTCAACGATTCTCAACAATGCCGACGCAACAGACGCACAGCAAAATGGGGCATTGAATTATCCGTCGACATCAGCTATAAAGCCAGGACCGCGGTTAAATCCCAGGTTTTGGCAGATTTCGTCGCAGATTGGACAGAGGCTCCGGATGCGAGCTGGAACCAGACATGGGTTATGCACTTCGACGGATCCAAGCAGCATCAAGGCTCAGAGCCGGAGTCACCTGAAGTCCCCTACTGAGAAGAACTGCAGATGTTCGCAGATTCACTGCTTACAAACAACATGGAGTACGAGGCTCTACTACACTGATGCGCATCGCTAAGGAAATAGGGATCAAGCACATCATCTCACGGAGATTCCGACCTGGTGGCACAAGTAGTTGAACCTGAATGCCCGAAATCGTCATGGCGGCTTACAGACGGTTGACGAGATCGCCAAGTGCTTTCTAGGATACGAAGTCAAGTATGTCCGAGAGACGACAACACGGCAGCATGCTATCCAAGCTCGGATCCGGGAGGAAGCCAATTCGCCTGGAATTTTCCCCGGAGCATCTCAGATACCCTCTGAAGGGCGCTAACCCGAAAACCCAGAGGTGGCAGTGTCCGGCCAAAGAGGTGATGGCTATCATTCCGCTTGGACACAGCCTTTCCTGGACTACCTCATCGATCGAAGTTGCCGGAGGACGAGGTTCTCGCACGACAGATCGTCGACGAGCAAGATCCTACACAATTGTTGATGGACAGCTCTACAAACGAAGTGCAAGAGTATTTCTCAAATGCGTCTCTAATCAAGATGGCATTGAAATCCTCGAGAGATCCACGCAGGGATTGCGGGCATCACGCCGCCCCTGGTCACTCGTAAAAGCTTTACTAGGGTTTTATTGGCTCACAGCTAAAGAAGACGCGATAAATAGTCAAACCGCCGGGTTGCAAGATTACGCTACTCAGCCAAATGCTCCAGCTCAAGAGCCGAGGACCATACCTATCACCGGCCATTTGCGGTCCGGGGGCTTGATATGGTTGGTAAGTTAAAAAGATCATCTCCCGGTGGTTGTGAATACCTCTTGGTCGCTGACAAATTCAGCAAGTGGATAGAGGCAAAGCCAGAGAAAGCCGACGGTGCTACGCACTAAAATTTGTCCGCCTCGTAATGAGATTCGGCATCCCACAAAGCATAATCGATAATGGCACAAACTTCGCTCAGGAGAATTAAAGGATTATTGTGAGACCATGGGGATTCGATTGGACCTTGCATCCGTGGCTCATCCACAATCCAATGGTCAGGTTGAAAGGGCTAACGGTCTAATATTATCGAATCAAGCCACGCTTGAAGAACCGCACGAGCAGCCGAGCTTGGCTGATTTAACCGACGTCTTGTGGAGTTTGCGAACTACCCCTAACAGTCAACAGATTTACACCATTTTTCCCGGTATACGGATCCGAAGCCGTGATTCCCTCCGACATCATCCACGATTCACCGCGAGTTTCCGCCTACAATGAAGAAACAGACGAGGCCAGACAGCTATCGTGGACCTGATCGAGGAAGCTCGAACTTAGCTGACCAGCGCTCCGCCATCTACCACAGAAGCTCCGACGTTATCACGCCGTCGAGCACGGAATCGCTCCTTCATGGCAGAGACCTGGTCCTCCGCCTTCGACAGTGAAAGACCATAAGCCGCAATCTCCATGGGAAGTACCGTCGTTAGCAAAGTGCTTCACAACGGGTCATACTACCTTGTTGATTTCCGAGCTAAGAGACACCCGCCAATTGGCGCGGGAACGCAAGCGTGAGGATCCGACGACATCTACGACGAGACAGATCGCCCTGGAACATCGCACAGCTACGTCCTTTCCACACTTAGCATATTTTTCCGAGTTACAAACTCTGTAATAGTTATACATGATCAATGAAATAAAGCTTTTGGTTCACTCTCTTGAGTCTTTTACCTCCTTTACATGTTCATTTTTAGATCGTGTATGTTTTCCGACTAAAACCGCAGAGCTGGATATTTCCGCCTAGGCGTGTATGAAAGTTGTGATTTTCAAAATCGTCCTTTAGGACGTAAGCTTAAGTTTTCTGATTAAATTGTTATCTGTTGCGAACTCGTGGATTCCTAGTAGCGATTTCCGGCACCTATGCTTGGGAGCTTGTTTCCGCGGTTATTGACTTACCATTGGGTTTCGTCGCCACGGCGAGTTTCCGCTAAGGTCTTCCGCCGCGAAGGTCAAGCAGCAAGCCAAACAACGACATCAGCACTTGCTTTCCGACATAAAGCGAAACATGCAGAAATAATATGGGATAAGTTGTTTCCGCCCATGCATAGTTGTTTCGTTGACCTAGCTACTTCAGAATTTAAGTCTTATTACAAACCCACTGGGGCCAAAATGATGCAACTTGTTTCATTGTTTTAAACAGGAGCTCTACTCGGTCCTCCTCCTCAGACTGCTGGTAGTTGGAGCCATCATCACTGTCACCAGATCCGCCCGCCACCGAGCCCTCTCGAATGCTCGCTGACCCGATCCTTCCCGTAATACCCGGTTCACCTGCTTCTTCCTCAGCATCGGAAAATCCCTCGGGTAGATCGTGCTTGTTATACCGAACGAGTGATCCACTCCGACAACAAATGTTCGTATCCTTCGGTTTCGCGGAGGCGCCATGTCGGAACCCCGGCTCCGTGCACCGTCGCCGGTTGAGCGAGGGGAAGTGAGCCTTGCATGTGGCCAAGACTAGGAGGCGACTCGCGTGCTGAAGACCTGCGCCTCCTGATGAACTCCGGCACCCCCATAAGTTTGGTCATCGTATCGATGACGGGTTTTGGCCTTCTTCAGAGACAGAGCCGTGGCGATTCCGCGGCTGCTTCAAATAACTTGTCAATTGATATACGCGCTTCATCGTATGCCCGTCCTCGTAAGGTTTGACTCTTTGTCCATTCGAAGCCAAGGCTCGCTGTGGAAGAAGAAGCAGTTCCGTTAGAGACAAAGCTTGCGAGATGGTCGGAGCAGAAACACGGAAAACGCTTACGGAATATAAGTTTGTCAATGGCCTCCGCCTCCGCTTCCAGAGCTTTGTTCTTGGATATCACGGAAATCACGCGGCCCTGGCTTTTCTCCGCTTTTTCATTCAGCTCCGCCAGTCGCGGGCATGTTTTTCGCAGCTCCTCCCTCGTGGTGTTCCTGAGAGGCGGATGTCTTCACAAAGTCTTTGAGGGATTCATTTTCCGCCTCCAGCACCTGGACCCTAGCGGACAGCTCGTCAAACTTGGAGTGCTTGGCAGTTTCTTCTGTACGGAGATAGAATAGTATATATTATGCATCCGGAAGAGCTATATCAAAACAACAGTAAAACCCGGATCTTGTACCTTGAAGGCGGGTCTCAAGCAGCTGGATAGCCTTTTGCCATCTCCGTTCTGGCGCAGCCCTTCGATCTCCGTGATCTGCTCCAGCACATGTACGCGCAGGTCTTCGTGCAGTTCCGTGGGCAGCAGGGAGTTAGTCGGATATTTAAAATCTTGGGGGCCGAGGAATTCAAAGTCTTGGTACAAAAAATTTAAATTTCCGCCTCAGGTACATTTTTCGGAAAGCATCGGCTAATACATGTTACACGGAAATATATCACCCAATGCTTGGGGGCTAGTAGTATTACTCGCGCACTTTCTTGCTTGGCGAAAAATCCTTCAAAGCTGACTCTCCAGGTCCGAGTTCGCGCACCTCCTCGTCCGGTTTACCCCACACTTTATTCAACATGGCGGAAACTTCCGCGTGGCGCTGTGAAAGGGTGAGCTTCTGAAAGGACGGAGTTGGTTGGAGGTGGACTCGAGTCGCGTTGGTCACTTGAAGGAGCTTAACCTTTCCTCTTCTGGCCCGCGAACGCGGAGCTTGGCTGAGCTGGCGGAGGAATCGGTGAGGTCCCTTGGCGGAGTCGCCACGATGAGCGGGGTCTTCAGGAAGGTCATCAACGTTAATGATATCCTTTGGATCCGGCTTGGAGGTGGATGAAGCTTTAGGCGGAACTCCAAGATCGGAGTAATAGGAACGGGAGCGGAGATGGCTTGGTTCTCCTAAGGGTCTTCGGGGCCTTGGGGGGCTGGCTTCCGGAGCTTCAGAAGAAACATACAAGTATAAGAGCGAGCGTTGAATCACTTGGGTCTCGGAAGTGAACGTTTACCCGAGGGTTTGAAGAAGTGCTGGGAAGCTGTCCTCTGTTGCTGGTGTTAATTAGCGAGAGGCGTTTTTCCGCTCCCACTTCCGGGTAGCCGCAGTGCTGAGCACTTCGCGGCACGCTTTGCACGAGGGCTGGAAGGTGCTGGCTTCTTCCTCTTAGCGGGGCGGGAAGCCTCGGGAGCTTCCGCTCCGATGCGGCTTCCGGTCCACGTTGCTGCTGGATGGGACTCGGAGGAGAGTTCCGAGTTCATTTTCCTCAAGCGCCTCGAGCTAGTACAAAGTTAAACACTTAGATGAAGAAAGTGAAGAAAAACAATAGACCAAAGTAAAGGCGACGTACCGCAGTTCCGGATCCATTTGTATGGATGTCTTTGTTGCATACGTGAACATGGAGTTCACGTGAAATCTTGATGAGGACCCGGATCCTTTTGTCGAGGGCGTCGGCCGAAAGGTTATCTTTGGTGGCGCGCATTGGATCGTCGCGCCCGTGTACTCAAACATCAGGCGGTCCCTGTATTGTAGCGGTTGGATCCGCTTGGTAAACCAGAAAGGGTTAAGTCCTTCCCGTCAGCCCCTCCTCCGTGAGCTTGGATCCGCCAACAGCGCGGGTCGGTGAGGCGATCGGAGAAGGGGGGAAGGTCCATGACTAAGCTCGATGGCGGCGTTTTTAAAAGCCGGAAGTTTCTTTTCGCTCGCGGGTCGGAGACGTCCTTCAGATAGAAGAAACCCGCGGACCAGTACTCGCGGATTCGTGGCGGTCGGTTGGAGGGTAGACGCGGCCCGGGCGAGCATAAATGTGATGGATCCGCATGTGGCGAGTTCGCCAGCTTGCCGGATCTTCTTGACAGAAAATATTGGAACGAGAAATCTCGGGGTTACCCGGAGATGGCCTTCGCAGAGGGCGACGTGGTTGCTGATGGCGAGCACGGAGTTTGGAGATATGTTGTGAGGTTGGGTCCATACGTCTTCGAATCTCCAAGAAAATTCTGAAGGCGGAAACGAAATCCGCGCTCCACCGTGCTATCGGCACCATCTCATCGTCTCGGAGCCGAGCAAGTTCATCCGGAACTGACCTCCAGCTTCCGGGCCGAAAGCCTTCCGATTCGAGGTTCTTCTCCATCTCGGTGGTGGTGCATGGCCACCATTTTCCTTTGGCTTCAGAGTCTCGCTTCCGAGCTTTTGTTTTCTTTGTGGCCTCGTCCACTTGGTGCTCCGTCTGACCCGCCCCGGAGGTTTTATCCGGGTGAGCAGAGGTCCCCGCCACCTCCTTGCCGGAATCCTTTGAAGGATCCAACCTGATTGGAATGAAGGGAGGAGGGGCGGAGGAGATTGGGGTCGCCATAATTGGTCCGAGGTCGGAGGCGGAGTTCGACGACATCTGAAGCAAAAAGGTTTGGCGGAAACTTTCTTTAGTCGGATCCCACATCGTCCTCTCCAAGTTCATCCCTACCAACTACGGCACGAAAGTGGAGCTCGAAGGTTACCGTAATGGCGTGCGGAGGTCGGAGTTGCGGTGGCTCGCCGGAGTTATGAACACGAAGAACACCACGGTGGCGGGTTCGCTCCGGTGATGCTCCTGACTTTCCGACGGATTCCGCGCGGCGGAGGAGGAGCTCTGGCGGCGCTCCAGAGAGGTGAGAAGGGGGTGAATGAGGGGTAAAGGGGTCGACGGTCGATATTTATAGGCTGAAGGGATAAGATTCGTGTTCCGCATCCTGTGGTCGGAACGCAAGCGTCGCGCCGTTGGATGCGTGACACGTGTCCTAAACCCTAACGGTAAAAATGGCTAGAGATAAGTTACGGAAATCGCGCGAAAATGGCGCCATTTGCGAACCGTTTGAGTCTTTTAAGATTCCGGTAATCGCGTGAGTAAGTTAGCTTCCATTCGCGAGCGGGGAATAACCCGGAAATGTTCTTTGGAATGTCGATGGATGAAGTCCCGCAGGATGGGAGCATTTTCCGACTGAAAGTTGAGAAAAGAAGAAAATGCAAAGTTGAGCTCTTCAAGTTTCTCCGCGTTACCAACGATGCCGAGACTTACAAGCATGGAGGAAACTCAGCAAACTGGAGAACTCGGGGCTCTGTTGTGGGTATACTTCATGGGTGTACCATCGACAGTGCCTAGATCCGGCAAGCCCGGTGGCCCAGATGGTGATGAGGCATGTGGCCCATCGGGCGGCCTGTTGTTGATCATGAAGGAAGAAGTCCAGCCCAGGATCAGCAGCCGGATCCGTACCGACCTTAGGAGTAACCGGATCCGTGGAGGCCCATGAGGAACCCGGATCCGACGTGTATGGAAGGCGGATCCATGACGTGCACGACAAGATGTTGTATCGTAGTTAGGCTATCTGTAAGCTAGGACTCTCCATGTAAACCTAGATCCGTGCGCCTTTATAAGCCGGATCCGGGAGCCCTAGAGGCACAACCACAACTCATTGTAACAACGCGAAAGCGCCCGATAATTCCTGCATGCAGTAGGCCCCGCCAGTGTTCCGAAGCTGGGTAACTCGCGTACCACCGTCCCGTGTGCACTCCGCCCTATGGCCCCTACTTCTTCTCCCCCTCGTGAGGATCCCTCCTCCGAGGTACCGTCGATTAGGCAACGACATATATGGTACTACATTCTCTGGTTATAGTACTATATTCTCTGGTCATACTATATTGTGCAACATAGACATAAGAAATTGCAATGGCTATATAAAAAAGGCATTACAGTTCCCAACCTTGCATCCACAAGCCAGAAATCTCCCGTGTTCTCTCCTTCGAAGCAAACAAACTTGTACATTGGCATATCATGGTTGCACCTCAAATCGCAATCGTCGTACCCGGTGAACTCGGTGTCCAGAATTGTTTCTGGTATCTAAGAGAAGGAACAGGGAGGCAACATCTAAGCTTCAATCCACAGGTCTATGATTCAATCGACAAATCCTAAATCGTAGAAACCCTAACCCTAGTAAGTGACCAGGGAGGCAAGATCTTACCGGCTTGCGAGGGCTGAGGCCGTGGCCGTAGTCAAAATCGGACAGCAGGCTGTCCTCGCTGCTCTCTCCGTCATTCCACGACGGCATTGCGACGGCGAGGCGCGGCGGGGTGCGTCCTGGCGGCGCGGCGGCGCTCCAATCGACCGGAGCGAGAAGAGAGAGAGAGAGAGGTGGGACGCGACTGAGTCAACTGGCACACCTGGTCGAGTCGAACCGGCTCTCTTATCTGCTCCTACCCTAACGGCTCAGCAACGGACGTTTGCTATGACATGTGGGACCGCCCGCTTAATTCTCGTTTAACTCCAGAGTTGCTCAATCTGTTACGACCTGCCCCAGAAGTTGCACTTACTTGAAAAAATTACCAGAGTTGGTACCTACTCGCAACCGTTGCCCCAAAAGTGGTATGTATATGTAATTTACTCGCGTGAATGCGTAGTGATATACGGATTTACATCTGGTCTCCATCTTCCTTACTCTAAAGAAAATGCATCCCAAAATTACCATGTCTCACCTACTATGAGATGCAGAAGTAACGGGTCACTCAAAATTCGCATTCCTCAGCGCTATTACCATGATGCACTGGCTGAGTTAATTGAAGCCTTAACGTATTGTACTTCTTGTCCTCTGTTGTGCAGCACCTGGCCACCTGCAAGGCTGCAAGCGGTGCCAAAGTTACTGCTGGACTCTGCATGTGGAGGAGAATAGTAAAAAATTGTTTATCTTGCTCGGTTACTCTAAGTCAAAGAAATATCGGACTATCTGAGTCATACGTATTAGCCCTATATCTCAACAGCACTCACGAGCTTATCTGAACAAATCCAGACAAGTAATCTTGATTCTTGAATCTGAAAACTAAACATTTCCCATCCATTTATTTAACACTCATGATCTTACCTGAACAAATCGCTCAGAGAATCTGAAAACTAAGCATTTTCCACCCATTTATTCAGCCTGAAGCCCAAGCATTTCACTTCAAAGTTCCAGCACGTCCTCTGAATACTTTCACATGACTATTACAGCCAACACATCCTACATCCATGATTAACAATAGGTGACTACGTCAAGCAGGATCCCCGGGTAAAGCTCAAAGATCCAGTGAGCTCTAGTTCTATACACTATACACCTCAGGTTGCTCCAATGCATCTGCTGGGAGGACACAAGAAAAACTGGTCACCCACAGAATCCTCCTGGCAAGTGGACTGAACATTTGCCGGCGACAAAATTTACGGTTTAGCCGATGATCAAATCCTATCCCTTTTCTTGGGACGTTCTTGACGGAATGATACTGTCTCCAGTCAGGATACCGTACTGTTGTTGTAGAGTAGGTCGGTGTTCAGCCCACCATCGCTCTGCTTGTTGTTCACTGAAGTGCTTTTTGCTTCAAGTGAGCAAAAGAAGTGAAAAATCAGCGAAGCGAAGGTGCATGAGGATTAGTTGGTGAGAGTTTTTTTTTTACTGTAATAGTTGGTGAGAATCAGAAGCCATAAGATATACATACCTAAAACGGACACGCCGGAGGTATTTATGACCTGCTGGTGAGCAGAATAGCGTGATGTATACACCGGGTTCAACCTGTTCGATCCAATCCATATCTGCTACTATACTGTTTCCTTTGCAAGGCAACTGATGAGCCAACTGGACACTGGAATCAGCTGACCTTGATACATCGTTCCCATGATTCTCACCGACATGACTTCCTAACGACTTGGATACTTGACCAGTCCAGGTTTCATTGACAGTACACTCTTCAGGTGCTCTTTCGGTTATACTTTTGATCTGACAACAGAAAATAATTTTGAATTTAAATTACGAAGTAACCACGATACCCATTGCATAGGCCGTGATAGCGACACGAAATTAGCTGAGCTTAGGCATTATCAGCATCGTTTAAAGGACAAAGTAACCACGAGATCCATTGCATGGCTTGAAATGGCGACGCGAAATTAGTTGAATTTAGTGTTATCAGCATCAATCAAAGGACAGGCTTATAGTACCATCTGCTTCTACTTCCCATCATACTGAACTATCTGGGACTTACCATTCGTCAACACAGTTTTTTCTCTATTGGAGTATGTTCTCTGGTCTCAATGTTATTTTCAGTAGGTCACCATTTCATATGACATGGACAAAAGCTAATGTAAATTGATACAAGCTGATAAAGAAACTTCAAGAGGGAATCTGTGCGAGATACATGTATGATTACCAAGAGAACGGCACACTGGTCCAATGTGGCACAAGGCAGTTTTACATTCTGTCCTACGTCTATTAAACTTAATTACTCAGTCCTACGTCTATTAAACTTAATTAATCAGTATATGTTTGTACCATGCCTCATGTATTCTCAGCTAAAATAGTTCCCCATATAAAGGTTCCACAAATGATCTATAAGAAACAGAAAACTACCTGAGTAGTAAGGGAACTGATAACTTCTTTTGCTGCTTTGCACTTCAAGTTCTCCACATCAGCAGTAGTCCTGGCCTCTCTTAACTGATTATTAGTATTGTCAAGTTCTGCTTCAAGTAATTTGGACTTATCCCTGAGCTCATTCACCTATGAGAATCAATCAGGTCAGGTCACTGTATGAGAGAAAAAACACAGTAAATCTGTTTTCCTAGGAAAACATAGAGCAGTACATATGTTTACTCCGAATGGATGGATTGGGAAATCTAATTCTAGTATTTCAAATGATCTTCTATACTGCTTAGAGAACTGGCCATCAATCTTTAGAAGAACTGAGAATCACTGGAGAAAGTGTGTATTGTTACCTGTGATTGCAATCTAGCAACTTCTTCAGTCAGATTCTTGTTTGACATATACGTACAGGCAGAGTCTGGTGATGGTAAAACTAGGCCAGATGTAGTTAATCTGTTAGTAAAATGTGGCGAACTAAGTCCAGAGGACAAAGGTGATGTCGTCGAGGTAGGACTGCACGAAGAAACAACCTCTTTAGAGTCGCCAACAAAGTTTATACTGCCAAGGCTTAAGTTTCCTGAATGATGAAGAGGAAACCTGCTGTTACTCCGTGAGTGTTTTCCTTCAGGCTTGGATGGTTCCATAGTCAAAAACCTAGAAAGTCGCACTCGCAAATTCTTATTTGAGTTTTCTCTATCAATTGCTCCACTTGACAATTGATGTGGGTTTCCATCATGAAGCTTTGATCTCTGCAGACTCATAACATCCCCGACAGTATTAAGTTTGGTATAGCACTCATCACATACCCGATATGTTTTGTGCAAATTTGGAGCCAAAGAAGCTTTCATGGATTTCCTCGTGCTGCATGCTTTGCAATATAATAATCCGCAATTATAACAGTTATGTCGCTTTCTTCTAAAACCAAATTGTAAATGACATCCAGAGCATAATGACTGATCTAAACCAGATGTGCACTTATGTAAACATACAACAGCAGTGAAATCTGTACCACATACCACACTCTTGACTTGCTTATCTTTCAAAGCTTCAACAAGAGTTGCAGTATTCCGATCAAAATTGTTGCCATGTCCTAAACGACCATTTGCACCCTTGCCCCAAGTATAAACTTCAGCTTTAGAAGTCAGCGCAGCAACATGATGAGAACCACAGGCTATCTCTTCAACGGAACGGCTGGAGATGCCCCCTTTTACAATAGAGTGGAGCTTCCCATCATTTGTTGGATTTCCAAGTTGTCCAAAGGCATTACTGCCCATTGTGTACACTTTCCTAGAAGTTGACAAAGCAACGGTGAAGTCATATCCACAGGCTACCTGGCAGAAAATAACCTTAAAAAGTGATTCCACGCAGGCTGGGAGGAGCCTTGCTTCCCTGCCAGGATGTCCAAGCTGACCTTTATTCCCATCTCCCCATGTGAATAGTTTACAAGATGTAGCAAAATTTAGAGAATCTACAACCTCAACAATTGCAACTGTATGCCAAGCACCACAAGCTGCACGTACAGCACGCATGCCTCTTAGAGAGCCCACTTCCCTTGCAACATTTGTGCTCTGGCGATCTCCATGACCTAATGCACCAAATACTCCATCGCCAAAAGTGAACAATTGCCCTGCTGATGTCACCACGGCTGTATGCCAAGGCCCACATGATACTGAGGAGACGTGCAGTCCTTCCAAAGGGCCACAGACCTTCTTCGGAATCCAGTGAGCAGTATCATTCCCATGACCAAGAAGGCCGAAATTGTGCATCCCATCACCCCATGTATAGAGATCCCCACAAAAGGAAACAGCACATGTATGAAATTCCCCGCAGGCAACGGATTCGATATTAATTCCACTCAAGGTACTAATAAGCTTAGGGTGGGTAACATAGGTATCAACTCCATGTCCGAGCCTGCCCCCTGACTCTTCGCCCCAACTGTACATTTCTCCTTGTTTAGTAACCAGAACTGAATGCTTACTACCACAAGCTATACTGTGAATATCCAGCAAGACCGCTGACTCAAGTGCCTTTGGTAAAGATGCATCAATCCTAGAACCATACAGATTTCCACATAAATGTGAGGAATAAGCAAGCTTGCCATCACCTACTCCCTTTCCCCAAAGGAGAACATCCCCCATTGAATCAAAATCATCACCTGATCCATAGCTGCATGAACTTACTGTACTTGAATAGCTAACTCTGGCATTATTATCAATTCCAGATACTCCCTCATCTGATGTATCTGCACTTCCAGATATAGTGGAGCTGGAAGTACTAACTGAACCTGTACTAACTCTAGTCTTCTCCTGCCCGGTGTATAATATCACATCAGAAAAAATATTCCCAAAATTAGCAAATGGACGAGCATCATAATCTGTGCCGCATTGTTGGATGCCTTCCGATGCCTACACAACGAGTTAGTATGAAATAACAGATAGATAGAAACTTATGAATGTACATAGAAAACTCACAGCTTACTAACCTTATTTTCAACTTCAGTACTAGAACATGGAGATGCCAATGGTGAATCTCCATGCGTATGTTTAGTTGGCTTATAAGAAGCTTTACCATTTTTTGTTCCTATCGTCCACTTACAGTATCGCCGTGAAATAAGTGCCTTTAACGCAACAAACCAGGATTCTGCCTCATCCTTATCTTTGCAGATCTGCAGAAAAGTGCCTACTGGGGGTTATTAAACTAGAGGAAGATTCGTAATGATGTCATAAGAGTGTGTTTTCTACTTGTCTTTGATCAGCCTGTAAATAAATAAAGGACAAACTGAAGCATGACTACAAATAAGATATAAATTTCACACACCAGATCTAATGATCTCTGCCCATATATAAGAGAAAATGATTGATACTCTTTATCCGGTCTTGGATGTCTCATGAAGATAGCCTGCCAAAGAAGACAATAAAGACAACATGATTATTATTCATCTGCCAGGTATTTCGAATTTTCCAAAGGACTCAGTTGACAAATGAGCCAGAGAGTTCAACGTGACAAGTAAAACAAAATATGAGAAAAGGAAAAGAGCATATTATCAAGGGCTTTTAAGTCATGGTAAAAGCCATGGTAACTGCTTTTTTTTTCTTGAAAACATGCAGATTTTTTCCCGTTTGCTCACATGACCTCCATGCGGGAAGCAGCTTTAGGGCATCCAAGAAGGTAGAGTCTTTCATTTACTATTCGCTCCCTCCTCATCCTCTAGAGTCAACAGTAAATAGTTCAAACAGTAGGGTGTCTTAAACTGAATCTACATGAATAAGTAGTATTAAATACGACAACATACAGAGGCAATACAATCGACTGATAGCTTGACCCTTAACGAAGAGCCAGTTTTATTCCCTCTCCTCCTTATCTCTCCTCCACACCGTTGATTATGATACGTAGCAGAATCAAGAATTGAACTTTGTAGATGCCATTAGAAAGGTTGGGTGCACAATCGACAACAAGAAGGGCACAGACCTCCTAATAATGGCAACTATGCATACTGTGTTCAACAAATGGAGACAGCTGACCCCATCTTCATGGTCTAACTGCCGCTAGGGAAGTCTTTTTCAGAATGGTGAGGAGTAGCAGTGTATCAAATTTAGCACGATTGTTATCTTCCAGGTCAGAGGCCTTGTGGCTACCAAATTAAAATAGGTTACTGAAGATCGGTAGAAGGGTGGTCCACGCCATTGTAATTTTGTGGTTCCGCAGCAGTGTAAAAAAAGGGAATGATTTCACAAAAAATTGTAGCACAAACAGCCGCTTTGCCTAGTCCCTTAGAGAGAAATGGACTCAGTAGCACTTCGTTCAAAGGCTTTGACCAACTTTGGTCGTCCTCGTATTTCTCCTAGTTTAGTCTAACAGATAAACTATGACTAGGGAGTTTGTCTCAACCCTTCAGCAACATTCCCTTTATTTTGGTCTTGGCGGTGTCCATGTTAATGAAAAGATACGAGTAGTTTTTGTGTGTTCTTGAAAGAAAAAAAAAACACTTACATTGATCCAAGTTCATGTGGATCATGTTTACAACAGAAAACTCTTCTACGACAGACGAGGTGAACTGCAGAATCATAAAACAGAAAATTATCCAAGTACAGACATACCGTGCGTTGTCCAGGTATTATTCTTGATACTTGAATAAGGTTTAGCTGCTTCTCCATTCTCCCAGAGTACCATATGAGCATAGTCTCATCCTGGGAACAGTAACAACAATTATATGTCATAAGACAGCCAGGGATAATAATTATCCATAAAAGATTGTTTGACCTTAAAACACTAGGAAATAGTGTTAGATTCTTTTTATAACAACCTAAGACCCAGAATGTACGTGCCACTTGCAAATTATATATACCAGTGATGTCTTGTCGATCCACATTATCTATCTGAGTTTTCATAGTTGGATCAACTAGAACTTTCATACCCAATGTAAGAGCTTTAGGCACAGGAAAAATGCTAAGCACTATGGTTAGAACTACAAGTAAATGATAGAGAAACAACCAAACAGTATTCATCTACTTGATTGGGTAACAATACAAAAAAAAAGGCTTCTTACATTGGAAAGTCTGAATGGGCAGAATTTTGGTTTTCCTCGCCTCCCATATTTCAATAAGTGTGTCCCTTTCTTCAGGGCTGTTATCGCCTAAGAATTCAAAAAGGACCTCTTTTAAGTGATAGAACATGAAAAGGAACATTACATTGTACACTATAGAGCAAAATAAAAGTTCCATTACTGAGAATAAAGCACCGCCTAGAAATGTTGAGTTATATCATTAGAAGATTCATACCCTCGATACTCTCAAGTCTCAAATACGAGACTAAATGATTGATGATCCGTAAAGCGGCCATATGCATCATTTTGATGCAGAGGCTGGGGTATCCCCATTTCAAAAAAAAATATGATTGATGTTCCTAGCTTCCCACCACGAAAATGTTGCTAAGTCGATAAGTTTGCAATTCGCAACAGGTGCTAAACCACCTGCTTCTGTTTTATGTTTTCCATTCCATAGAATTCAGAGAATAATAGAGCAAGCCATGTTACACAGCTTGAGTGTTATTACCAGAAAATACACAAGTCAACTCGGGTGCATACGCCCATGTTGCAAAAAGAATACATTTGTCAAAAATATTTGGAGTTTATCATGAATGTGTATTACATAGAAGTATGAGCACTAACATAAAAACTGGTGCCAAAAAAATACTCATTTGTAAACTGTACAAAAAGATAAATCTGCGCATACGTTGTTGCTATGTTTGACCAAATTTTATCTCTTTAGTACAGACAAAGAATACGCATATTTCGGTACATTTTTTCTCATACTTCCAGACAGTACATAGTTGTGATTTTTTCAAAAAAAAAATTCAAAATTTGAGAATACGTAGGAGGGAGTGGGATTTTTCTAAAGAAAGGAAGCCAAATTTGAGTCCAGTTGGACTTAAACTTGGATGGTGGAACTGTACAACCACTCCTTCACTCAAATTGGCCAGAATTGGTTCCTACACATATATTTACTCATTCCACCGAGCTGATAAGCAGTTACCTGTTCAACATCCCTCTCAAAGGGATCATTCTTCAAATAATCCGCAGCCATGCAGCAAGACGGAGAGTCATATGCCGCAAGCTGAGTTCATTCCAAGACCACATGTCTGTCGCAAGCACGTGGCTTCGTCCAGACCAATACCAGAAAAGGAAAACCCTGTAGCAAGTGATCTGCAGAATTATAAAGTCTGAATCACTGATTCAAATACAGCACTACAGCTAGACTCTTGATTTCTTCCCATTTTTACACTATGCAAGCATAACATAAGAGATAAAATATAGAAAATTTTCAGCGCATACCCCAAACATGCCTGACATTAGCTTCAGATTAACAAAAAACAGTAAGGCAACCAACATGGCATTTGAGAAGAAAAATGCGGAGACAAAACGAGAGCACAATAGTTTACACGCTTTGGACTTCAAATAACATAACTCAATCCATATTTCTAGCTGTACAGTACTGCAACTTTCTTTGGGTAAAAACACAACTGAGCTTTAACTCTTAACATAGACAAACGATGTCCGGGCATCGAATCATTCCCAACAAGAGGTCATGTTCAGATAAAAGATAAACCATGGACCTATTTAACACCCCTCCCCGTCCCGGCAACACCGGCATCAGCATTGCACAAGTAGATACAATAGATACCGTCTGATATTTAGGACCAAAACAACGTGCCAGGTACTGTAGTTTGTGCAGATTAAATATCGTCCCTGCCCAGCCGGTGGAAATGGATTTGTATAAGTTAACCCTAGAGATCGACATGAGGTACCTACCAAAGCCCTAAATTCGCCAAATGCGACCATAATAATGCGGGGAAAACATCCCCCAAAACGTTGGATTCAGACATCAAACAAACCCGGCGACAGAAATTGCCCTAAATCGCTCCAGCATAAACACATTTCCGTCCCAGATTGACACGATCCAAACTGCTCGCGCAAATCACCCATAAAAAAACATGCACCAGCTAAATCGTGGGGAATGACCTGAAATCTTGGTCTCGGATCATGGTTGGATTGGACGGGACCCAGGCAAATCCTTTTCGGCGCGGCGGAGACGCCGGCGCCGGCGGGGCGGGAAGGTGATCGGAGAGCGCGAGGGTTTTGCTGCTTGGTCGACGCGTGTGCGGTGGGCGAGAAAGATGGACGGAGCGGCGGAGGGGAGAGGCGGCCAGGTCGCGCTTCGCGGAAGAAGGGCGACGGACATGGAGCTGTCTCCGTGGACCTGGTGCATGGACCATAGATGGAAGAATGCGTTGTGCGGAGGCGAATGGACGGCTGCGATGGAGCCATCGTGCAGGGCCTTCGTGGAAACTGTGTGCGTGGTACCGCGGGAGATTGATTAGCGCGCGTACCACGGCATTTTGAGCAGCGTGGAACTAATTCGTTTTGAGAAGATTAAAAAAAGAGACCAAAGCAGGCAGTACTCCGTATTATAAATACTCGTTCCAATGTAAATTAATTGGCTCAATTTTATCTACGAAGTATCTAGTGTGTTCATTTAACTATATTCATCTATATCTAAGTAAAGTAGAGTCAATTAATATGAATCGCAGAGAATACTACCTTCATCTACATTTTGATGTATCTAAACACTTTTTATTTATTGTGTAGATACATCTAAATTTAGACAAATATTCGACATCTTTTTATAGATAAAGGGAGTATTTAGAAAGTGTGTGGCTAGTTCTCAATCGTCTGAAAATTTACTTAGTTCTCAGTCAGATGATGTCGCCAAACCTCACCTACAACTCATATTGCAAACTAACACAAATCATGAAACAAATCTAACGGCCCAGGATATTTCTTTAGTTGCATTCCCGTTTGCAACGAAAAGTTTCTCGGTTGTAACCTAGTTGCAACTAAAAAAAACTTAGCTGCAATCCAATCTACAACCTATATGCACAAATCATGGTGCAATATGACGGTCTAGAACTTGACTGAGCAATAACTTAGGTCTGAGAACTAGCAAAACCGGATTTAAAAAAATACTCCGGTTTCTGCAAATACTGAATTATTAAATATTGTAAGCTGTTTGCATCCAATATATAATGTGGTTTTAAAACTACAAAATTCTTTGAAACTGTAGTTTCCAGAAGCTTGGATTTAAAAAAAAAAATAGGAATGGAGAAAAATTGGGGTATTTGTTAGCCAAGCGTAAGAATTCGGCTTTAAGATACTTCAGTTTACAAAATTACGAGCTTTTAAATACTTCAGTTTACAAAATACCGAGCTGCAATCCCGTTCTCTTTTACCATTTCACTGAGAGGAGTAAAAAACATATATACAAGATTAAGGGTCCCATGTGTAAAACAAAGCTGGGCTCCAATGTCTAAAAAATCCTCGTAAAGTACTCCGTAACTATTTCTTACTAGACTTGAAACTGTTATTTTTAAGACAGCCCCATCCAGCGATGTTTGTATCATCCATTTGTGCATGAATCTCACGACCATATCAGATAGATAAAAGAGACGTTATAGTAGTAGTTGTTTTTCAATCGCAAATAGCAAAACCACATTGTTCTTCATGTCTATTCAAAGTACTTCAAGGCTGCAAATGCTAACATAAATTGCCATGTTCCAATCAGGAAATGTCTGATTAAGACGTACGCGGAGTAAAGAAACAGGGATGCCATCATACCAACAGTCTCTGGTATTTTATGGCCACGGTATCTACCCTTACACAGGACTAGCTTAACCGCCAAAGCTGTCACTACCATACAAATCAACATTACATTAACCCAAATACCAAGGGAAATTGTTGACACTAGCTATTTACAATAATTCAGCTATCCCATAGTTCCAGGACCAGATGCTGATATACTCCGTAGTAGACGCATCAGAGTACAATCCTCAAGTTAGAGGCGTGGTAAGTCCCCCCTAGAGCAGATCCACGAAGACTGCAGGAGAAGTAGTATCACAGCTTTGTAAATGACCCACAATAGATAAAAAAATTACAACAAAGATCCAAACTCGACTTAACATTCAGCAGGCATGTACATTTTAGGCTAACCTGATGAGTGGATGGCTGAAAAGACCAGGTCATTTTAGTGTCGGTAACTCTTATCGTAGAATGGATTTTCACCCCATGATTCTCTTTCGGCCTTGCCTGTTTTATCAGCTTTTGCCTCCTGCAAGACTGACAGCCTCCTGCTCCTAAAGTTTGAAGGCTTTGAAGACTGAAAGAAGAGTTAATTAATGATACTAGTTAGAAAGATGGGTAATAAACATAGAGTTAGAGGTCCAATTTATGCATGTGCAGCAATTTGAACACACTGATGGAGGGAATATTCATGCCAATATTAATGGAATGCAAGGGAAGAATACAGAGTAATGCAAGCTTGCACAGAAGAATTAACGAAATCAGCCAATTATGTCAAGTCACTCCAGTAAGCATTTATTCAAAAACCTACAACACAGATTAGCATGAAATAAGGAGCCAGATCACATAAATGATACAGGCAGGAATATAGCAAACACTACATCAGTTAAAGACAAGATGTTACAAAAAAAAATAGTCAAGAATGGAAATACCTTGCTAATTAGCTTCTCAAATGCTTCTGGCCCATTTAGTTCAATATATTTCTCTGCAGCTGAGAGTACATCATCAGTTTTGCTTAACTTATCCTTTCTTGGGACGTACCAGATGTTGACTATTTGGCGGTTCAGAAACATCGGCCGCACAAAATGCTCGTAAACATAAGCAGCACCATTGAAGCAAGGTAGAACTAGCCAGCAATTGAAGAACAACTTTCCATAGGGCCAGAAAGGAAGCCTACAAAAAAGAATCTTAAGGCTCTTGGTACATCAAACAGTTATAATGAAGATCACAAGAAATCTTCAGGTATCTCCAATGATGTTCGCAACAAACCCAGAAAAGCATAAAAAGTAATCACATTGAGTCAGGGCCAATTTTTCCTTGTTCTTTTTATTGCTATAACTACCAGTACTAGAAACCATGGGGAATTCTACTGTTTTTTTCCATTGCTACAACTGTGGGAATGTCACAACATTTTGAACTATTGAATGTTTAAAAAGTTTAAAATACAGCATATCTTAAGAGCCTGTAATGTGCTGTTTACCATTCAAGTATTGGAGCAAAAGTGAGCTCGAACAAAGTGATAAACGAGTACAACACCCAGTAAGTGAGCCACTGCTGATCATCTACTTGAGATTTTGTTTCAATTGCTCTCACAGAGGCATATCTGCAAACGGTGTCAAAAGAGAAAATGTGAGAACTTACAACAGGAAGTTAGTACCAAGATGGATCAAGGTAAGTGAATCATGCAATTTAGGATGACGGTAATACTTACAGAGGATAAGCAAGTGAAACTAGGGGCCTGCAAAGCGAGAAAAAAGAAGTTAGGATTGCAAGCATTCTGATATACTTGAAGCATTTGGAAAAACATCCTAGACATGAAGCTAAAATGCATCACATAGACATAGAGCTAGCTCTATCTCCCAGATAACTCATTATTACAACATGGCATTCATTTACTTTGATGACACTTTTTGTTTCTTAATAGTTAACCCTATTCTCCGTGCTGCCTATGACAAACAATGCAGACAAGTTACAACGCCTACAAAAAATAGTTACTACAGTAGTTCACAAGAATGTAGCAGCACAAGATAGATGATACAATATTTAAGCTGAGCAGAGTTTGCAAAGCAAAGTGGATTCAAGTTATATCTAGAACATCAACTATTTTCTTCAAATATATCCGCAGCATTGTTTCCCCTTCTAGGCACGGCTGAACATATAGCTGCTTAGCAGGCATAAAAGCGAGATCTATGTTCCCAAAGTATATTATCCACACGGTCACAGGCTCACAGCGGTGTGGGATGCAGGTCAGCAAGAGGAGTACAAGTTGCCCAACCCAAACTGCTGTGGGTATTCAGCACCAGATTGTTGGCTCTCTCCAGATGCATCTAACACAACACTAATCCAACACACAAACATGACCAGATAATTGATGCTCTCAGAGAAAGCATCAATAAAAGGGCAAGTTACAATGCCTACAAAAATAGTTACTACAGTATTCACAAGAATGTAGCAGCACAAGACAGATGATCCAATAGTTAAGCTGAGCAGAGTTTGCAGAACAAAGTGGATTCAAGTTCTATCTAGAACATCAACTATTTTCTTCAAATATATCCGCAGCATTGTTTCCCCTTCTAGGCACGCTGTTCGGCTGAACTAATATAGCCTCTTATCAGGCATAAGAAGCAACATCTCTGTTCCCAACTATCTATTATCCTCACAGTCACAGCAGTGTAGCATACAGAGCAGCAAGAGGAGTACTACAAGTTGTCCAGCCCAAACTGCTGTGAGCATTCAGCACCAGATTGTTGGCTCTCTCCAGATAACACAACATTAATCCAAGATACAAACATGACCAGATAATTGATGCTCTCAGAGAAAGAATTAATAAAAGGACAAAAATAAAACCCTAACTTTGACACTAGGGTTTTGAGGCACGATGTTTTCCAATGCCAACAGGGTCCAAATGACCCAAACCCGTTCGCTTACCCTCACCACGAGACAGCAACCTACAGAGTGACCACCACCACCCCAAGATTCTCGCCCAGCTCCCCCTACAGGCCCCAGCGCAGCCTACCGAGCTAACGGCATGAACAGCGACCGGATCTCATCAAGAACCACCGTGAAGATCTCCCCAACTAATAAATCCACGAATCAATCGACTACTAGGGTGAAGATGCAAGCAGAGCAAGGAAGGGGGAGGGATGGGAGGGGAAAGAAGCCCGTACCCGGCGAGGATGTCGAAGTTCTTGGCCAGCACCTTGAGGAAAGATCCGGACCCCATCTCGCTCGCACCCCGCCCTCTGCTTCCCCCAAATCGTGCCGGCCTCCCCTCCCTGCTTCCGGCAGCAGCTCACGGAGCGCCGTTAATGGGAGCGGATTCTTCTTGTCGCGAGCCGTTGGTGTTTGGTTCGGGAGGGCACGCTCCCTCTCTCTCTTTCACTCGTCTTTTCTCCAGTCTCACTCGCTCTTTTATTTTCTTTTCGCAATATTCTTCGGCATTTATTCTTTTCTTGCTCGTTGTTTATGGCCGACCGCCTGTACCTGGACCCCGACTGTTCTTGGTAGAGTAGCGGCCACCGCCCAATGCAGAACTGGAGAAGGTTCTAGATTTCTTGTGCCTTCCGACCCAAGAGGTGGGCTCATTCAGCTCGGCCCATCAGTGCAAATGTGTTAGTATTGTTTTGGGCTTAGAGGATACAAAATTAATAGTGGGCCCTGTCCTGTCAATTTTTTTGGGGAATCCTATACAGCGACTACCAAGCACCGCACACTCTGGTCGGATACAGGGCCCGGCCCATTTTCTTTTTTCTAATAATTTTTTCCTGTTTATTTTGTTGTTTTTCTATTTTATTTTTTGTTTATTTTCCTTTTCTGTTTTCTTTTTCAAATTCAAAAAAGTTTAAAAATTGTTCAAATTTAAAAACGTTCAAATTTGAAAATTGAATAAATATAAAAATGGTCAATCCAAAAAAAAATTAAAATTGATCTATCTCAAAAAAATGTTCAAATGTTTAAAAAATATTCAATCTCAAATTTTGAAAAAAAAAATTGAAACATGTTCATTAAGAAAAATTCTTCAATCTTTGAAAATGTTCAATCTACAAAAAATTCAAATTTTGAAAAATATCAAAATTTGAAAAATGTTCATTTTTTTTAAAATGATCAATCTAAAATTATGTTCAAACTTAGAATTTTTTAAATGCCTAGATTCTTGAAAATTCTATTTTTTAGAAAATGTTCAGATTTAGAAATAGAAAATAAAATAAAATAGAAGCAGCAGAAATGAAAAAAGAAAAGTACAAAAATACAGAAAAATTGATCTAGGTTGAGTATTCTTAGGGATATTTTCTTGAAAGGAGAGGAGGTGAGTGAGTCTACGCAAAAAAAAAACATCAAGTCTCTAAATAGACATTAAAGCCTCATTTTTGCTCAATCCATTTTTTTTGTCTAGATCACATCTAAAACAAGTATGTTTATGTATATTAAGTGTGCGTACTAAACATCTATGTGTACTCGCACATGTTTTTTAGGATTTTGCTAGTTGTGGAAATGATGTTTTTATTTATTTTTTGAAAACAAGCTACCTCCCACCTAGGATTCAATAAGATTATTGAAGGGGAGCCCCTATTGCCAATTTAGCTGTGCAATAGGGAAGCTCATCCTTGAGATTCCCCTAAATAGGCTGCATTTTGCACGGCCTAATAACAATAACCTTTTCCTGTTCCAAAATGTATGGTAAATTTACTTTAGTGTTATAAATGTGAAAATTGTTTTAAATAGTTTTACTCAAGAAAACAATATGTTCTTACGTTTGTTCTTATATTTATAGAGTTGATGTCTATTGAATAAAATGTTCACACATTCCTAAATCTGATGTTCATATACTTCAAAACAATGCTTGTGTATGTTTTCATATGCATAAATAAATGCGCATATAGATCAAATATTATGCTCATTTGCTCCAAAGAGCTCATCTACTTACAAAAAATAAAAATAAAAGGATTTTTTTAATAACCAAAAACAAAATCATGTATTTATAGAAGTAATGAAAAATATTCATTTATTTCTAGATATTTGCATAAAATAATTAAATATAACGGGGAAATAAAAATGTAGAAAAAAAATGGAAAAGAAAAAAATGTTGTTGGGCCGGCCACAGTGGGCTTCTTTCAGCGTGCCTCCGCTATTTGGCGCTCAGTTTGCCGCTTGGGAGGCCTTAAACAAGAACATGAATAAGCCTCTTTGAGGATTAAGGTATGTGTATATGTGGTGACAATTTAGTAATATAGAAGTTTAAGATGAGGAGGAACTCATCGAGAAGAGGCGGAAGATGCTCCTTCATTGCCATTTATTATTAAAATAACTAGAAGGATACCCCGCGTGTTGCAGCGGGAATTTCTCCGATAACTCTATTTTGTAAAAAACAAAAGGATATAGATTGATTGAAATAGGATGTTATTTGTAGGAACATACATGATTCAATTGGCGTAAATAGTCAAGAGCCTAACTTAAAAAAAACTGACTTTAAATGGATATGTAGTTGGCGGCTAAAAGTTGATGATGTGAATAATTGGATGGTTTAAAAATAGATGATGTGGCTTGCATGTATAGTATTAATGAATGTTAGTGTGAAATGACATGGACAATTGGATGGCTAATAAAATAGATGATGTAGATAGCTTGCATGTTGAGATAGACAACTTAAATGATCCTCTAGTGGAATTTTGCTTTAAAAGTGATATAGATGGCCTCGTCACAAAAAGAAAGAAAACAATACACACATCGACAAGTATTTAGGATCGAGGGAAATACTGTAACTACCAGGAGCAAACCATTACTGGCAGAACGGATATGTCCGAGCTTCGGTCTACGGCTAAACATAGGACGAGCTACATGTCGCCGTTCAAAACAAAATCAAAATAACGATTGAAAACTTCAAAAAAGTCTGAACAAAAAAATTAGATGAAGATAATGATTCGTTCTACCCGTGTGCAAAAATCAATGCGAAATAAACTGTCTAGTCCGTGCAAAATATACAATTTTGTAGATCTAAAGTAACCGTGCAGCTTTTTTGATCTCCAAAATTTGTAAGCTCTTGTTATTTTTATGTAGCCTAGAATACTAACTATTTTGATTCGAGATTTTGTAGATTGGTAGAAGACTATATCTAGGATTTTTTAAGGATCTTTGAAACTTTAGATTAATGTTTTTGAATTTTGAAAACTACGAGGCTACGTGTAGTCAGGGCTACTATATATTCTGTACTTACTATTAGGAGCATCTCTAGCAGCCGTAGCGATCTTTTTTTTTCGGGTTTGGCCCAAAATATACACCGAACAGATGTTGCAAACCGGCATGCGTCGTGAAACGTGATGCGGTTATACCCCATCACCGCCCGCGAACTCCGTATACAAGCGAGAGTGAGTAGTTGGATGCTGCACCTCGCATTCATTTTCGCCTCTTCCTCCTCCCACCGCTGTCACCCCTTCTCTGATTGTCAGCCCCATTGCCCGCCAAAACCAAATCGCCTGCGACGGCTGCTTCCTCTCATCCCCCTCTTCCTACTCCCCTGGTGGCCGGTCCCAATTCGGCGTGTGGTGGCCATGGCTCTGGGTCGGCAACCCACGCATCTTCGAGCAATCCCGCCGGCGTGGCACGCTCTCGCGCCGCAACCCGTGCGCCCCCGCGTGGCTCGACCTCCCCCCCCCCCGCCCGCCCACACACAAGCGCGAATAACGGCAAGGCGGGGCCGTCGTCTACATTGGCGTGGGTTCGAGTTCCGGCGGCATGCGGTCTCTCTCCGCTCTTGCCGATCGAGCTCGACTTGAGCCCGGATCAGGAGGAGGACGACGCTGCTCGGGAGGAGCGCCCCCTTGCGATGGCATGCCGGAAATCCCTCACCATTGTCGACACTGATGTGTGGGAAGGAGAAGCGTGCCCGCGATGCCGACGACAAGTAGGCGTGCGATATCCGATGGGCGAAGCGCGCGTCCATCCGCTCGGGGATGGCGCACCTCAGCTACGGCATCGTCGACTACTCTAACGACTCCTCCAACTTCCCCGATGCCGACAACAAAGATGACGATCCCGACACAGAGGATGTGTGAAGCTCCGCCGCTCCAGCCGTTGCCGACGAAGAGCCCCAAGTCCCGGTGATGAAGATGAATCCTGGGCTAGCTAGCTAGAAATCGTGTTTAGGATTTCCTATTTTACAAATGGTTGTAAATTATCTCCCATAAACTAGTTTGAAATTTTCGCATCAAATTTAGGGTTTAGGATTTATTACTTTCATACACGAGACAAGGGTTCGAGTCAACCGCACAACCCAACTAGTCCACCCCCACCGCCCCACTCTCCCGCCGTGCCGGTGGGCCGGCCGGGCAGGCGTGGCGCGCGGGGCTCTCCGGCGCCTCCCGGTTAGTCGCGTTGCTCTCGGCGTCATGGTGCCCGCGCGCGTCGATTCGGACGCCCATCCGACCCTGTGGAGCTCTCCGGACGGGTCGGTTTCAGGCCGGGCGGGGGTGGCCGGCGCGTGTCGGTCACGGAGTCGATCTCGAGGGGAGTGTTGATGTCGTGCTCTCCCGGCCTCGGCGAGGGAGAGGAAGGAGATGGCACCACTGTCTTCCATGTTAGGGTTTGTGTTCTTCGTGGCTGCGCGGCGTCACGTTTTGCCTTCTTCCCCGGCCTTGGTGGCGAGGGGAGGAGGCGGTCGGACGTGGCGACGCCAAAATCGCCGATGGTCGGGAAAGACCCTTCCTCCTCCTTTGTATGATTTGTTGCTACTGTTCTTCTTCTTCCTGCGCCGATGCTGGAGGGAGTTCCTGGTTTGCCCGGCGGATGGCCCGGCCGCGATGCTGGACCGGCGGTTGACTCGAGTTCCTTCCTTCCGGAAGGGACACTTTTCGCGGTACTCAAAGCCAAAGTTGGCGATGGGCTGCGCAGGCGTGTTGGATTGATGTTCATGCCTTCTCGGCGCTGGTGTCAAGGAAGGAGGAAGCAACGTGGTGGCATTTGTACCATGGTCGAAGATGATGACCTGCCTGCGCTTGGTTGCAGTTCTTTCTGCTGCAGGGGTCTTCTCTCAAGGTTATGGGATGATGACACAGGGCTCCGGAGATCTTCATGGGTTATGGTTGTCTCAGGATGTTCTAGGTGTTTTTGGTCCTTTATGTTTGTGTTTCTGTTTCTCTGTGATTGTAAGGGTCAACAACTTTATATCTTTCTGTGATATGAATGCAGACAAATTCTCAAAAAAAAAAAGATTAGAGATTTATTCTGTTGGTTTTAGCTGCTCACGGGAAAACAACAGTTAACCTTATTCGCGCGAGTTACCGACTGTGCCGTTAGGGCCGGATGGATCGCATAGATGGTGTTGTGAGTACTATCCAGGCGATCTCTGCTGGATTCAGTCCGAGTTGCTCTCTTCATCCTGCCCGCGCGCGCCGCATTCATCACGCACGCATTCACGACCCTGTGGAGCATTCATCCGAGACAGGGATAACGTTTACAGGCCGAGCTAGGCAGAGGCAGAAGCCGTGCGCGTACGTACGGTGCACGGCGTCGATCTCGAGGGGGGGTACGTTAATGTCGTACGGCGGCCCAGCCTCAGGCTCCGGTGGGTTCCCGTCGCTGTACAGTGTGCTAACGAGTAAGAAAAGCTCAAACGTACTAGTCGCCGGCCGCACGCGCGGTGGCGATCGGGACGGGACGGCGGAGCGCGACCATATCCCTTGGCGATCGAGGCTCGTGACGACGACACCCTCCCACCAAGGACACCTGGCATAATCCGGGAGGACAGGGATATGGTCGATGACTCACCCGATCGCCAGAGGGGGTGGGTCACACCGCCACCGCACGTGTCATGCACAGTCACGTCTCTTTCCTGGATCGTGATGTCGCGAAGATAATTAGGGCCAAGTAAGCATCCAGAGAGCTCTTCTTTCTTTATTTAGGGACCTCGCTGCAGAGGAGAAGCTGCATCTGGGCGGTTGTAGCACATGCACCATGAATGGGCGCTTCAATGGTTCCTGTTTCTGAATGCTTTGGCAGCGCGCGCTACGTTTCTCTCCAACTTAGCTAACAGAATGCATGTTTCCATCTAAACTGACAAAAAGTGTCTTTGACACATGGGCACCAGTGCTCCCTTCAATTTCAGATTTTTGAAAATTTTAAAACCTCACACTTGTGTGTCTCTAAAAATTATGATGTTAAATATATAGATAGATATGTACAGTACAGGTGTTTGCAAAAAAGTCCCGTTAAAAAATACGTTGTATTTTGGGAAATATAAAAAAGACAAATTTGTGACAGTAAATGGTAGTACAATAGTATTAAAATAGTATATCTTCTTGTCAGAAATTTGTTTATTTTGTATTTCTCAAATTTTAAAGTATTTTTTATCGGGACTTTTTTTGCGTAGACTCCTCATGTACATATCTATCTACATATTTAATGCCATAATTTTGAAGAAATAAAAGTGTGGGATTTTAAGAAATTTAAAAATCTAAAAGTGGAGGGATCACTGGTGCCCATCTGCACCAAATCCGTGTGAAAGCTAGAACCAGGTTTCTCAACCGGGCACTCAAATAAGTTCATGTTTGACATGTTTTAAGTCAAACATTATTAACTTTGGTTAACTCTTTAGAAAAAGTAGCAGCATTTATGACACAAATTAATATAGCTAGATACACCTTGCGGTGGTTAGTAAAGCGAATGCAGGCTAGTCGTCCCATGCCACCGGTGGTGGATTTTTTTCGAAATGGAGAAAAATCATTCCAGCTTCTGCATCTAAGGGATGCACACCGCTTTTTTTATTAGATTATTCACAACATCTTACAAGAGCAATACAAAAGCTCAAACTCGAAGCCACCTCGCTAAACCTACAGAGGGATCAAGGGGGTGACAAAACACCAACTCACATCATCCAAACAACCAAATGCCTTCCCAAACCGTCCAATAGCAGGTGAGAAGCACATCCAGTCAAGCAGACTCTCAGCGCACGCCAACACACACGTCACAGAAATCGCTTCTGTTGTTGTCCTCGCACCCATCTTCAACAGGGCTCACCGCATTGACCTTGCCAAACCTGCCATCGATGTCACCATGACGCCAGACAGCTCCACCATCCTGCACGTGTCCAGCAGTGCGCGCCCGTCTTCGATACCCTGTAGCTCCACGCCGCCGAGAATCGTCAACGTCAACGTGGTAGGTGAACACCACTCCACCAAAGATCCACCTCCATCCAACCGCTGCTCCAAAAATGATGCCCCAAGAGGTAGAACGATGCAGTGGGAGTGAGTCCCTAATTTGGTCGGCAACGATTGTGTGGTGCTGCCGTGGTGGGCACGACCCTCTCTGACTTTGGTAGGCATCTCCTTTGGGTGGTCATGGCTAAAGCCGACGGCTTTCATCGTCCTCTCCTACCTGCTCCGGCAGTATTGGGGTCGCTGGTTGACTGTGGCGAAAGTCATGATTGACACTGGTCCATGTTGAGCTTGGCGACGCATGCGAGCATCGTTACCCTCCTGGAGGCGTGGTCTTGGCCTTCACCATGCATCCCCTCTGTTCGGTGTATGGCTCGGTCTTAACAATGTCGTTATCTTCTTGAAAAAGTTGTCTAGGCCATCGCAGAGGGACCAATGCGGCATTCGGAGATAGGGGCGCCGATGTGATGCAATTGGGGACGCTGTCCAATTATTGAGTTTCCGGGGCGCAATGTACTACATGGCAGACACATCATAAGACGTCTTGCCCAAGTTCTGCAAACCCTGCCTTCTTCTTTTTTTAAACGGAAGGCTCAAGATGAGTCTGACTTTAAATTAATGAAGCTTCAACTGGCAGAGTACAAAGTTCACAACACAAATCACATGAAACGAAACAGTTACAAGCTGAAAACACAAGCGGAGCCAACTATGACCACCATAGCACACATAAGGAATCACGCCCCAACGCAACTCCAAACTATGCAGGTAGACTGTCCAGTAGCAACAAACAAGGATAAAGGTAGGACAAAGGTCGCCATCGATCATTCCGAGCGGCCCCTGATGCTGGCATGAAGCGTGCGAAGCCTACCAATCGCCTTCTCCATCCACCCTCCCCCCCCCCCCGGTCGCCTCCTACCCTGCCTTCTTCTCACCGGCTCCTCTAGGCGCATGAGGGGAGGCACAAGGGTTGGTCTGGGTTGCCTTGAAGTCAAGGTCGAGCTCCGGAGGTGTCTTGCTTGGTTCTTGACGCGGTCTTGAAACCATGTGCTCTTTCTTCTCGCCATTTGTGATCGGATGTTGAGTAAGGCAAGTCATTTTTCATTAGGTTTATAGAGGGTGTGTTGTTTGCCGCTTGACATTGTATCATGTTGGTGCGTGAATTTGTAACCTTCTTGGCATTGTATCGGCTGTATTGATATTTATTCTATATGATTAACATACATCTTCTAGGTGTATTCCTAAAAAAAGCTACTATCTAGACAAAGCCCCTGAAATCAATCGTCAATCCGAATCAAGAAACATGTCAATAAATGTCTGCACATATGCTACGTATAATTTCCTGGTCTCCTCCTCCTCGTGTGCATTCACGTTCCTGTTGTGCATATCTTGTATAGCGTGTATACTGTTCTGGTAGTTGACCTTAGCATACCTTTCTTCATGCATGGCCTTGCTGACATGGGGCCTTGCTATGTTGCTATACACATCAACATGTCGGTGCATGCACTTGGTAAATAACAGAAAATGGCCTACACACCGTCCAAGCAGCTGCGTGTCTTGTTGATCTCAGTTCGTCCGACTTCTTCAATGCATGCATGCACCTCATCAGCAGATCATGAGAGCAACGATAAACTTTTTTTGGTAGGCCAGAGATGATAAATGAGCTCTAGGCGTGGAGTATGTTAATGCAGACAGTTAATAGAATTAATAATCCATCCATGATGATGAAAGCCAGAAACACAAGCAAGGTATCAGGATTCAAAGCAAACTCTCTACGTATCGATCGATTTGGGGTAATCTCACTCTCAGGTCAATCTTTGGTCAAGCTCAAATGTAACGTTAAATGAGAAGTCCAGCAGTTAATTTCAGAAAATACCTATTATTATGGTCAAACAGTTACCACTTACCACTGAAACCAGCTGTACAACAAGTCCGATTAGAATTAGCTGTCACCAAACCAAAACCGTCGCTAGATCAGAGTTAGCGTGGGGTTCGCGTACAGGAGAAAGATGATCACTAAGCCAAATCGCTGAAACCCTAGAAAAGCAAGCAGACAGTGACCCAATTTTGATAATCTCAGTGTTCCTGATTGTCAACAACGCGATGAGCTAGGGACGATCATTACTGATATCTTGGTGACAGTTTAGTACAGTTAAACTAATGGTTACTCTCCTGCCATAAGAAAAAAAAAACTAATGAACACTCTTTTTCCCTTTACAAGCTGCTATAATTAGCATGGCACCACACCACTTGCAATTGTTCTTTGTTAGGCCTTAAGGTTGGATTTGAAAAGATTATCTCCAGTGCCTTTACGAAGAGGAAGGCACAAGTCCCAGCCTCATTGCCATCATGGACACTCATTAGGACATTTGCTACTTGTTAATCCTTGGCACCTTGCACACACACTGTAATTGCTCTGTCTTATTGTTTTTTAAGAAGCTCTTTTGGTGTTTTTGCCAAAATGGTTGATCATTAATTAAGTTGGTCTGCAATCTTCTCTAACAGATGGGCATGCTTTAGTTTGTCATAATCCGAAAATACAGCGAATATATGTGGCAGGTTAGAGCTAAGATTTGTATGTCAAATTGTTGCGAGTTCGCGAGGAAGTTTACATTGCTTGTAGCAATGGGAAATAGGGACTATTTTTCTACAAATTTTTTTTCTTAAAATCATGTTTTGCGTTGTTGAGATCATGTCATTCCACATATACCCAACATGCATCTGTGATGTCACTAATCGCCGGGCTTAAGTCGGAATGCTCTTTTTTTTTTGGAGATTGGTCATGTGAATCACATATTGTTCAAATAATGCAGGGAGTTTGAACTCTTTTGTGGTTCTATATCACTTAGATACACACGGGAAATAAATAAAAGGCCTGCAAGTTAGTGCACCAATGCATCTACACATCTACCTTTTTTTTTTTGCAAACGGTGGCTAATATGCTTTTTCAAACTTTGTTATAGCATTGTTGCAACCAGCTAGCAGCACTTTTATCCGAGCTGCCTTCATGGTGTTGCTTTATGAGAGGCGTTTTCTGAATACAAGTCAAGGATGATCCACCCACCAACAGTGCATTCAGATACCTAAATAATTAGTTTCAGTGTCCAACTTGCCACAATAATTTTGCCCTTTGGGAGGGCTTCATCTCACAACTTGCATCCCCTACTAATTATTAAGCTTGGTGCAAACAACTTAATGATCATACTAGTTGTGGATCTTCGTAACAATAATAATGCACAGTATTGGGGATGAGCTCTGCCTGCGTCCCTCGTCCCCTGCGCCGTGGCTGCCGCTCCTCCTCAGCTCCGACAAGTCCAAGGTTGCGCAGCTGCAACAGCAGGATCCCGCTCCAGCGTGGGGGTATGGCAACTGGGGTATGGACCTCCCTCGCCGGCAAGGACGATGGCATGGATGAGCATGAGTTGGCCCCGATGAGGCCAGTGGCTACCCAAAGCTCGTCCCTGGCCGCTCAGTCCGTGGGGCGCGAAGCGAAGGCCGGGAGTGGTTGGCAAGAGGTGTTGCCCCGACGCAGTCTACATCATCCGAAGTCACCAACCTCGGCTCTGCCCCCTCGCCCCATCCCGGCTTGGCTCTCTGGTCGATGTTGCAGGTGCCTCGCTCATGGGCATCGTGCGGTGTTGTTTGCAAAGATCCCTTTCGGTGCTCCCGCTGTTTGGAGAACGGTCACCGTGCGCGTGAATGCCGCAACCCCTGGCGTCCTCTTAGCTCCTTGGCATGCCTTGCCGCGCCGCCAGTGTCCTACCATGTCGTCGATCATCATCACGCTTTAGCTTCATGTGTGGGTTCGATGGGATCGACGCCTCCCTCCAAAGAATTTCGTTGTGGGTCTTGGGCATTGGTCGTTTCTACTCCTGTTGGCTTTGTTCCCTTGTTGACTCCGCAGAGGATAGGGGAGCGGAGCTCTATGGATGCTTCTTTCCTCGTTTTGGGGATAGTCCGTCGTCGTTGTCATCCGCCTTGCCCTCTGCGTCGTCTACCGCTGAGGGCGACACCATTCCCGCGGTTGTCACTCCGGTGCTGCAGATCATGCCTGATCTTCAGGAGCTTCGTGGGAGTTCCACTTTGCCTCTATCAATGGAGTATATGGAGGTGGATTCGTCGCGGACCTTGTGCTCACTTGAGTCCTCAGATGTGATTTCCGCACCCCACCCACCACCGCCGGCTCTTAATCCAGATGCTCTCTTTGCAAAAGAACTTCGCGACATCCTCAGCAGCTTGGAGGCTGCTATTCCTGGATGCGGAAGGGCGATTGCTTGCATCCTAACAAGGACGACAATCAAGCGCAAAAGTAAAAAATGTAGATGATTGCCCTCGAAAGAGAGGCCACTCAAGTGCAAAGGCAAGAAAAGTGGCGCCATAGGAAAGGTGCTCGAGGCTGCTTGATGGATGATCTTTGTTTCTCGCCCTGTCCTCTTGGTTTGGGTATGGTGTCTACTCCTCGTGTCGCAGCGTCTTCGCTTCGGCATTGGTTGAAGGTAGTCTAATTTCTGTTTAGTGGGGTTTCTCGTTTGGCTTAGTTGTTTCTCGGGTCATGAGTGGGCTTGCCTCTGTGTGAGAGTGGGAATCGCCATGTGATGACTTTGTTGTATGGTTTTCGTTCGGTTTTCCGCAAATTAACCGAACATCTTCTTCTTAATTAATGGATAAGCCAAAGCTTTTGCCTTCATTTCAAAATTAAAATAATGCACAGTATTAATACCAAACTGATAGTACTGCGTCACTGTTGGAATAGCAAAAGCCGAGAAACAAAAGCTGAGAAACTGTAGATTGTTTTCTCATCTTTCCCATTCTCTCCACTCTTTTCTACGAAGTGACATGGAATTCAACACTTTAAGCCATAAAAAACTGGTGGCGACCCACCTGTACCCAACGAAAAAGTTGAATACTGCTATGCACACTACATATTTGTTGCTAGTAGCATGCCACTGTGTTGGTACCTAGTAAGGTCTTTTAGGAACATATATTTGGTGCACGTGAGCACCAGTGATTTAAAAAAAAAATTATAAGTTTTAGAAAAAATGAAAATAAATCATGATGTAGCCAGTATTGTATCCCACAAACGTTTAAACTTTCAACTGAAAATAATATGTATTTTGGGCTACACAAAAATACCATATATGTAGATCTTCGTATAGTGATTCAAATCTCCAAAAGAAAATCAGATTTTGTCAGTTTTGTGTAGCTCAGAAAATAAAACATTTGTAATTGAGATTTTGTACGTTAGCGGGATACATTATCAGCTCCTTTTAGAATTTTGTTACCTAATTTTTTAAAACATATAAATATAATTTTCAAATTTTTTAATACGATGAGAGCACTGGTGCCTAGGATCCAAAATAACTTTTCGAGTATGTTATCGCTATGGAAAGTTATTTTATTGAACAGTTCACAAACATGGATGATTCAGATAATACTTCGGGAACACAAGTGTGCTGTTTTTCGATAAAGAGTATATATTAATATCGCGTAAATACCAATTACACCCAGCCTCTGCAAACAACATCATGCCCTAATGGTATAAAGGATGCACACAACCAAAAAAGATAGAAGAATTACAAAAAAGAAAAGCCCCGCTAGAGAGATCGAAAACTCTAAACAGCAACTCTGACACCACCAGGACAACATCAGAAGATCAGCTTCTCCATAAGCGACGCCTCCAAGAAGGAAACAGTGCACAAACGCTATCGTCGCCCAATCACAGATCTTAGGTTTTCACCCTGAAAAAGTCCTCTCTCTCAAAACAATGTCTTCAACAAGAACATTGCCAGGCACAACCAGTTAAGGCCAGACCTTGGATTTTCACCCTAAAGATAGAACTCTGAACTTCTCCGTCGCCCCCACATACAAGTCGATGTTGGAAGTCACGAAGCTCCAAGCCAATTCCACCTCACCACCAAGATCCGGCCACTATTGCTTTTCCACCAATCTCGGCTTTCATGACCTTCTCCGCCAGCACTATGGAAAGAAAACTCCATGATATTAACAACCAGTAGAGCTTCGAAACGCTCCCTCTGAAACCAAACGGTCAGATAAAAAACATGGGAGCGCACGACCGAAAGCACCCAATCCAACAATCTTCAGGTATTGATCGCACAATGAATTTCACCGGCAGGACCTTCCGAAACATGACAATCCAGCCAACCCGGCAGGAAGAAGCATCCGACCGATCTTCACTTGGCGTGAGAGAAATACTAGGACAGCCACCATTATTCATGCCAAGCTGTAACATCCCAAAAATTTAAAACAAAGAAATAAATGAATTCCCTTTTTCCAAAAATGAGAACCAACAATTTTTTTTATTAAATTAAGCTTGGTACATAGTGAGCATGTTTATATGTTGTGATATTGCCATGATTGTTTATTTATTGCATTGAACCTAATTCCAAAACCCTAAACCCTAATCTTCTCAAAACAAAATAGTATCAAGTAAGAAGGTACTAAAATAAAAAGGCATATGTGGGCATATAACCCTAGCATGCAAATATTGACAAATACCATTCTTACTTTTCAAAATAGTGGTGAACCATTGAGATACTCCACTAAACCCTAAACCTCACCCCCTTCTCACCATCCTTTATACACAAAATAAAAAGAAATGAAATTAAATAAGAAAAGGACCTATGTGCCTATGACTATTTTGGTAAGACTCCTACCTAGACCTTTCTACTGGATTAGATGCTTTGAAAACCTCAACCAAACTAATCAAGTACTTCCCCAACCAAAACCAAGGTGAAATAAAAAGAAATAAAAAGAAATTAAACCTATGCATAGGAGCATATGTGGCACATAGCCATTTTTCCAAAACTTGACCTAAACACCCCTACCTTGCACAAATGGTTTGAAAACTTTACCAAACCCAATCTAACATTAAATAAACTCTAAACCATGACCTTTGATCATAGATAAAGAAAAGGAAATAGAAATATGAAATGCACATATGTGCATATGGCCAAAAATACAAATTTGAGCCAAAGACCACCAAACTTGTCTCCATTGCTTGGATTGTTTTCTTATATCATTTTAAACCTCAACCACATCAATGAGATCAAGAAAAACCAAATCAAATTGGAAATAAGAAGATTTTCCAATACACATATGGGGATATGGCCATTGTTGCAAATCTTTAAACAAGACCTTTTTAAATGGACTCAATGGTTTGGAAATGTTTCTAAACTAATAAGAATCACCTTAGAGTCAACAAAAGTCAAATTAAATGGAGAGAAATTAAATAGGGAGAAAATCCCAATTTCACTCACATACACATTATGCCAAATTACAAATCTTCACTCTAGGCCATAATTGCTTGCTCTCTTGCTTGTTGAATACTTATATATGATAAACAAACACAATTTCATCAAAGAAACAAGAATCAACCCAAGGCAAATCTCAAAACCTACATACATGTGATAATGGTCAAAATGGAGTTTTATAAAATGTTCCCCACTTTACCCCCTGGTTTTGACTTTTCTTTAAACTAAACTTGGTCAACCATTACCATGTCATCCAAGACCATGTCAAGGTGAGTAACTTTCATGTTGACCACCATGGCCAGAGTTGACCAGGTTGACCAGAATAAATTTGACAAGTGGTGATGTTGAAACAAAGTGAAGATGACCCCCAAATTTGAAACTTTGCAAATCCACCCCAAATTGAACACCACCACCACCATTGTGCTCTAAACATTATTTAAATCAACTCCCCCAAATATTTTTGAAAAATTCAAAAATATTTCTCTTTCGGCCATTGTATCAAACACCTTATGAGCACCAATTCACCAACTACACACACCACATGGACCAGCAGTTTTTGGCCTAAACCATCTTGCTCCTGTCATCACACACCCTCTCCTCAATCCCCTGGACCAAACCCAACCGTTTCCAACACTGTGCCAGGTACCAAAGTGACCAAATGATCACCATGCCGGCCCTCTTGTCACCCACCATGCCATCACCATCTCCCTTCATCTCAACTATGCCACACCATGTCCTGGAGGTTCCCTATGTCACCCTGAACCCGCTGGTACACACCATCACCAGAGACACGCACCACACTGCCCAGGCCACGCGCGCCCAGACGAGCCCAGCACCTGCCAGGATCGGCATGGACGCGCACCAGGACGCTCTGGACACGACAGAGCACGGCAGTGCCTCGTCGCCTCAGACCCTCTCTCCCTCTCCTTGCACCTGCAGCCTCCCCTTGACTTCAGCAACCCCATGGACATGCCCACCTGCCGCGCTGGAGCTGTAGATGACGCCCTCGACGACGACCGCCGCCACTGTCCGCCAGTACCCGATGACCTCCTGCCTGCTCTCGTCCACCCCGACCTCGCCGGACGCGCGTTGTGATCACCGTGACACCAGGAACACGACGCACCCATCCCTTGCCCCTTCGTCGCTCGGAACAACGACATCATCGTCGACCTCGCCCGCTCCCCGCAGCACCCCTGGCCCCTATAAAAGGAGGACGCTCCCGCCTCCAAACTCCACACCAATCGCCTTCCCTCCTCCTCCGAGACTCCTCGACTATCTCCCTCCTCACATTGTGCCCTAGCTAGCCCCAATTGCTCCGGCGCCCGCAGACCGGCGCCCGTCGACGGCCACCATTGAGCCGGCGACCACCGTCTCGCACCGCCGTCTCCAACGCCGATCGCCCGCCTCGCTAACCCCGCCGGACCACGGTAAGGCCCCTCCTGGACTCTCCTGGCTGCCGGTAGGTTTGCTCCCGCCGAGCTCGTCCTCGACGAGGATGACCTCTGGACCGTCGATCCCCCTTTCATCCAACGGCCGCGAGAGCGCGCGCACCGCTTCGTGTACACGTGCCGAGTGGGGTAGCCCCCGTCGCGGCCCGCGAGCATCGCCACAGAATCGGGCCCACTTCTTTCCCGCGCGTTTGAATTCAAATTCGTTTATTTCTTTTTCAGTTAATTGCTCTCAGATGCGGTTTTGAAAATTAAATAGAATAAAATCTACCAAACCAAATTGAACAAATTTTATATATTTAGAAACCTTGTTAAATTATCTACAAGACTACACTGACCTCAACCTTAGATTTATTATAGAATTTAAATGATAAAAATAACAAGGCAGGGCCTTTTTCAACTTCAAATAATTATTTAAAATCAACCATCAACTATTTTGAGATGATTCAAACTCTCATAAATCAAAATTCAAATACTCTAATTGTTTATGTAAAAATATGATAGTGGTACTGTATATGATCATGGGCTAGATTCAAATAGTGGCTATATAGCCATTTCTAGCTCATTTAAACTATTTCAAAAATATGGTTTAAATTATATGAGGTATAACTTCTCACTTAAACCATTACTCCCAGTGATTCAATGAGAGTTGATGACACATGTATTAATGACCCATATGCTCCTAATTGAAAATAGTAAATCCTTCCCATAGTAGTATTTAAACTATTCAAAACCACTTATTAAATCTTGTGAGATGTTTTGGTCTCATTTAAATCTTGTCTCAACTAAGTTAATATGGGGTAGAGACTATGGTCAATTTTAAACTCATACTAAACTAATTGATGATATTAAATCATTAATCATGAGTATTAAAAAGGCATGAGGTGGTGTATCTCATTTAAATCACTTCCCAATTGATACTTATGAAGAGGTTGACTTTGGTCAACCTAGGTCATATGACATTAATTGAGGAAATTAAATCTTAATATTATTCAATGAGAGGAAATTATCTTCTCTCAAGAAATAAATAGAAACTCTAATTAATATTTATAATGAGAGGAAATAATTTTTCTTAAGATAAAATTAAATCAACTCACCTAATAAGCATGTTGATTAATAGCTTAGTAGGAGTGATTTATGTGTGTGCTTAGTCTAGTACTTATGCTTTGTGTGGTAATGGTGTGTATTATACTCGTATTTAGACGCTAGTACCGAGGAGTACACCGAGGAGGAGGAGGTCTACTTCCAGGAAGAGGAAGACCACTTTGATCAGTACCCCACTCAAGGCAAGCTATACTCTTGCAAGCTAATATTCTTGCAAGTTACCCAAGTGCAAAGCTCTAATAGAGCAAGGCACCACTACATCATACTTTATGTTTAATGATCCTATCCCAAGTTTTTACCTTACAAGTTTTTGAGTTTTGTTTATCAAAGTTTACTTTTGATTCATAATTCACTTGGTCTAGAGTAGAACAAGATCATCAAAGGTAGCCTAGAGCAATGAAAGCTAGATAGCACCCCTCATGATTAGTTGCTAGTGCTAACAAATAAAATTGACTGCTCTAGATGTGAAGTGAAATGAAATGACTTTGAAAACCTTGGAATGATGAGTCATTCTATTGAAAGATTTTAAAGGTGAATATGACTTGTGAATGACATGGTGAATTTTACAAAAACTGATGGTTGGGTTCGGATGCGATACCATTCCAATTTTACAAGTACCCCCACAATACCGATATGGGTAGGGCTTAACTGGAAGTTTATGTATCTTAGTATGGGTTCCCTCTAAACAAGCGTCATTATGCCAAGGGCTGCCTCCAAAGAAATATGAAAGGATGTGAAATAACGTGAAATGAGGTGAATGTCCGCCCAAGCCCTGTGCAGTTCCCAGTGACCGTCTGTCTTCACGGGAGGCCAAGCTCATGGGGAGAGGTTCCTATACTAGGGTATGTAAGTGAAAAGTTAGGGTTGGTAGTCCGCACACGGAGTGTGATAAATCAGGGCAGTTAACCCGACGGATTATTGCAAATATTGTGGCACAAGTGTACGACCGCAGAGTGTAGAACTATTCGAATAGCCGTGTCCACGGTTACGGACGATTGGAAAGGCCATACTGTTCCGTCATCAGACCATTTTCAAAAATGTGACATGTGAAGGGTGACTTGTGATCTGAACTTGAAATGGTGACTTTGACTTGAATCACAACAGAGTTGTGGGAATAACACTAATGTTCCCACTTGAGTTAGTCTAGCGACTCAAGCATCTTTACTAAATGTTTATGAAATAAACTTGGCTTTATGCAAATAAACCTAGAGCTTAGCATCCCCCTTACTATAGTTGATAGTGCTTACATTAGTATTAGTTTGCGAGTACTTTAAAGTACTCATGGCATTGTCCCTGCTATTCAAATGGCTATGAAGAGAGGAACAAGCAGTACGAGGAAGATGGACGGGACGCTACGACAACTAGGATCACTCGACGTCAACAGTTGCCTGTGGAATAGATGGACCGCAAACCGTTACTTCGCTTCCGCTATGTGTTTTGTAATAGGATCTCTAGATCCACTATGATGTATTAAGACTGGATCATGTGATCCCTCTATGTAAGACAATTATGAGTTGTAATGAATGATGTGTTGTGATATCAATCTATTATGTCTCGCAAAAACAATATTCCCGGGATTGCGATGAATGGCATAATAGGCATCTGACTTAAAAATCGGGTGTTGACAAGTTGGTATCAGAGCCATTGTTGACCTTAGGAGACCCTAGTTAGAATGGACGTCCTGAAAAATTTAGTTTCAAAAACAAATGAAGTGAATATTTCTGAAAACTTACTCCCACTCTTATCTTTGAGATCTTTTTCGAAGAAAGAAATCCATACACTACTTTTCCTTGTAATAGTACATAAAATTTTGCACACTTGATCACTTCTCTAACTTACTCATCCTAATTGCTCACAGATGGAATACCAATGGGAGTGCTATCAGCTTGGTCACGGAGGAGAATTGAGGTTCGAAAAGGATTTGAAGCAACTAGTGGAATATCTAGGACACCCGTACCGAGTTTTCGGAACACCCCGCAATAATCAGTTGGGAGGACCACCTCGGTGGGAAGTTTCTGCTGATCTAGGAAGAAAGGTTGGAGCCCCAAGATGGGAAACCATATGGTTTTCAGAACGGGAAACACCGGAAGGAAGGACTAGTCGAGCTATGCAAGAAGCAATCGCCCGTCTGTGTGGACAAAATGAGAACAAGATCCGGAACACTCGTTTCATCTACTACCCAAGACATGACTCCATGGGAAGATCGATGACCATGCCACCACACACGGAGATGAACCACTATGTAGCACCAGGACTTCAGCTGTACAAAACCCGCAGGATTTGGACAACGTCCGCCCTTCGCCAAGCACCTTAACCGTGAAGACGAAGATTTCCCCCCTGAAGAGTAGTATCATTAAAGCACTATCGTAGGTGTGAGTTGTATCAAGATCCCTTGTATTGTAGAGCGAAGGAATGGTTCTTAAAACCAACGGTGTGTTAGCTTTGTAATGTGTGATGTTTGGTATGAATGAAAAAGTGTTGTTGGGTACCCCCTCAACACTACTCAAGTTTTGAAACTTTTTGAATTTAACTCAAACAAACCATAGAAATTTCCCTCTTATCTTATCATCTATCTCAATCTTCAGATGGCCCCACCAAACCGCAACGCCAACCAGGATGCCATGATGCAACTACTGCACCCTGATGACCGATAGGGAAGATCAAAGAGCCGAACGCCAAGCCAACCTTGTTGCACTGCAACAGATAGCTCAACAACAATCAAGGCCATGGAAACCATGATCACCAGGATCAAAGCTGAAGAACTTTCAGAACACCCACCCTCCGATGTTTAGCAAGACCGAAGAGCCACTTGACGCAGATGACTGGCTCCAGACAATGGAGAACAACCTAGAAGTTGCGGGAGTAGAAGCCGCAGAGAAAGTACTATTCGCCACACACTACCTATCAGGACCTGCAAGAGCCTGGTGGACAAGTGCCCGCGCAATGAATGCGGGGCAAATGATGACTTGGGAAGACTACAAACTCAAGTTCAGCAAATATCATGTGCCCCAAGGGCTGATCAAGAAGATGAGAGACGAGTTCCGCGAACTCAAACAAGGAAGGATGTCGGTGGTGGAATACCGCGTTTCTTACACTCGTCAAGGTACGCCCCGGATGAGACAGACACCAATGAGAAGAGGAAGGAAAGATTTCTAAACGGTCCGCATGACGAGATGCAACCGTGTTAGTGAACATTCCGTTCGCGACTTAGAAGCCCTGGTAGAATCAGCCATACGATGGAAGGAAAGCCGCATCGTGCCAATGAGAACCGGCGCAGGATGATGAACAATGGACCCCACCATACCCAGAGGTACCGCAACAACTCGTCTGGAGGATTCACCCCAAGACACAACAAGCCCCCTGCCCAGAATTATCGCCCCAACTACACCAACCATAATGGAGGACCCCCGAAGCCCGGAGGCAACCACAACCACCACAGCAACAACAACAACAGCAACCCCAACAACACCAACAACCACCCCAATGGTAACAACAACAACCCCAATACTGCCCCGAGGACTGGAAGCAACACTGTTCCCATCAACCCCAAACATAAGTCAACTGTAAACTGCTATGAATGTGGAGTTGTGGGTCACTACTCCAATGAGTGCCCCAAGAAGCTTGCCAGATTGCCGCCAACATCGTGCACTCGCCCAAAGAATGCATGTAGAAGGAACAACAATAATGGCCGCCTCTACCACATGAATGCAGAAGCTCAGAAGCACCTCAGCCATGCCAAGTATGTCTTCCGTTAATCAAAAATTCTCAATCTCTCTTAGGAACCTAACTTTTCTTAAAATCTCGGACGAGATTTGTTTAAGGGGGAAGGGTTTGTAACATCCCAAAAATTTAAAACAAAGAAAAAAATGAATTCCCTTTTTCCAAAAATGAGAACCAACAAAAACTTTTATTAAATTAAGCTTGGTACATAGTGAGCATGTTTATATGTTGTGATATTTCCATGATTGTTTATTTATTGCATTGAACCTAATTCCAAAACCCTAAACCCTAATCTTCTCAAAACAAAATAGTATCAAGTAAGAAGGTACTAAAATAAAAAGGCATATGTGGGCATATAACCCTAGCATGCAAATATTGACAAATACCATTCTTACTTTTCAAAATAGTGGTGAACCATTGAGATACTCCACTAAACCCTAAACCTCACCCCCTTCTCACCATCCTTTATACACAAAATAAAAAGAAATTAAATTAAATAAGAAAAGGACCTATGTGCCTATGACTATTTTGGTAAGACTCCTACCTAGACCTTTCTACTGGATTAGATGCTTTGAAAACCTCAACCAAACTAATCAAGTACTTCCCCAACCAAAACCAAGGTGAAATAAAAAGAAATTAAACCTATGCATAGGAGCATATGTGGCACATAGCCATTTTTCCAAAACTTGACCTAAACACCCCTACCTTGCACAAATGGTTTGAAAACTTTACCAAACCCAATCTAACATTAAATAAACTCTAAACCATGACCTTTGATCATAGATAAAGAAAAGGAAATAGAAATATGAAATGCACATATGTGCATATGGCCAAAAATACAAATTTGAGCCAAAGACCACCAAACTTGTCTCCATTGCTTGGATTGTTTTCTTATATCATTTTAAACCTCAACCACATCAATGAGATCAAGAAAAACCAAATCAAATTGGAAATAAGAAGATTTTCCAATACACATATGGGGATATGGCCATTGTTGCAAATCTTTAAACAAGACCTTTTTAAATGGACTCAATGGTTTGGAAATGTTTCTAAACTAATAAGAATCACCTTAGAGTCAACAAAAGTCAAATTAAATGGAGAGAAATTAAATAGGGAGAAAATCCCAATTTCACTCACATACACATTATGCCAAATTACAAATCTTCACTCTAGGCCATAATTGCTTGCTCTCTTGCTTGTCGAATACTTATATATGATAAACAAACACAATTTCATCAAAGAAACAAGAATCAACCCAAGGCAAATCTCAAAACCTACATACATGTGATAATGGTCAAAATGGAGTTTTATAAAATGTTCCCCACTTTACCCCCTGTTTTTGACTTTTCTTTAAACTAAACTTGGTCAACCATTACCATGTCATCCAAGACCATGTCAAGGTGAGTAACTTTCATGTTGACCACCATGGCCAGAGTTGACCAGGTTGACCAGAATAAATTTGACAAGTGGTGATGTTGAAACAAAGTGAAGATGACCCCCAAATTTGAAACTTTGCAAATCCACCCCAAATTGAACACCACCACCACCATTGTGCTCTAAACATTATTTAAATCAACTCCCCCAAATATTTTTGAAAAATTCAAAAACATTTCTCTTTCGGCCATTGTATCAAACACCTTATGAGCACCAATTCACCAACTACACACACCACATGGACCAGCAGTTTTTGGCCTAAACCATCTTGCTCCTGTCATCACACACCCTCTCCTCAATCCCCTGGACCAAACCCAACCGTTTCCAACACTGTGCCAGGTACCAAAGTGACCAAATGATCACCATGCCGGCCCTCTTGTCACCCACCATGCCATCACCATCTCCCTTCATCTCAACTATGCCACACCATGTCCTGGAGGTTCCCTATGTCACCCTGAACCCGCTGGTACACACCATCGCCAGAGACACGCACCACACTGCCCAGGCCACGCGCGCCCAGACGAGCCCAGCACCAGCCAGGATCGGCATGGACGCGCGCCAGGACGCTCTGGACACGACAGAGCACGGCAGTGCCTCGTCTCCTCAGACCCTCTCTCCCTCTCTCCTTGCACCTGCAGCCTCCCCTTGACATCAGCAACCCCATGGACATGCCCACCTGCCCGCGCTGGAGCTGACGCCCTCGACGACGACCGCCGCCACTGTCCGCCAGTACCCGATGACCTCCTGCCTGCTCTCGTCCACCCCTGACCTCGCCTGGACGCGCGTTGTGATCACCGTGACACCAGGAACACGACGCACCCATCCCTTGCCCCTTCGTCGCCTCGGAACGACGACATCATCGTCGACCTCGCCCGCTCCCCGCAGCACCCCTGGCCCCTATAAAAGGAGGACGCTCCCGCCTCCAAACTCCACACCAGTCGCCTTCCCTCCTCCTCCTGAGACTCCTCGACCATCTCCCTCCTCACATTGTGCCCTAGCTAGCCCCAATTGCTCGCCGGCGCCCGCAGTACCCCAGCAACGGCGCCGTCGATTGCGGCCACCATTGGAGCTGCTGCGCCACACTCGCACGTCGTCTCCAACGCCGATCGCCGTCGCTGACCCCGCTGGACCACGGTAAGGCCCCTCCCCGGACTCTCCGGGCCGCCGGTAGGGTTTGCTCGCCGGAGCTCGTCCTCGACGAGGATGACCTCTGGACCGTCGATCCCCTTTCATCCAACGGCCCGCAGAGCTGCGCACCGCTTCGGCGTGTACACGTGTTGACAGGTGGGGTAGCCCCTGTCAGGCGGCCCGCGAGCATCGCCAACGTAACTGGTCCGGCCCACTTCGTTTCCCGCCCGCGTTTGAATTCAAATTCCGTTTATTTCTTTTTCAGTTAATTGCTCTTAGATGCGGTTTTGAAAATTAAATAGAATAAAATCTACCAAACCAAATTGAACAAATTTTATATATTTAGAAACCTTGTTAAATTATCTACAAGACTACACTGACCTCAACCTTAGATTTATTATAGAATTTAAATGATAAAAATAACAAGGCAGGGCCTTTTTCAAATTCAAATAATTATTTAAAATCAACCATCAACTATTTTGAGATGATTCAAACTCTCATAAATCAAAATTCAAATACTCTAATTGTTTATGTAAAAATATGATAGTGGTACTATATATGATCATGGGCTAGATTCAAATAGTGGCTATATAGCCATTTCTAGCTCATTTAAACTATTTCAAAAATATGGTTTAAATTATATGAGGTATAACTTCTCACTTAAACCATTACTCCCAGTGATTCAATGAGAGTTGATGACACATGTATTAATGACCCATATGCTCCTAATTGAAAATAGTAAATCCTTCCCATAGTAGTATTTAAACTATTCAAAACCACTTATTAAATCTTGTGAGATGTTTTGGTCTCATTTAAATCTTGTCTCAACTAAGTTAATATGGGGTAGAGACTATGGTCAATTTTAAACTCATATTAAATTAATTGATGATATTAAATCATTAATCATGAGTATTAAAAAGGCATGAGGTGGTGTATCTCATTTAAATCACTTCCCAATTGATACTTATGAAGAGGTTGATGATACGTCTCCAACGTATCGATAATTTCTTATGTTCCATGCTACTTTATTGATGATACCTACATGTTTTATGCACATTATATGTCATATTTTGCATTTTCCTGATTATTAACAAGATTGCCGCAGTTGGCTTTTTAAGTGTTTTTGGTTTCTCCTAGTAAGGACGAATCGGACGAAATCTTCGCCAGGTCCTATTTTGCACGCTTCCGAAGAGCGAAGAGATAACGAAGTGGGCGACGAGGCGCCGCCACCATAGGGCCGCGCGGCGGGGGCCCGCGCCGCCTATGGTGTGGGCCTCGTCGCCCCCGACCTACCCTTCCGCCTACTTAAAGCCTCCGTCGCGAAACCCCGCACCGAGAGCCACGATACGAAAACCTTGAGACGCGCCGCCGCGAATCCCATCTCGGGATTCAGGAGATCGCTCCGGCACCCTGCCGGAGAGGGATTCATCTCCGGAGGACTCTACACCGCCATGGTCGCCTCCGGAGTGATGAGTGAGTAGTTCACCCTGGACTATGGGTCCATAGCAGTAGCTAGATGGTCGTCTTCTCCTTGTTGTGCTTCATTGTTGGATCTTGTGAGCTGCCTAACATGATCAAGATCATCTATATGTAATTCTATATGTTGTGTTTGTCGGGATCCGATGGATAGAGAATACTATGTTATGGTGATTATCAATCTATTGTTTATGTGTTGTTTATGATCTTGCATGCTCTCCGTTATTAGTAGAGGCTCTGGCCAAGTTTGTACTCTTAACTCCAAGAGGGAGTATTTATGCTCGATAGTGGGTTCATGCCTTCATTGACACCTGGGACAGTGACAGAAGTTCTAAGGTTGTGATGTGCTGTTGCCACTAGGGATAAAACATTGATTCTATGTCTAAGGATGTAGTTGTCGATTACATTACGCACCATACTTAATGCAATTGTCTGCTTAGCAAATTAATACTGAATGGGGTTCGGATGATAACCTGAAGGTGGACTTTTTAGGCATAGATGCGATGGATGGCGGTCTATGTACTTTGTCGTAATGCCCGATTAAATCTCACTATATTTATCATATCATGTATATGCATTGTTATGCCTTTTCTATTTGTCAATTGCCCGACCGTAATTTGTTCACCCAACATGCTTTTATCTTATGGAGAGACACCTCTATCGAACTGTGGACCCCGGTCCTATTCTTTACGTAGCATACAATCTACTGCAATTGTGTTTTACTATTTTCTTGCAAACAATCATCTTCCACTCGATACGTTTAATCCTTTGTTACAGCCGGTGAGATTGACAACCTCAACTTTCGGGGGCAAAGTACTTTGGTTTTGTTGTGCGATTCCACGTTGGCGCCGAATCCCCGTTGTTGCGCCGCATCACATTTCGCCACCATCAACCTTCAACGTGCTTCTTGGCTCCTACTGGTTCGATTAAACCTTGGTTTCATATGAGGAAACTTGCTTCTATACGCATCATACCTTCCACTTGGGGTTCCCAACGGACGTGTGCATCTACGCGTATCAAGCTAAATTTCCGCGCCGTTGCCGGGGAGATCAAGACACTGCAAGGGGAGTCTCCACTTCGCAATCTCTTTACTTTGTTTTTGTCTTGATTTATTTTATTTACTACTTTGTTTGCTGCATCTAAACAAAATATAAAAAAATTAGTTGCTAGTTTTACTTTATTTAGTGTCTTACTCTCTATATCAAAAACACAAAAAAAATTAGTTACTCGTCTTTACTTTGTTTGCCTAGTTTACTTTTTGCTTATTGCATCATGTTTCCTCCTAAGTACACTCTAAAAGACATAACGGTAGGTCGAGAATCTATAATTGGAAGAGATAATATAGAGGAATTTTTCACTCATGTTAGCACAGCTGAAGATTTTGAGGATAGACACTTGGTAGAACTTGCTCCTACTTATGAAATTGCGTTGCTTCTTTAGTACACATGCTGGAAATTAAATTTGTTAATCTAAATCCTATAATCCAACACATGTTTCTCACACTTGGTGATATGGAGGAAGGAGAGAAGAAAGATTTTGTTTTAGAAACCCTTCTTAAAGAATTTGGTGGTGTAGCAAGAGAGGCTAGAAAAGTCTTTGCTAAATATAAAATGCTTGGTTCTTACACCAATTTTGTTAGTCTCCTTGAAAAGATGGACATGGAGAGAGTAAAGTACACTAATAATATTAATGATGGTGGGGAGGTTAAGACAACAATACCATGTAAACTCCTAGGAATGCATGAAGCTCTAGAAAATAACTATGGTTGGCTTGTTTGAAAATTTGTTTGATGAGAATAGCAAGCCTAAGAATAATGAAAAAGGAGCCTCTTACATAGACGAGATAACATGCATTGTTGAGAAAACTCCCAACACCCAAGGTTATGATGTTGATGCTTCTACTCGATGTTACTTGATTTGCACTTTCTGCGCCTAGCTGAAAGGCGTTAAAGAAAAGCGCTTATGGGAGACAACCCATGTTTTTACTACAGCAATTTTTTGTTTTATTGAATCTTGAAGTTGTTTACTACTGTAGCAACCTCTCCTTATCATGTTTTTGTGCCAAGTAAAGTTTCTATGTCAAAGTTGATGTTATATTTGGGATCGCTGCGCAGAAACAGCATTGCTGTCTGTCACGAATCTGGGCACAGGTCTCTGTAGAAAATTCGAAAAATCTGCCAATTTACGAGCGTGATCCTCAGATATGTACGCAACTTTCATTAGTTTTGAGTTTTTCCATTTGAGCAAGTCTGGTGCCAGCTTTAAATTCGTCTTTACGGACTGTTCTTTTTTGACAGATTCTGCCTTTTATTTCGCATTGCCTCTTTTGCTATGTTGGATTCATTTCTTTGATCCATTAATGTCCAGTAGCTTTATGCAATGTCCAGAAGTGTAAATAATGATTGTGCCACCTCTGAACATGTGAATTATTAATTGTGCACTAACCCTCTAATGAGTTTGCTTGAAGTCTGTGTGAAGGAAGTTTTCAAGGGTCAAGAGAGGAGTATGATATACTATGATCAAGAGGAGTGAAAGCTCTAAGCTTGGGGATGCCCCGTGGTTCACCCTGCATATTTTAAGAAGACTCAAGCGTCTAAGCTTGGGGATGCCCAAGGCATCCCCTTCTTCATCGACAACATCATCGGTTCCTCCCCGAAACTATATTTTTATTCAATCACATCTTGTGTTCTTTACTTGGAGCGTCGGTTTGTTTTTATTTTTGTTTTTGTTTGAATAAAATGGATCCTAGCATTCACTTTGTGGGAGAGAGACACGCTCCGCTGTTGCATATGGACAAATATGTCCTTAGGCTTTACTCATAATGTTCAAGGCGAAGTTTCTTCTTCGTTAAATTGTTATATGGTTGGAATTGAAAAATGCTACATGTAGTAATTCTAAAATGTCTTGGATAATGTGATACTTAGCAATTGTTGTGCTCATGATTAAGCTCTTGCATCATATGCTTTGCACCCATTAATGAAGAAATACATAGAGCTTTAAAATTTGATTTGCATATTTGGTCTCTCTAAGGTCTAGATAATATCTAGTATTGAGTTTTGAACAACAAGGAAGACGGTGTAGAGTCTTATAATGTTTACAATATGTCTTTTATGTAAGTTTTGCTGCACCGGTCCATCCTTGAGTTTGCTTCAAATAACCTTGCTAGCCTAAACCTTGTATCGAGAGGGAATACTTCTCATGCATCCAAAATCCTTGAGCCAACCACTATGCCATTTGTGTCCACCATACCTACCTACTACATGGTATTTCTCCGCCATTCCAAAGTAAATTGCTTGAGTGCTACCTTTAAAATTCCATCATTTACCTTTGCAATATATAGCTCATGGGACAAAATAGCCTTAAAACTATCGTAGTATTGAATATGTACTTATGCACTTTATCTTTTATTAAGTTGCTTGTTGTGCGATAACCATGCTTCTGGGGAACGCCATCAACTATTCTTTGTTGAATATCATGTGAGTTGCTATGCATGTCCGTCTTGTCTGAAGGATCTATCACCTTAGTGGTTGGAGCATGCAAAATTGTTAGAGAAGAACATTGGGCCGCTAACTAAAGCCATGAATCATGGTGGAAGTTTCAGTTTTGGACATATATCCTCAATCTCATATGAGAATAATAATCATTGCTATATGCTTATGCATTTAAGAGGAGTCCATTATCTGTTGTCCATGTTGTCCCGTATGGATGTCTAAGTTGAGAATAATCAAAAGCGAGAAATCTAAAATGCGAGCTTTCTCCTTAGACCTTTGTACAAGCGGCATGAGGTACCCTTTGTGACACTTGGTTGAAACATGGCATGCAAAGATCCGGTAGTCCAAGCTAAGTAGGACGAGGTGCGGCACTATTAGTATACTATGCATGAGGCTTGCAACTTGTAAGATATAATTTACATAACTCATATGCTTTATTACTACCGTTGACAAAATTGTTTCATGTTTTCAAAATAAAAGCTCTAGCACAAATACGGCAATCGATGCTTTCCTCTTTGAAGGACCTTTCTTTTACTTTTATTGTTGAGTCAGTTTACCTATCTCCCTCCACCTCAAGAAGCAAACACTTGTGTGAACCGTGCATTGATTCCTACATACTTGCATATTGCACTTGTTATACTACTTTATGTTGACAATATCCATGAGATATACATGTTATAAGTTGAAAGCAACCGCTGAAACTTAATCTTCCTTTGTGTTGCTTCAATACCTTTACTTTGATTTATTGCTTTATGAGTTAACTCTTATGCAAGACTTATTGATGCTTGTCTTGAAGTACTATTCATGAAAAGTCTTTGTTATATGATTCACTTGTTTACTCATGTCATTACCTTTGTTTTGAGCGCTGCATTCATTACATATGTTTACAAATAGTATGATCAAGATTATGATGGCATGTCACCGAAATTATCTTTGTTATCGTTTTACCTGCTCGGGACGAGCAGAACTAAGCTTGGGGATGCTGATACGTCTCCAACGTATCGATAATTTCTTATGTTCCATGCTACTTTATTGATGATACCTACATGTTTTATGCACATTATATGTCATATTTATGCATTTTCTCGGAAATAACCTATTAACAAGATGCCGAAGAGCCAGCTTGCTTTTTCGCTGTTTTTGGTTTCAGAAATCCTAGTAAGGAAATATTCTTTAATTGGACGAAATCTTCGCCTGGGTCCTATTTTTGCACGGAGCTTCCAAGACCGAAGAGATAACGAAGTGGGACGACGAGCCGCCACCATAGGGCCGCGCGGCCGAGGGGGCCCGCGCCGCCCCATGTGTGGGCCCCTCGTCAGCCCCCCGACCTACCCTTCCGCCTACTTAAAGCCTCCGTCGCGAAACCCCAGCACCGAGAGCCACGATACGGAAAACCTTCCAGAGACGCCGCCGCCGCGAATCCCATCTCGGGGGATTCAGGAGATCGCCTCCGCACCCGCCGGAGAGGGGATTCATCTCCCGAGGACTCTACACCGCCATGGTCGCCTCGGAGTGATGAGTGAGTAGTTCACCCCCGGACTATGGGTCCATAGCAGTAGCTAGATGGTCGTCTTCTCCTTGTTGTGCTTCATTGTTGGATCTTGTGAGCTGCCTAACATGATCAAGATCATCTATATGTAATTCTATATGTTGTGTTTGTCGGGATCCGATGGATAGAGAATACTATGTTATGGTGATTATCAATCTATTGTTTATGTGTTGTTTATGATCTTGCATGCTCTCCGTTATTAGTAGAGGCTCGGCCAAGTTTGTACTCTTAACTCCAAGAGGGAGTATTTATGCTCGATAGTGGGTTCATGCCTTCATTGACACCTGGGACAGGGACAGAAAGTTCTAAGGTTGTGATGTGCTGTTGCCACTAGGGATAAAACATTGATTCTATGTCTAAGGATGTAGTTGTCGATTACATTACGCACCATACTTAATGCAATTTCTGTTTAGCAACTTAATACGAATGGGTTCGGATGATAACTCAAGGTGGACTTTTTAGGCATAGATGCAGTTGGATGGCGGTCTATGTACTTTGTCGTAATGCCCGGATTAAATCTCACTATATTTATCATATCATGTATATGCATTGTTATGCCTTTTCTATTTGTCAATTGCCCGACGTAATTTGTTCACCCAACATGCTTTTATCTTATGGGAGAGACACCTCTAGTGAACTGTGGACCCCGGTCCTATTCTTTACATAGCATACAATCTACCTGCAATTGTGTTTTACTATTTTCTTGCAAACAATCATCTTCCACTGATACGTTTAATCCTTTGTTACAAAAGTGAGATTGACAACCTCACTGCTTCGTTGGGGCAAAGTACTTTGGTTTTGTTGTGCAGATTCCACGTTGGCGCCGAATCCCTGTTGTTGCGCTCGCATCACATTTCGCCACCATCAACCTTCAACGTGCTTCTTGGCTCCTACTGGTTCGATTAAACCTTGGTTTCATACTCGAGGAAACTTGCTTCTATACGCATCATACCTTCCACTTGGGGTTCCCAACGGACGTGTGCATCTACGCGTATCGTTGACTTTGGTCAACCTAGGTCATATGACATTAATTGAGGAAATTAAATCTTAATATTATTCAATGAGAGGAAATTATCTTCTCTCAAGAAATAAATAGAAACTCTAATTAATATTTATAATGAGAGGAAATTATTTTTCTTAAGAATAAAATTAAATCAACTCACCTAATAAGCATGTTGATTAATAGCTTAGTAGGAGTGATTTATGTGTGTGCTTAGTCTAGTACTTAGGCTTTGTGTGGTAATGATGTGTATTATACTCGTATTTAGACGCTAGTACCGAGGAGTACACCGAGGAGGAGGAGGTCTACTTCCAGGAAGAGGTAGACCACTTTGAGTACCCCACTCAAGGCAAGCTATAATCTTGCAAGCTAATATTCTTGCGAGTTACCCAAGTGCAAAGCTCTAATAGAGCAAGGCACCACTACATCATACTTTATGTTTAATGATCCTATCCCAAGTTTTTACCTTACAAGTTTTTTAGTTTTGTTTATCAAAGTTTACTTTTGATTCATAATTCACTTGGTCTAGAGTAGAACAAGATCATCAAAGGTAGCCTAGAGCAATGAAAGCTAGATAGCACCCCTCATGATTAGTTGCTAGTGCTAACAAATAAAATTGACTCTAGATGGGAACATGTGAAATGAAATGACTTTGAAAACCTTGGAATGATGAGTCATTCTATTGAAAGATTTTTAAAGGTGAATATGACTTGTGAATGACATGGTGAATTTTACAAAACTGATGGTTGGGTTCGGATGCGATACCATTCCAATTTTACAAGTACCCCCACAATACCCGATATGGGTAGGGCTTAACTGGAAGTTTATGTATCTTAGTATGGGTTCCCTCTAAACAAGCATCATCGGGGTTATGCCAAGGGCTGCCTCCAAAGAAATATGAAAGTATGTGAAATGACGTGAAATGAGGTGAATGTCCGGCCCAAGCCCTGTGCAGTTCCCAGGTTGACGGTCTGTCTTCACGGGAGGCCAAGCTCATGGGGAGAGGTGCCTATACTAGGGTATGTAAGTGAAAAGTTAGGGTTGGTAGTCCGCACACGGAGTGTGATAAATCAGGGCCAGTTAACCCTGACGGATTATTGCAAATATTGTGGCACAAGTGTACGACCTCTGCAGAGTGTAGAACTATTCGAATAGCCGTGTCCACGGTTACGACGATTGGAAAGGCATATGTTCGTTCATCATCGACCATTTTCAAAAATGTGACATGTGAAGGGTGACTTGTGATCTGAACTTGAAATGGTGACTTTGACTTGAATCACAACAGAGTTGTGGGAATAACACTAATGTTCCCACTTGAGTTAGTCTAGCGACTCAAGCATCTTTACTAAATGTTTATGAAATAAACTTGGCTTTATGCAAATAAACCTAGAGCTTAGCATCGCCTTACTATAGTTGATAGTGCTTACATTAGTATTAGTTTGCGAGTACTTTAAAGTACTCATGGCATTGTCCCCGGCATTCAAATGGCCAGATCAAGAGGAACAAGAAGACGAGGAAGATGGAAAGCAGATGTCTACGACAACTAGGATCACTCCCGACGTCAACAGTTGCATGTGGAATAGATGGACCGCAACGTTACTTCGCTCCGCTATGTGTTTTGTAATAGGATCTCTAGATCCACTATGATGTATTAAGACTGGATCATGTGATCCCTCTATGTAAGACAATTATGAGTTGTAATGAATGATGTGTTGTGATATCAATCTATTATGTCTCAAAAACAATATTCCGGGATTGCGATGAATAATAGGCATCTGGACTTAAAAATCCGGGTGTTGACACAAGCCAAGAGAAATGACGAGACACGCAAAGATGATGCCTCCGACAAGGTAACGACGTCAAGTGACGCCGCCATCATCCACCAAGACCGAGGTCCAGGTGCGGTTCTCACCGGTTGCCCCGTCATTCCAAGCTCATCCCCGTCAGGATCCTCACCACCGGAGATCAGTGTTGGATCCCAAGATCCACCACACTCGATCCCATCTTGGCCGTCCTCCTCCGAAGGAGAAAGGCGCCACAGCCATGCCCGGGGCCGCCGCCCCGACGCCCAGATGATGCAGCAGCGCCACCGGCCATCGTCGCCGTCGAAAAGAGGAGGTCGAGACCTCGCCACCGCGACCGCAGCTCCGGCTGACGTCACGCCACGCATCACAGTGTGGAGGACGCCGCCTCTCACCCCTGGCTGCTCCCAGCGGGCGCCCCGCCGCCGTGCAGCCTAACCCACACGAGACGCGACCCTGTTCACCTAGAAAATTCGAAACAAGTGTGTTGTAACACGTACAATGCAAGTCAAGATTTTGACGAATTATTTTGACAGACCAGGCGCTCAAGCTCCCCTCCCGAACCTGAAACGACTAACAACTTTTGCTTTTATCATCCTTGATTCTTCCATGTTAGCCTATATACCAACTTCTATTGAAATTCTTGTTAAGTTATTATTGCATCCAAGTAGACTAGAGAAACGAGATCCCCGTTGGTGCTATATTTATGTTATGACGGAGATATGTCTCGATTTTCTTTCGAATTTTCTAGGTGAATTATATCTCTTTCACATCCATCGATCTGTTCACTGTTGTAGTGTTGTGGTTGTGGCAGGCCAACAAGTGCATGTGTTTGTGCGACAGTGTGAGAAAGAGAGTGGCCCACCGCGAGATGGTGAGATCGAGAATAGCTAATTGAGACTTGGCTTGGCATGGGGCCTGGAGGAGGGGGTGATAGACTGATAGTGCCATGTGTGCCACGCTAGCTAGTGCTTGGTCTGGAGACATCCTTAAAATGACTCTAATAAGAAACAAAGAAACATTTGGTTAGGCTTATCCAAAGACTGGAACACAGACCACAGTAGCAAAACTCCTGTGGTTCATAGCAAGAATCAACAGTCAGTTTACCTAAAAGAGAGTGCTTTTGTGAAAGCTTTACCAGGACCTAGTTTGATCTGAAAGATATCCTAGTTTCCATGCTGCTGCTATTTGCAGTCTTGGTACAAAATACAAACGAGTGCTTTTGTTCTTTTTGGAGACACAACGAGAGTTTACTCTTCATAGGTAGGGATGACTTTCTTCCCACATGAAAACACGTTTAAAACTTCTACTATCACTACTTCAAAAGAATTAAGTTTTTCTTCAAAAATAAAATATTTTCTTTTGCCTGACCTTTTTTCTAGATAGCTAGGCACCTAAAGTTTTGCATGGTCACTATTTCTCTCTTTGCTGCATCTGTAGTCCCCCCCCCCCCCATAACCAATTGAGCAAAGCATGCATGCTAGGATTCTTTCAGTACGCCTAGCTACACCATAGCACTAGGACTTAATAGATTCGATTTCTACCAAAGGGAACATCTGTCATCGAAACGGTCTACATTTGAGAATGCACTAATTATTATAGAGGAGAACTTATGAAATGTAGATCCAAGGTAACATACTAGACATGTCTAGGCTATTCCAGTCCTTAGGAGTGGGTTGTATGTCGGCCACATAATCTTTTCTATTAATGTTGTGTTGCTAGAGTCTTGAATTTAAGATCTCTTGTCCCCGATATCATGTTAACAAAGAGGAATCAATGTCCTCATAGGGGCTCGGATTACACGTTATATAGTTGTAGGAACATCCGCTATAGTGGCGTTTACATATAGATACATATTGGGTGTTGTACTAAACCATGCCTATAGGTATTATGTTTGACAGTGATTTCTTCCCAATGTTGTTGGTTCATTTGTGTTGCTGGCCTAGACAAATATCAAAGTTTGGAGGATTGGGAATTTGGCAGAAGCTTTGCAGGTACTTGGGACGTGCCAGCGACATCGATGCTCATGGGCGTTGTGCCGTTGTCCTCCTCCTTGGAGGTGTTGTCTGAATCCCCCTCATTTAGATTAAGGTGTCTTACCAGGGTTTTTTTCCATAATTAACTCTTCGTGGGGGCAGTAACGGTGTGGTTGAGGTTGTTGGTCGGTTTTGGCTTTGCTAATTTAAAGTCGACCTCTCGCGAGCCTTCAGCATAGAACATATAAAAAAATCTAGCTGCCCAACCTTTAACCTGACAACACAACCTTAATAAGTTCACTACTGCCATACAATGGATCAACATTTTTTCTAATAGGCCTGGGTATAGAAATTGTTTCACCTCGAAGTTTTAGCTTAGATTCAAATCAAATTCAACTAGGTCAAAAATCTTCTAAACTAGATGACATAGATATAAACATTTAGAAATAAGATTCGGAATTTGCACAATTTATTAAAGTTGGGTTAATTCTACGAGGTCCAAAAAAATTGCGATTCATAAATTTAAAATCGTGCCTACTCGAGATAATCACTACGAAAACGTCAAGGTGCCGACGGCCAGGATCTTTGCCGACGGCTTTTTTTGGGGGCTGTCGGCATAGGGTTCAAACAGAAAAAGGGCAACCTATACCGACGACCACCGTCAGCATAGAAAAAGGTCGTCGGCACAGGGGTCTCCGCCGTGAGGGTGAGGCAATGATGGAACTACGCTAGGACTGGCCACCGACACATGTTTTTCTCTTTTTTCCCTCTCCAGCCCTATGCCGACGATGATTTTTTTCCACACCCCCCTCCCGGAATCGCCTTTTCAATTTTCAAAAAATATAAGAAAAAGTTAGAAATTTTAAAAAAAAATCCATTGAGATGATATTATGTGGTCTAGTTGTTAGGAAATTAACAAACATTAATTTCGATATATTATGCAAAATGGCATCATATTTCGATAAAACGGCTTTTCTGGTTGCATACGACCTCCGAGAAAACGTTTTTTATATGAAAATGTATCTACGCAAAATTTTACATCTGATTTCAACAACCTATGGCTGTTTACCGATGTTTTAGATTCCTCAAAAGGGAGAAAGGAAATTGTTATCACCTGATTTTGGCCAAATCAGGAGATGGGCCGTAAGTGAAGATAGGCTTGAAGGACGTACACATGAAGCATCTTTGAAGCGGCCTTGCGAGGGTTTGGGCTAAGTTGCCCATGTATCCTGTAATATATTAGATCGCATCGTAATTTAGAATTAAGAGATAGAGTCTGGCCCGTGCACGGTTAGGTGCACGCTCAATTAGAAAGTCCCTTGGACTATAAATATGTATCTAGGGTTATCGGAAAGGAGGACAATCATCGTTCAACAAACACAAAATACGGCGCATCGCCACCCCTTCTCTTCGAGGGTTTCTCCCGGTAAGCACCATGCTTGCCTAGATCGCATCTAGCGATCTAGGCGCGTAAGTTTATTCGTTATCCTTGTACCGCTCGTGTGAAGCCTTGTTGATGGCGAGAAGTACTATTTATCCTTAGGTGTTTAGGGGCTTGCATTGGTGCTTTCACGTGCATATCTGCGTGGCAATGCCGTCCCTAGACACCTTGCTGCCCTTACGTCGATCTAGACGTAAGGGCAGCATCCTGCTTGTTCTTACTTAGTAGATCCGATCCGTTCTAGTTGCTCCTTGCTACGCAAGGATTAGTTTAATATCCGCATAGTTAGGCCTTATGTTGGGGTCGGAGGATCCGGTGGTGCGTTAGATGCCCGTCCCCGCGAGGGATGTTCCGGAATCAACGTTATGTTGGTTTTTAGGCCTCTCGTAGGGGTAGTTTGCATCGTCTCTCGTAGCTGCTAGGCCCGATCGCACTTAGGACGTTCCGATTATGCGGTGAAAACCCTAAACCGTCGTGGATCGCTTTAGCTTTGTCCTGCGCAGGATCCCCATGCCATTGTTAATCCATCAAGGAGGCATCGGCTCTTTGAGCGATCCACAGGGAAACCTGAGAGCCTATAAGGCTCGTATTTAATGTTTACGTGTCCGCCATGCAGAACAATCGAAGCACTAACACCTTCCCGATGTCTAGGTCGTGGCACGCCCTAGCAACCGCCAGGACGTTTTGCTGGAAGATTTGCGGGACGACGCGAGGGGATCCACTAAGCGGCCCCGGGAGCTTCCGCTCTTCGTGTTGCTTAACCAAACCCGTCTGGGGTTTTGGAGGGTAACACATTCCACGCCCGGTGGGACCTCTTCGCAACATTCACGTCAAACATCGACATCCGAGATGGCGTAAGAGCAAATCACCAAGGATCTCCCTGCGGGCACAAGAAGAAATACGATGAGTCAAGGCCATCCGTGAAGCCGAACTCATCGGCTCCTTTGAGACAAACCGTTCTCGCAACGTCAAGCTCAAAGGAAACACGTGTCCGTCGCATGGCGTCAACACGGTAGATCTCAGCCACTCCATAAGGGAGCTGTGGTTCTCCTTTAATGTTAACATGGCCAGGCCTGAATCCGCCACAACACAGAGCAGAGAGTAGCCTCTCGTGGCAAAGATAAAGAAGAGGCCGTTCCACGCGACCGGCCCCAAGACGACGATAGACGGTACCTAACCGAGGAGGGAAGCATACGGTATCAGCGCCCACTCTCCGTGCATCTCCTCAACAAATATGAGCAGCAAGACAACCGACGTCGACGTTACGACGAAGACAATGAGAAACATCGTCTTCGATGCGGCGAACAGGAGGTATCGTCAGCATGATAGGAACGACGACGTACGAACGTCGGGCCGAGGGAGGTCAAAGGAGCAAGACAACGTGGGAAGCATTGAACTGTCCCTTCTTCAAACATTGCTGGGACTCGGAATGAGCTGATTGCCAATCGAGAGGAACCCCTAATGCACAAAGAAGGAGAAGGACGAACAGTGTCAGCGTTCGAGCGTCTAGGACCTCTCCCACATCGAGGAAACGAGCTGAGTCATCTCAAGAAGAAGACTTCGAGGAGTCGATGGAGAAGAAGATAGGTATCACCGACCAAGGTGGTGCCCGATGGACTCAGCCATTCTCGTAAGCGCTGTGCAAGGCTGCGAAACTGGAAGAAGCCGAGGCACGCATCTGTATACGTTGAGAAGAGCACGGCCCGATCTGGCCGTGAAAATCCAGCAAACGTTGGAGACAAAGGCGCGCCCGCCAAAGAAAGTATGGCGCCCAAAAGGCGAAAGCCGATGCACAGCATCGGCGATACCGATGCAGACGTCGGCGGTACAAATACGTGTTCAGGATCTCGTCGAGATTTATGATCCAAGACATGGCGAACATGCCTCTGTCGAGTCACGTCCCCATAATAAGAGGCCAAGAAGTTGTAAACCCTATTAAGCATTACAATGGAAAAGGAGGCCGATTTCAGCGATCGGCCAGCATTATCCTCAACATACGCTTTGCCCGTGTTCAACATTGACTTGGCAGGCGATGGAAAGCTGGGTTATGGGTTTACTTCAGCCGACAAGCTAAAAGAGATAGAGGGAGTCAAGAAGGATATCGAGCAGATGTTGGACGCCGGGTGCCTCCGGCCGTACAGGTACACTGAATGGACTTCTAATGCTGTACTTACGAAGAAAAAGGATGGCCGATGGCGCGTCGCTATAGATGTCCGGGACCTCAATGGCTCTACTCTACCGGATGAATAGTCGGATCGACAGCTGCAAGGGGAGCCGATTCCAGCGATCGGCTAAAAGATTATTCCTATTATGCGGATCCACTGGGTGCTGTTTATCATGGTGAGTCGTGAGATAGTCTTGAACTGGCTGAAAAGCCGACATCCTCAATCATTTGAAGGATTCGGCTTGGGGGGGCATATACACAGAGAAGGTTTAAAGCCACAGAGGTTGTACCCGAAGGAGCCGATTCATGAGATTGATCGGCTATAATTTAAAAAAAAAATATATACGAATTTCGACGCAAGAGGCATAAGCTGTTATCCGCAATCAAAAGCGCGAGTTCAGTACAACATTCAGATTACACAGGAAGGTGCTTCTGAAGAAATTCATCAAGAGCGCGAAGGGCGTCAGCACGGATACGATCCACTTCGGCAATCTCAGCCTCGTCGCCTTCGTCTTTGCTGTCACCAATTGGCCGCTCGTTCGCGAATCTCCGCCAAATCAGTTTTCAGATCGGCCGTGAGGCCTTGAGCTTCCTCTCGAGAGCGGGCAATGAAGGCCTCCTTCTCTTGGATAAGTTGCTTGGTCGTCCTCACCTTCTCTTCAAGGCTCTCCAGTTCCTTGCGCAGGTGTCGAGTTCGTGTTATTGGCGAAGTACGCCTTGGCGTCCAGGCGTCTTTTCTCGTTGCCGTTGACATTTCCGCATATCGGCTCTCAACGGGAGCTGAACGCGACGAAGGGTAATCCTTTGGCGAGCCGATTGCACTCCTGACTTGAAAGCCGACAGAGTCGCGGCTGGCCAAAGCTTCACCCGCAGTGTCATGGGGAGATGAGGCTGGATCTCGTCAAGGATGCCTTTGATTGCCTCGGGATTTTCGACCAAGATCTCAATTGAGGAGGAGAGCAAAGCCTTGAGGCGTTGAAGGGGACCGTGGACCATCTCAAGGCTTGGCCCTTCATTTGCTTTGGGTACAGCTGGCTCGATAGATTCTGGATCGAACGTCAGTAAGCTCGAAGGATCACATCCCTGACAGGCAGACAAGAGCGACGTGAGCATGCAACACATGAAAGCGTAAACCCAAGGGAATGGAGTGTACCTCTCCCAAAGAAGGGGGAGCGGCCGATGTAGGAACGATCGGCTGAGCCGTGGGTTGGGCCAGATTAGCAACTAGACCAACCACACTTGTCGAGGCGGCCAGACCTAGTGTGACCGAGGGCATTGGGACCTCCTCGTCGTCCCCGCTAGATATCTCATTAATCTGCAAGAGGAATGGTGAGCCGATCCAAGTAACATCGAGACCACAGAGGATATGAATGGATGAAGTGGTTACATTCGAAACCTCTTGACTTGAGGAGGGAGCTTGCGAGTCTCTGCGAACCCTTTTGACGCATCGACGCTTCACACGGGACCTTGCTTGGATTGGAGCTTGAGGGGCAACAGGTCGGGAGTCGATTTCTTCCCAGAAACTCGGTATTGCATGGCTCGCGTGGTGGATCTCTCAGAATTACCTGGGCTCGAGTCCCTCTGGCTAGAATGTGCCTCCTCGCTGGAGTTTTCTTCAGTGGAAGTCTGCAAAAGCAGGTAGGTACATGTCGTAAAAGGACTGGGAGGACAGATGGCAATCAGGGCTTGGGATAACTTACGTGCAAGTGTTCTTGGATAGAGCTTTGCGCTTCAGGGTCTTCCTGGCAGCTACTTTCCTCACCGCCTTCCTCGCTTGGGTAGAAGCTCGGGGGCAACAGGCCCCGAAGATGCTTTGCTCGGGGAGCCGATTTTGGTGAAATCGGCTGGCCTTGCATTATGACCTTCTTCAAGGACGGCGAGTTCGGCAAGAGAACTACCGGAGCCGGCGGAAAGAATGTGAAGGAGAGCCGTCGACCGGGCTCGGGCCGTCTTGTTCCCGCCAAGAAGTAAAATCAGGTTTTTAGACAATTCTCATGGGCAATTGCAAGAAATTTCAATGCGGTGGTACCTGATGTGCGGGAATGCTATATTCAGATCGAGTTGCCTCAGCAACGGTCCTAGAGCTCTTCGAAGGCATGGGTCTTCCACATGGACCACCAGGTATCAAATCCATCGGTAGTGGTGGTGAAACGGAGGTTGTGGGAATTGGGATGGCCGAGCATCAAAGAAGGTGTAGCATCTTTGACCAGTAAGGATGTCGGCGTTCAGCTGCATCAGGTGATGAAGAAAGAAGTGTGGAGGCACTTGCCCAAGACCGAACCGACGAGCTACCACCACCGGTTGGTAAGACTCGTAACAGGCTTGATGATCCCTGGAGGTACATGCCAACCGGGAGGAAGCAAGGACGGATCATGATGGAGTACAGTGGGTGCCGCCACATCGGCGAAGCTGTCTAATCGGAAGGAGACGGGTTCTCGAAGTTCTCCGATTCGTGTAGGGGAAGAACAGGGTCCTCCGAGCCTTGGAAGAAGATCGGAACCACCCCGCCGCTTCTTAGGAATTAGCCCCGCTCGGGAGGCCATACAGGCTTGACCATAACGGTGCATCGGATCTCTCCCGTCGGTATGGGAAGGTGCAGGGTCAAAGGTGGAAAGTCCGGGATTTGGTTCAAAGTATAGCTGAGCCCATAGTTGAATAAACCACTGGGGCCCTCTGTCTTTACCGTGTTTTTGAGAAAACACACCGACATCACTGGAGAGATCGGTAAACCTCCCCAAGGAAAGTTTGCCAAGGCCAAGGCGAGTGCCTTTAGCGAGTTCGTAGGCCAGGGAAAGGTAATTCTTAGTTGGAGCAAGAGAAGGGCCGCAGAATATGAAGTGCTCCAAATAAGTTTAAGAAGGCCGTGTGTTCTCTCTCTGGGGCCTTGGTTTTCATGTAACGCGATAGGCGCCCCACTTGTGCACTTTTTTAGAAGAGAGGGTGAACGGGACTTTTGGCAATTTGAAAGCAGAGGGGCTGGGAGATGCAATATCAAGGCCTGTGATCATGGTTACATCCAACAGAGTTGGCGTCATGGGGCCATGGCCAAACATAAAACAGTTTAGTGCGTCGGACCAAAAGTAGCCGATGGTTTTCAGAATGTTCTCATTCTTTTCAAGAGGAGACAGTGATAATGACAATGCATCGGCTATCCCTATCGTTTCCCAGGTGGCGTAATGGGTCTTAGACACTCTATTGTACCATGCTACCCAACCTTCAGGGGATTAGGCCAGCTCACAGGGCCCAGAAGTCGATCTAAGTTCGGTTCGCGAAGGGGATTCTGGCCTCACAGAGATTAAATGGGCGGGCTCGAAGAACGGGGCCAAGACACATGGAGTCCGGGAGAGAAGGATGCGGCAACAGGATATCGGAGACCTAAAATTAACAACAGAAACATTAATTCAGGTGTTCCTCCGTTCAATCCTGAGTTTAATCCTAATGGCGAAGAAGCAGTGGAGTGTTACCTTCAGACCCGAGACCATGGCATTGGCGTTGGACGATTCCGCCATTGGATGTTGCGGAGGTGGGCGGCGCTGTTGAGATCTGAAGCTTGTGGAGCTGCTCGGGTCGCGGATTTTGGGGATCTGAGATGGAGGCTGCAAGTTACCGTTTGAGAGGGACAAAATAAGGTCTGCCCTTGCTCGTTTTATGGTAGAGGCCGATGCGACACCATCGGCTCTTTTTTTGGAGGTTGTTTGACTTCGACCGTCGACCAAGTTAAGTAGAAGCCGATAGTTTAAAAGAGAAGGATGAAAAGAAGAGCCGATTACTCGGGAGTTGCCAGAGCTGTCAAATCATGCAGAGGAGTTGAGAAGGCAAGATGTCATCCTGGAGAATACTGCGACGGTTCTGCTCTGCCACGACGTGACCCCTCGAGGAAAAAACACATGGTTTTGATATTATCATTACCAAAACCAGGGGGGCATGTGTTATCACCTGATTTTGGCCAAATCGGGAGATGGGCCGTAAGTGAAGATAGGCTTGAAGGACGTACACATGAAGCATCTTTGAAGCGGCCTTGCGCTGAGGGTTTGGGCTAAGTTGCCCATGTATCTGTAATATATTAGATCGCGTCGTAATTTAGAATTAAGAGATAGAGTCCGCCCGTGCACGCCTCAATTAGAAAGTCCCTTGGACTATAAATATGTATCTAGGGTTATCGGAAAGGAGGACAATCATCGTTCAACAAACACAAAATACGGCGCACGCCTTCCTTCGAGGGTTTCTCCGGTAAGCATATGCCTAGATCGCATCTAGCGATCTAGGCACAAGTTTATTCGTTATCCTTGTACGTCGTCGAAGCCTTGTTGATGGCGAGCAAGACTATTTATCCTTAGGTGTTTAGGGGCTTGCATTGGTGCTTTCACGTGCATATCCGTGGCAATGCCGTCCCTAGACACCTTGCTCCCTTATTCGATCTAGAGGGCGCATCCTGCTTATTCTTACTTAGATCCGATCCGTTATTATGCTCTTGCTACGCAAGGATTAGTTTAATATCGCATAGTTAGGCCTTATGTTGGGGTCGGAGGATCCGGTGGTGCGTTAGATGCTGTTTACCGTCCCCGAGGGATGTTCCGGGATCAACGTTATGTTGGTTTTTAGGCCTCTCGTAGGGGTAGTTTGCATCGTCTCTCGTAGCTGCTAGGCCCGATCGCACTTAGGACGTTCCGATTATGCGGTGAAAACCCTAAACTGTCGTGGATCGCTTTAGCTTTGTCTCGATCAGCAGGATCCCCATGCCATTGTTAATCCATCAAGGACCATGGGCGATCGGCTCTTTGAGCCGATCCAGGAAACCCGAGAGCCGATAAGGCTCGTATTTAATGTTTACGTGTCTACCATGCAGAACAATCGAAGCACTAACACCTTCCCGATCGTGTCAGGTCGTGGCACGCCTAGCGGACGTTTTGCGTAAGATTTGCGGACGCGCGAGGTGCCAGGGATCCACTAAGCGGCCCTGGAGCCTCGCTCAGTGTTGCTTAACCAAAACCCGGGGTTTTGGAGGGTAACAGAAATATGGTTTTTCAGCTTTTAGGATTTGATGACAAAAATAAAAATTATTTTATTATTTCAGGATTTATTATAAAAAACAATAATGTATTCATTATTGTTTAGTCATATAATTGTTTAGAATTCAAATAATAAAGAAGTGTGATATCGTGGCCCAATGGTTAATAGGATTCGTAGGGCACTATTGTCAACAAAGAATAACTCCTCTACCAGAAGCTCACCCGGAAGGAACGAAAAAGGTAAGCATGCTGGAATGGAAGCAGTTTGACGATGGGTGACCGGGTGAAAAGTTTAACTCAGAGATTTAACTGTCAAATAATTCAAAAATTGCCTCGAAATTTTATTGGATTTTTTTTGAAAAATAATGCACCATAGGACTTTACACGGGCTAACGGCCATTAGGCCTCCACCGAGCCCACCTGGGAGATATGCCGACGGCAAAATGGGTTGTGACGGCAAAATGGGTTGTGCCGACGGCCAAAATGGCCTGTGCCGCCTTAACCGGTTCCCGTAGTTCATCTTGCCAATGGTTAAGAAATCTAATTTGCCTGTAGATGTGCAGCGGCAAACCAACTATTCCTCAAAACTCATAAGTCCAAAACTATCTGATCAGAGTATATATAAAACAAACCATGCTTATTCTCGGTGAATTATCACATTGCTTTGAAACACATCAAATCATTCTTACCAACGAGAAGAATAAAAATAATCTTCCCTTATCCTAATCTCTTTCTCCCCCTGTCTCTCTCAAACATATACCTTTAATGCGTCTTGATCTCTCTCCTCCAATCCCGACAAAGTACACCATCATCTCCTGCCTTGATGTTTCTCCCTCTCTCTCTCTCTCTATCTCTTCTCCGTCCTCTCCCCCTCCCCTATCATATGATCCTTCCTTCGTCTCCTCGAGCCCTCTTCCCTCCCTGCTGCGCATACACCAGGCAAACCTACCGAAGCACCATAAAATAGTGTTTCGTTGATCTCCACAAGCACCCGTCTCTCTCTCATCATCATGCTCTATGAAAAATAATTCTTGCCAACCTACAGTGTTTGCTCTCTCTACTGCTCGATCTCTTCCTCACTCTAGCGCCGCCACCGCCACTGCCACCACCGCCGTCGTCCCTACCTAACACGTTAAGCAAACCCCACAAGAACAGCTTGGGTGTTGGTCCGTCGCCAAACCAAACCGACCGCTCAACTTTCCCTAACCGAAGGACAGCATCTTGTGCGTATATGTCTATGGCCTAGTCGAGGCCATGGATATTACCGGAGAGGCCGGTGGAGGTCGCCGCCTCAACTTCCCCCTGCAGCTCCTGGAGAAGAAGGAGGAGCATCCGTGCTCCACTTCCCCGGCTGCTGGGTTGGGCGCCGCCCCAGACCGGACGAATGGGTCCGAGCTGCAGGTCCGGAAGGCGGCACCGCCGAAGCGGACCACGAGCAAGGACCGCCACACGAAGGTGGACGGTCGCGGGAGGCGCATCCGGATGCCGGCGATCTGCGCGGCGCGGGTGTTCCAGCTGACGCGGGAGCTGGGGCACAAGACGGACGGCGAGACCATCGAGTGGCTACTGCAGCAGGCGGAGCCCGCGGTGATCGCGGCTACCGGCACGGGCACCATCCCGGCCAACTTCACCTCCCTCAACATCTCTCTCCGGTCGTCCGGCTCCATGCTCTCCACTATCCCCACCCACCTCCGCGGCGCTGGGTTGATGGGCTCTCGCTTCGGCGGCGGCGCTCGCTCCGAGGCGTGGGACCGCTTCGTCGGCCTTGGGTTCGGCGGCAGCCTGGAGAGCCCGTCCTCCACCACCACCTCCTCGTCATCCCCGCTGCTGCTGAGCTTCCACTCCGGGAGCGTCGGCCTCGACGTGTCGCCCTCTTCGTCGTCGCCGGCCGCTAACACCGACCTGTCCAGGAAGCGGCGGTGGGAGCAAGAAATGCAGCAGCAGCAGCAGCAACATCATCAACATCATCAACAACAGTACCAGCAGCAGATGGCTGGGTACACGCAGAGCCAAATGCCGGGCACGGTATGGATGGTGCCGACGAGCAGCGCGCAGGGCGCCGGAGCGTCGCCAAGCAGTGGGGGCGGCGAGTCGATCTGGACGTTCCCGCAATCCGGGAGTGTCGGCGGCGCGGCGGCAGTATACCGTGGCGTACCGAGCGGGCTACATTTCATGAACATCCCGGCACCGATGGCGGTGCACGCGCAGCAGCTTGGTCTCGGCCAGGCCGGATCCGGCGAGGCGCAGATGGGGATCCTCGCCGCGCTCAACGCGTACCGTGGACAACATGCAGCGGCGTCGGAGGTCACCGTTGCGGGGCACAGCATCGGAGCAGCAGAAGCCACCGCGCTTCATCAGCACCAACTTGCGCATCAGCATCATCAGCACGGCGGCGGCGAACCCAACGAGAGCATGAGCGCCAGCGACTCGTAGCCTCGCACGGGCTTCGCAACGACCGGTTTGACGTATCAATTTTGTGTTTTTCGATTTTTTCTTCTTGATTTCGTGTGTGCTCTTGATTGCTTAATTGGCTTGTTAGCGCGGCTTAATTTCAGACTCCAATGACAACGAGGATCACACGCACGTAATATTGCATTTTAGGTTTTTTTTACATAATATTATTGCATTTTAGTTTTTTATCCCGTGGCACACGAGGGCGAATGATTTTTTTTCTATATCTTCGCAAGTGAGAGATAAACTTATCGTGGATCTATCTAGATAATCGACCCATTTTCATATGTTTGTCTGGAGGAGGCCTAGAATTTTAAGACCTGGATTCAAAAGTATATAAAAAAAATCTCGAAAACAAGTACTCCTTTGTTTCGAATTACATATCGCATATTTTTGTAGATAGTAGATACATATGTATTAGACACATTATAGTGTATATACATGCAAATATAGACAGACATGCGACGTCTAATTCGGAATAGAAGTAATATAAAAATATTATAGTGTATTAAATATATTTTTATTAAAGAATTATATATGAACCAGTGATAGTAGAGTAGAAGAACAACACTATGTGAGCTTTCTATAGTTAAAATACATGTACAAAGCGGAAGCAAATTTGGTGCACATGAGCACCAGTGCTCTCGGTTTTTTAAAATATTTGAAAACTGTATTTATACGTTCCGAAAAATCATCACATTTATTCCATGAATGCATACACATGTTCTGAATATTCATGCAAAGTTTCGGTAGAAATTACATTGTATTTTGAGCTACAGGAAAAAAACAAATTTGTGGCTACGTATAGAGGTATATATTTATCAGAAATTTGTCTTTTTTGTATAGCTTAAAATATAATATATTTTTCTCCAATTTTTTTACCGTAGCTTTAGAATGTTTGTATGTATGTGGGTATTTAATTTCATATTTTTTAAAATCCAAAAAATATGATTTTTAGAAATCAGGAACACTGGTGCTCATGTGTCAAATACACTTTTCGGTACAAAGCTTATTTTAAAAACAGAAGAAGAATTGCAGCCATGGATGGAGTTTGAAACTGAACGAAGACAGTCAACATTTTGTTCCAACCCGGTTAACTACCTACTTTCATCCTTTACTTCATTATTATAGGATTGATTGTTTTGTCACCAAATCTGGGTTCTATACTGAATACCCATGAATAAAGGCCGGCCCGACCCTGATCTCGGGAGCTTGTTAATTAAAGATTAGGGTTTCATGGAAACTTCAGCAAGGTACGTCAAAGCTAGAGACATTAGCAGGCATGGCTTCCATGCATTGGCCAGTTAACCACCCAGTCCAACTGCACAAGTGCGTACGTACAAATCCTTCACATGTCCTTTCCTTTGTCGACAATGTAGACGCGCCCGAACGCGGCGCTTTCTCAGTGTATTTTTTGGCCGTCGATATACTGTTTTAAGATTCGCGCCACCGTGTTCCATCAAGTTTCAGTTGTGGACTGCAGCGAGTGAAGCATCGCAAACAACCTGAATGAAACAAGAGGTTCGTGCATGGGAAAAAAAACTTTCTCAAAAGCACCTACTGAATCTGCACTACCGGAAAATCAGGCGCTGCCGTGCAGCCAAACTTTGCCGTGAGCTGCTGCACGGCAAAGATTTCTTTGCCGTGCGTAGCAGGAAGAGCGCACGGCAAAGAAAATATGCACGGCAAAGTATTAGCGCAGCGCACGGCAAAGAAACATATCACGGCAAAGAAAGATTTGGCGCACGGCAAAGAATTTCCTCACGGCAAAGAATTGAGCAAACGGCAAAGATTTTGGGACGGCAAAGTAGCCGCAAGGCAAGGCAAAAAACGACCAAAGGCCTGGACCTGCCGTGCGGCCAAACTTTGCCGTGACAAGTTGCACGGCAAAGGGTTCTTTGCCGTGCGCTTCTCCTTTGCCGTGCGCCAATATACATTTTTTTTGTTTTTCTAACTATTTTATTTCATCTACTACTTATATTTATTTTGTTAATTAGTTTTTCTTTTTGATGACTATTTATTACACTATGTGAAATACAAAATTAGTCTCCATGCTCATCCCCCACATATATCAGGGTTCCGGTTCGGCGTCGCCCTCCTTCCCCCCAAAACAGGGACGGCGGGTCTACCCCCTAGATTTCTCCGCGCGACGTTCCACCAATATACCTTTTCATAGGTTTAGGTTTGTTTAGTCCATGGACATATGGAAAACCATGTGTGGTACCCTTTGGCACAGCCCCCGATATACCCGCGGCGGGACACTTCACCGTACACGTCCAGGAATCTGTTAAGTGTTATCGCCCGAAGGTGAGGAATGTCAGACCGGGGATCCATGCCATGCACCATTTGGTGAATTACACCTAGCATCACACTTTGAAACATAGAATAGGTCCACATGCAAGGTTTGGTGGGGTTTGCTCCGGCGGTCGTTATCCCCTCCTCCCCCCCAAAACAATGAACGGAAGGTCTACCCCTAGATTTCTCCGCGCGGGTGCACCAATGTAACTTTTCATTCTTTTAGGTTTGTTTAGTACATATACACATGGAGAACCAAAGATTGGGACCCTTTGGCACATATACCAGCACTAGAGCCATTATCACACGATCGACCTGGTCTACTGGTTAGGGTTAGGTGTAGGGTTAGGGCTAGGGTTTAGGGGCTAGGGCTAGGGTTTAGGTTAAAGGGTAAGTATTTATGGTTAGGTATAGGTTTAGGGTTTAGGGTTAGGGTTAGGGTTTATGATGCATGGTTGCAGCTCCGGCGTCGTGGTTTAGGGATTTAGAGGGGTTTAGGGCTCGAAGCCTCGATTTAGGGTTTAGGGTTTAGGGGAGCTACTTTTGCACCATTAGACCTTGCACACTTTGACACATATCATAGGTCCACATGCAAGGTTTGGTGGGGTTCCGGTGCTCCGGCGGTCGTTATCCCCCTCCTCCCCCCAAAACAATGGAACGTGTGCCCCGCGGGTCTACCCCCTAGATTTCTCCGCGCGAGGGTGCACCAATGTAACTTTTCATAGGTTTAGGTTTGTTTAGTCCATGGACATATGGAAAACCATGTGTGGCACCCTTTGGCACAGTCTAGCCCCGATATACCGCGGCGGGACACTTCACCGTACACGTCCAGGAATCTGTTAAGTGTTATCGCCCGAAGGTGAGGAATGTCAGACCGGGGATCCATGCCATGCACCATTTTGTGAATCACACCTTGCATCACACTTTGACACATAGAATAGGTCCACATGCAAGGTTTGGTGGGGTTCCGGTGCTCGGCGGTCGTTATCCCTCCTCCCCCCAAAACAACGGAACGTGTCCCCGGGTCTACCCCCTAGATTTCTCCGCGAGGGTGCACCAATGTAACTTTTCATTCTTTTAGGTTTGTTTAGTACATATACACATGGAGAACCAAAGATTGGGACCCTTTGGCACATATACCAGCAGCTAGAGCCATTATCACACGATCGACGGTGCTGGTCTACTGGTTAGGTTAGGTGTAGGGTTAGGGCTAGGGTTTAGGGCTAGGGCTAGGGTTTAGGTTAAAGGTAAGTATTTATGGTTAGGTATAGGTTTAGGGTTTAGAGTTAGGGTTAGGGTTGATGCATGGTTCTGCTCCGGCGTGGTTTAGGGATTTAGAGGGTTTAGGGCTCAAGCCTCCCCTTAGGGTTTAGGGTTTAGGGGAGCTACTTTTGCACCATTAGACCTTGCACCACACTTTGACACATATCATAGGTCCACATGCAAGGTTTTGGGGCTGTTCCGGCGGTCGTTATCCCCCTCCCCCCCCAAAATGAACGTGCCCCGGCGGTCTACCCCTAGATTTCTCCGCGCGAGGGTGCACCAATGTAACTTTTCATAGGTTTAGGTTTGTTTAGTCCATGGACATATGGAAAACCATGTGTGGCACCCTTGGCACAGTCTAGCCCCCGATATACCCGCGGCGGACACTTCCCGTACACGTCCTGAATCAAGTGTTATCGCCCGAAGGTGAGGAATGTCAGACCGGGGATCCATGCCATGCACCATTTTGTGAATCACACCTTGCATCACACTTTGACACATATCATAGGTCCACATGCAAGGTTTGGTGGGGTTCCGGTGCTCGGCGGTCGTTATCCCCTCCTCCCCCCAAAACAATGAACGTGTGCCCCGGCGGGTCTACCCCCTAGATTTCTCCGCGCGAGGGTGCACCAATGTAACTTTTCATTCCTTTATGTTTGTTTAGTACATATACACATGGAGAACCAAAGATTGGGACCCTTTGGCACATATACCAGCTAGAGCCATTATCACACGATCGACGGTGTGCCTGGTCTACTGTTAGGGTTAGGTGTAGGGTTAGGGCTAGGGTTTAGGGGCTAGGGCTAGGGTTTAGGTTAAAGGGTAAGTATTTATGGTTAGGTATAGGTTTAGGGTTTAGGGTTAGGGTTAGGGTTTATGATGCATGGTTCTCTCCGGCGTCGTGGTTTAGGGATTTAGAGGGGTTTAGGCTCGAAGCCTCCAGCTTAGGGTTTAGGGTTTAGGGAGCTACTTTTGCACCATTAGACCTTGCACCACACTTTGACACATATCATAGGTCCACATGCAAGGTTTGGTGGGGTTCCGGTGCTCCGGCGGTCGTTATCCCCTCCTCCCCCAAAACAGCAGTCCCCGGCGGGTCTACCCCCTAGATTTCTCCGCGCAGGGTGCACCAATGTAACTTTTCATAGGTTTAGGTTTGTTTAGTCCATGGACATATGGAAAACCATGTGTGGCACCCTTTGGCACAGTCTAGCCCCCGATATACCCGGCGGGACACTTCAGCACACGTCCAGAATCTGTTAAGTGTTACCGAAGGTGAGGAATGTCAGACCGGGGATCCATGCCATGCACCATTTTGTGAATCACACCTTGCATCACACTTTGACACATAGCATAGGCCCACATGCAAGGTTTGGTGGGGTTCTGGCGGTCGTTATCCCCTCCTCCCCCCAAAAGCGAACGTGTGCCCGGCGGGTCTACACCCCTAGATTTCTCCGCGAGGTGCACCAATGTAACTTTTCATTCTTTTAGGTTTGTTTAGTACATATACACATGGAGAACCAAAGATTGGGACCCTTTGGCACATATACCAGCAGCCTAGAGCCATTATCACACGATCGACGGTGTGCTCACGGTTAGGGTTAGGTGTAGGGTTAGGGCTAGGGTTTAGGGGCTAGGGCTAGGGTTTAGGTTAAAGGGTAAGTATTTATGGTTAGGTATAGGTTTAGGGTTTAGGGTTAGGGTTAGGTTTATGATGCATGGTTCTGCAGCTCCGGCGTCGTGGTTTAGGGATTTAGAGGGGTTTAGGGCTCGAAGCCTCCTGGTTTAGGGTTTAGGGTTTAGGGGAGCTACTTTTGCACCATTAGACCTTGCACCACACTTTGACACATATCATAGGTCCACATGCAAGGCTTGGTGGGGTTCCGGTGCTCGGCGGTCGTTATCCCCTCCCCCAAAAAACACGTGTGCCCGTCTACCTCCCTAGATTTCTTCGCGCGAGGGTGCACCAATGTAACTTTTCATAGGTTTAGGTTTGTTTAGTCCATGGACATATGGAAAACCATGTGTGGCACCCTTTGGCACAGTCTAGCCCCCGATATACCCGCGCGGACACTTCACGTACACGTCCAGAATCGTTAGTGTTATCGCCCGAAGGTGAGGAATGTCACCGGGATCCATGCCATGCACCATTTTGTGAATCACACCTTGCATCACACTTTGACACATATCATAGGTCCACATGCAAGGTTTGGTGGGGTTCCGGTGCTCCGGCGGTCGTTATCCCCCTCCTCCCAAAAAGGAACGTGTGCCCGGCGGGTCTACCCCTAGATTTCTCCGCGCGAGGGTGCACCAATGTAACTTTTCATTCTTTTAGGTTTGTTTAGTACATATACACATGGAGAACCAAAGATTTAGGTTAAAGGGTAAGTATTTATGGTTAGGTATAGGTTTAGGGTTTAGCGGGGTTAGAGTTAGGGTTTATGATGCATGGTTAAGTATTAATGTGTTAGGATTTATGGTTAAGTATTAATGTGTTAGGATTTAGGGTTAGGGTTTAGGGTTAGGGTTATGATTTAGGGTTATATGATTTAGGGTTATATGATTTAGGGTTAGGGTTATGATTAATGTGGCTAGATCAATGGGTTAGGATTTAGGGTTAGGGTTAGGGTTATGGTTAATCACACATTTCTTGAAAAACATGAAACATATAGTATTAAATAATACACAATTTGAAAAACAAGTTTAATATAATTTACAAATAAAACTTAATGTTATTGATAATTTACAATTAAAATTCTTAGTGTTATAGAAGTGGTAAAAAAAAAAAAATGCTTTGCCGTGCGCAGGCGCACGGCAAAGAAGCCTGCCGCACGGCAAAGGCACTGCTGCGCACGGCAAAGCTTCCCCGCACGGCAAAGGTTCTTTGCCGCACGGCAAAGAAGGCCGCACGGCAAAGAATGCGGATAAGGCGCGGTCGGGACGTCCTGAGCCAGACAAATTTATCCCGCCACTCCACGCATCCGCATCGACCTCCCCCCACACGCCGCCGCCACCTCGACCACGCCGCCGCCGCTGCCTCCTGCTGCTCCTCCCAGGCGCCGCGCCGCCACCTCGACGCTGTTGCTGTGTGAAACTTTCAGAACTTCTGCCCTCTGCTCGCAAAGCGCTGACGCTCCCAATGCCCTAACCTTCCCCGAGCACCGGCGTGACTGCGCAAGGCGGGGCTCGCGGCGACCTAGCGGCCGCGGGCGCCTGGCGCGGGGCCAGCAGCAGCCTCCCCATTCAACCTTGAGAGCTCGACCCAAGCGACTGTCTTCATCGCCGCCACTTTGCTCGTCCGAGGTTACAAGGTGCGCCCCCCACCTACCCCGCCGCAAACCCCACCCCCCTGATATGCGCATAAACGGCGGCGATCTGATTGGTCCTCGCCCGCGCGGCTTCGGATTTCGAATTTGTTATCGCTCCCATTGTTTGCTGGTTCTGGTTGTAGCGACTGGTGTTCCTGTAATGACAAACTTAGGCATTCTCCCTTAGTTCTATTATTATTTAGCTGGTAGTATTGTTTTTACATGTGGATACTCTAGAATCCATACTTGCGTTATTCTTTAATTGTTGAATATTTGAAGCAATATGTAGATTCATAGATGCAAATGCTTTTGCTTTCCCTAGTTAGCGTCTATGACAGACAGCTACTAGTTATGTTTGTGGCATTAGCAATCCATAAGGAATTTGTAATATGCAAGAGCAATCTGAGATACTGAATTTTCTTGCTGATAGCTTCATCAGTGTTGACTGTATGGAACTGTCTCTGTCCCCAACTGATTTATCTTTTTTCCTGGCACCAGTGTCAAGCTGCTGCCTTGAGGCGATGGATATATTGTACCAGTGCAAGGAAATCTTAAGGATTCAGAAGCTTAGGCGCTTGGCGTCTTATGCTGGATTCTATGCCTTCACTACCCTCGTTACCTATGCTTACACAAGCAATACGTATGTCGCTGCCGAATTACCCTTGGTGACGAGCAGAGGGCAGAAGTTCTGAAAGTTTCACACAGCAGCAGCAGGCCGGCATTGGCCGCGACGGCGAGCAGCAGGAGGGGGAGGAAGGCGCCCATGGCGGCGGCGGGAGGGTTCTTTGTCTGCGCGCGCGAGGCGTGTCAGGTCAGGGTCAGGCGCAGGACGGCGACATGGTCGTCGGCATTGGGAGCGGCACAAAGGCCAGGACCCAACGGCAAGGAGCACAAGGAGCTCCATTGTAGTAGTGGGTTTAGCTAGGGCAGTGTTTGTTTACGGTTCCGTGCCACCGTGCGTGTCTTTATGTAGAGATGACGGCCTAGCTAGCTTTACTGGCATCCCGGTATGCACATACGGCGAGCAAGTGACTGAAAGTTCTGCCACGGATCAAAAATGGTTCAAAGTCTTGTAAAATATAAGCAGTTGGTGCATAGCAGTGTTAAGACAAATGCTCCGAGCCCTCGCTGTCCTCTTCTTAGATGTAACATTGCATTACCTCATTCACAAAGCAGCAAAAGTAACATTGGCTTTCTACTGCTCCATATACTCTATATACGCGCATACATGGTAATTATTAATAGCCCCTAATTGGTTTTTTTTTGTTATGCAGGCGATGCTTCGAGGTGGACACGAGGGGCGGCGTCGCGGGGGTGTTTGACGGGGCGTTTCGGATCTTCTTCGACGATTCTCTCAGAGGGTCGTTGGTCTTCTTCACCGGCTGTCGGTCACGCTTCGAGGGTGAGAATCCGTTCGCTCTCTTGTACCTAGGTTTTTTCTTTATGTCTAGATCACCAAGTCTGTCGCGATACCTAGGCGTCTCTTCCCGACCGTAAGGGTTACGCGGATAAATATGCATTAGTGGTCTCGCATATTATGAACCGTAACTCTTACGGCATTTATCGGACAGCCGGCGGATGCGTAGTTGCACGTTCTCCGTGCTCTACCCCGATCCGAGACAGATTTCGGTAGCGCCTCCCGTTGTTCTCCGGATGCACACCCTCTCGCTTTTTGCCGAGACGTGTATCGGAGAGCAGGGGAGGTGCCGAAATTTGCCTGACGGTAGAGCTGGGAGAACGTATCAATCTACGGATCCGGCGGCTGCTAGGAGCCCACCTAGTAGAGTTTCAGGTTGATGCACGCGTAAAATAAATAAATATATGATGCATTTATTTCCTATTTGATATATAAATGCTATGTTCGTCTGTTTTGTTGCTGATTAGAGGATGGATAATCGTGGCTGGATGTACGATGGCAGAATCAGTCAGTGGAACTATACTGATGAATGGGGAGAAAAGACCGAGCAGTTTGTGGATAGGGCGTTTGCCATCCCTAGCAGACCTATAAGTGTTTGGTGCCCTTGTAGTAAGTGCGCTAACCGAAAGGCACAGGACAAGGAAACTATGAGTATGCACCTGATCAAGTTTGGGTTCACACCGTCCTACAGGATTTGGACTTACCATGGAGAAAAGGCAAAGAAACGTGCTAGGAAGGAGGTGCGGCAGATTCAACCTAGGGAATATGACACTGGTTTTGATAGGTGCTTAGAAAACTTGGCTAATGGTAATGTGCCTGAAAGCTCTCATGTAGAGGTGGAGACACCTCGGATGCGGAGACAAGTGAGGACCCGGAGGAAAACACAAAGGAGTACTATGAGGCTCTGTTTTTGCAGAAACCCCTACATGAAAATACAGAGGTTACCCAACTAGATGCCATCGCTCGCCTTATGGCCTTGAAGTGCCATAGGAACTTGTGCAGAGATGGGTTCGATGAACTGGTCATCGTAGGCAGCCTTCTGCCGAAAGGGCACCTCTTGCCGCAAAACTTCTACTATTCGACCAAATTGCTCAGTGACCTTAAGATGTCATCTCAGCAGATACACGCTTGTCCAAAGGGATGCATGCTATTCAGAGAGGAGCACGCTGACACAAATTATTGCATCAAATGCAATTCCTCTAGGTACTTTGAGGTAGACCGCAATGGTGATGGTCAGAAGAGGCAGACCACGGTTGCCAAGAATATCCTCCGCTATCTTCCGTTCTACCGAGGATCCAGCGGCTCTTCATGACCGAGGATACTGCCCAGCAGATGAGGTGGGCCGTGGAAGGAAACAGATACACCGACAAGATGATACATCCGTCGGATGGTACTGCATGGAAGAACTTTGTGAAGAAATTTCCACTGAAAGCAGGTGACCCGAGGAGCGTAGCAGTTGCGATATCAACCGATGGGTTCAATCCATATGGTATGTCGGCTGCAGTATACAGTTGTTGGCCAGTGTTTGTTATTCCCATGAACCTCCCCTGCATGAGATCGGAGAACATGTTTGTGTCGATGATAATCCCAGGGCCCAAATACCCGGGCAAGAACATGAATGTGTACCTGGAACCGCTGGTGGATGACTTGGTTCGTGGCTGGGAAGGTCGCGGGATCCGAACATATGACGCATCAAAGAAGGAGTACTTCGATATGTATGTGTGGTACCACACGTCCCTGCATGACCTGCCAGCACGTGCTTTGTTCTGCGGGTGGTGTACACATGGGAAGTGGCCTTGCCACGCAGGCAGGCCGTGACTTTCTTCGGCTAAACAAGGGAGGCAAGTATTCATGCTTTGATGAAGCTCGACAGTTCCTTGAGCGGAGGCATGCATACAGGAGTGATGTAAAGAGTTTCAAGAAAGGCCGTGTTGTCCGTGGCCCCCAATTCCGAAGACCGGAACGGAAATCAAGGCCGAGTTAGATGCTCTTCAGCCTAGCCCGATGGGAATGGTTTCTTAGGATATGGGGAGACACACCAATGGACTCACAAGCCGTGCTTATGGAAGCTCCTTACTTTGAGTTTCTCGAGCTCCCGCATAACATTGATGTAATGCACACCGAGAAGAATATCAGTGAAGCCATTTGGAGCACGATTGTGGACACCGAGAAGACGAAGGATAACATAAAGGCTCGAATTGATCAAGAAATGTGGTGTGATAGGCCGGAGTTGAACATGCAGCCACCTAATGGTGCCAAAAAACTTGGACTAAGCCACACGCTCCGTTCGCCTCACAAAGGCCCAAAAAGGGAGGTCTTCCAATGGATGAAGGACTCCTTGTTTTTCCCCGATGGGTTCGCAGCCAACTGGATGAGGGGCCTGAACATTGAAACGCTGCGAGTACAAGGACTGAAGAGTCATGACTACCACATATGGCTTGAGCGGATAATGCCGGTGATGATTCGAGGCTATGTCCCTGAGACGACTTGGCGAGTGCTAGCGAGGTTGAGTTTTTTCTTCCGCCAGATTTGTGCTAGGGAGTTAGACACTAAAGTGATTGAGAAGCTGGATGAAGAGGCACCCGTGTTGCTTTGCGATCTGGAGAAGATCTTTCCTCCAGGGTTTTTAATCCGATGCAACACATGATCCTGCACCTCGCGGAGGAGTGCTTAAAGGGGGCCGAATTGGGGCCGTTGGCAGTTTGGTCCCGAGAGAGAAACACAAAAGCTTCGTCAAATGAGGCAATAAATGCAAGATCGAAGCATCCATAGCCGAGGCAGTCCTGAACGTGGAGGTGGCAAACTTCACCACTAAGCACTATGATCCCAACATTCCCACAAAGCACAACCCGGTCCTCCGTTACAATGCCGCCAACAATGAAGAAGTACCCAAGCTTAGCATCTTCGTGGGGCTTGGTGGCAAGTCAAGTGGCTCGAAGCCGTACAGAACGGACCTACATGAGCGGACCTTGATCCACTCGTATGTCTTAAACACCATGGTCGAAGTGAAGCCGTACATCGAGTAAGTGCGAACCATTTAATTATTCGCAAACATTCACTCGTATGTTGGCTAACTCTTCCTCTTTTCATCGGTATAGGAAATTCAAGGCTATACATTGGAAGAATACCCACAGGGAGCCACCCCGGAAGAATCCAAGCAAATTTTCGATAAGGGAGGCGGTTTCGGTTTCAGTAGCTGGTTTTGTAATTTGGTACTATTCTATCCAAATTAGCTAGCACTTCCGACATTTATCGGTCATTTCTCGTTCTAAACTTCTTGTGCTAAACTTGTAGGCAAGAACTGACAAAGAGATGAAGTCAGAGCTAAGAAAAATTGCTAGGGGCTTTGACCATTCCGTAGAAGCGTTCAACTCCTATGACGTGAACGGGTATCGCTTCCAGACCCATCAATACACAACAAGCCGGCCCAACGCGAAGACAATAAATAGCGGGGTGGTATGTCAAGGTGATGATGGGCTCCATTACTATGGAAGAGTCGAGGGTATATACGAGCTGAATTACGGGTTTCACAAAGGGCTAAATCCCGTCGTCTTCAAATGCCATTGGTTTGACCCACGTCGGGTGAGACGGGATCCTGAAATTGGGTTGGTCGAAGTTGAAAGGAACTCCGTTTATAAGGGAGAGGATGTGTACATCTTGGCAACCCAGGCCTTTCAAGTATTCTATCTCCCGTACGCGTGCAGAAACCCGACAAAACGTCTACATGGATGGGATGTGTGATGACGGTGCCTTCACGCAATAGGCCGCCCCCGCCAAACAAGGACGACGCCGCAGACCCCGCAGCAACGAGTGTCGAGTTTTATCAGGAAGAAGGGCCCCGGCCATTTCACAATCGGCTTGCCGACTATCGATGACATGGTCGTAGACGATGAACAAGAAGACGCGGGCATGGATGGAGACAATGCAGAAGATGAAGCTGAGGATGGTGCCCCGGAAGACCTGAGTTTGCTCGAGGCGTTCAAAGCAGGGATTGACCTCGATGCAGATGGACCACCTCCAGGTTTCATTGATGATTATTGGTTCGCCGAGCCTGATGACGATGAGGAGACACGCGGTCCAATCACGGATGGCGACACAGGCTACTGATCTATGTAGTAGTAATTGTGAGGCTAGCCTATTTGTAATAACTCCGTGTAATAGAGATTGTCTAGCTAGGTTATTTGTAAGAACTCCGTGCTATGTTTGAGAGAACTCTATGGTAGCTATTTGTTGCTTCCACTAATTAATGTTCATCCTTTTGCATTATTTGTTGCTTTCATTAATGTTCATCTACTTATATTTCTGTTGCTTTCACTAATATTTATCTCTTTGCAATATTGCGTACTAATAAACCACTCTCTTCATTTGTGTTTGCAGGTGATTGAAGCATGCCGCCAAAAAAAAAGGGTGGCGGTCTTAAAAAGAAGCTCAAGGACTTGGTAGGTGTAGGGACTTCGAGGCGGGGCCGAGCTACTACCCCCTCCTAGCCCCCTCTGTCGCTCCCACGCGGCCGCGAGGAAGAATGCGACGCGGGTACTCACTCCTAGTCCTAGCCCCCTCCCGCAGCCGATGATGATGAGGAGGAGGACCAGGAGCACCACGGGGGTGGGGAGGACCAGGAGGAGGAGGTGGTGGGGAGGACCCAGGAGGAGGAGGGGGTGGGGAGGACCAGGAGGAGGAGGGGAGGAGGACCTCTCGGAGGATGAGGGGTTGGGGAACTTAGTGTTCGATCCTGATCCAAGCCTAGAGTGGTGTGAGCCGGAGGATTACCAGTACGTCCAGCTGGCCGAGGCCACGTGATAGGAAGCCATATCGGCGTGGGATAACACACCCCTCGTGAAGAGCTGGCGCTACAGGCACGTTGTTCTTGTGCCCTATGGAAGGAGGTACATGTTATTTTTTGGCATTTCGTTATCGCAATTTTGTCATTATCAAAATTATTATCACATACATATTGATGTTGTCGTTTCATGGTGCAGCTCGTTCCAGTTTGAAGACCCGACGCAGAGACCGCCACGTGGGTACTCGAACATCCTTTGGGGCCTACTTAGATGGTATTTCCCTGGGATAGTCAATCTCCCTACTGGTGGCTCGACGTAGCTTGGAGGTGGGCGCACTACAGCCTCGCGGAAGATCCTCTTGGCCGCGGCACCGGCGGATTTGGTTGTTGCCAAATTCTGGGTACGTGACTTTTGACTTCTTACCATTCATACACTCTCCTTGGTTCACAATAATTGCACTAATGCCCCTTGTTTTACCTATGTTGCAGAAATACTTCAAGAGGGCCGAGGGCAAGGAGAATGCGTGCGATGATGTCCTACACCAGCTTGCAAGGAAGAGGGTGACTGGCATGCACTACGAGGCACGTGTTCAATGCGTCCGCGACTGGCACGCCGACCGCTTCGTCCACATGAGTAAGGAGGACGCTCGCGACACGCTCATGCAGCCGTGGCAGTACATGCAGGTATTTGCATTTATGTGTTATTGATTTCTTTATCGCCATGTAGTTTATTTTACCATAATGGGTTTATCTTGTGCATGTAGAACCCTCCTCAGTACGTCGGCAACGACGATAGGTGCTTTCGTGCGATGGTCATGTGGTGGACATGCCCCCAGTACCTCAAGAAGCACGAGGAGGGCAAGCAAGCGGGCAGAGATGCGAGGTGGATCGCATATCCAAGGCAGCATCCCCATCTCTCTTCACCTGCAGAAGGAGGTGAGCAAATTAATGGTTCCTTCATTCTTTGAATTCATGTTATATATTTGTTAACTCCGCAAGGGTGTGTCACTTCACTCAATTACATGTTCTCTTTTGCAGGAAGTCAGGACAGGAGCGAAGCCTAACGTCTTTGCCGTGCTAAAGAAGATGAAGCAAAGGAAGACGCCTGATCCTGAGACGGGGTCCTTGTGGGTTAACCCGCAATCCGAGACCCAGTGCACGTCGTATGTCTCCAAGTTCAAGCAGAAGTACGGCGAGGAGGCCAATCCAGAGGCCGAGGACTTTGACCTGAGGTCGCGGTGCTTGCGGGAGAAGGCTTGAAGCATGGCCGCCTATGGTTTGGTGACGGGTGCGTCGACCCGGCGAGGGTTCCCTCTCTCCGCCGATCCGTCGTGGTCGTAAGAGCGGCCAGCCTGAGGTAGAGCCCCGGCCACGGGCTTCGGATCTAGCTGTCGAGCGGTTACGGGTATGTTCTTCCTCGGGTCTCTACATTTCCTTTACATGCTTTCCATTGAAATGTTAATGACATCGCGGCAACACAACGAGGAGGAGATGGCAAGGAGCAAAGGCCCAGGAGCACGCACGGAACATGGAGCGGCATTCGGAGTACCAGCAGCAGACACGATGATGCAACAGATGCAAGCAGCACAGATGATGCGGCAGCAGGCACAGATGAGCTGGCTGATGAGCCGACGGCTCTGTCTACTCCACCGGGGAGTCTTCCTCCTCCACCTTACTCCATGTGGATGCCGCCACCGCCCACTCAGACCCCGGGGACACCTATCACCGTCAACAACATGAACATCATCCGGAGCATGAACCTCGGTGAGTCCTCTTGTGCCCAACCCGCTACTTGTACTTGTTCAAGTGTTCAATATGCAAATGCAAATGCAAATGTTCATTCCATCAACCTTATAGATAATTATTCACAAGGCAATGACAATGAGGCCGGCGGAAGCGGAGGAGGACAATAAGGTTGATGGCATGGTCTTGATGGATTTGTGGACATTACACTTGTTATGGATTGTACTTGTACTTGATGTGTGTTGATGTATTTGTGGACATTGCACTTGTACTTGATGTATTTGTGGACATTGCACTTGTTATGCATAAACTATGTGTGCTCGATGTATTTGTGGTGTTGTTCATGTGTTTGGTGATGCTATGGTGAATATATATGTTGTATATGTTATATATATGTGAAATGCAATTTTGAAATGCAGGGATTAAAGAAAAACAGAAAAAAATGAAAAAACCAGGGGCCTTTGCCGTGTGTATGCACACGGCAAAGGACATTTGGTCACTTTGCCGTGTGCATACACACGGCAAAGGCGCCACGTGGCGCAAGCCGTGTGGGCAGCCTGTGTCCCCTGGAGAATCCTTTGCCGTGCGTGCTGGGGAGTGGACGCACGGCAAAGAGGAGAAGCACGGCAACGAGCGGGCGCACGGCAACGTCGGGGCGCACGGCAGCGTCGGAGCGCACGGCAGCGTTTGGTCGCACGGCAGCGTCGGGGCGCACGGCAACGTCTGAACGCACGGCAGCCTCCAGGACGCACGGCAGAGACGGCGCGCACGGCAAAGGAGTGGGCGCACGGCAACGAGCGCGCGCACGGCAAACGCTCGAACGCACGGCAACGAGCGCGCGCACGGCAACGAGCCTTTGCCGTGCGGTTTGGACAGGCGCACGGCAATGTCTTCTTTGCCGTCGAGGGCGTTGCCGTGCAGACGCTGCCGTGCGCCGACGCACGGCAAATCCTTTGCCGTGCAAATAGGCCCCTTTGCCGTGCGATTGGTCGCACGGCAACGTAGTGTTTTCCCGTAGTGCTGGATACTGAGTTTAGGTGCACCATCATCTAGCAAAAGTACAATCTCACACGCCAAAAGACAGACCGAATGGTTTAAGTGGTGATGAATATATCCAAATGTAAAATTCACAGGTTCGTCCTTTTTTTTGTCATTCAAATAGCGAAACATATAAGTGTGAATCTATTTTGACACAATTTTAGTACCACAATGTGTGGAACTTTTTTTAATTATTTTTTTTGTTACCACGGAAATACATAAGATGCATGTGTGGGGACACCTCGAGGCATATATATATTTACATAGAGAGAGATACTCATATCTGAAGTATTGTGCGCATCATCATTTTTGTGAATTATACAAACCTGGACCTGCAAATTTCCTTTGATTTGAATGGAGTATGACCAGGCCCATACGTAGGTACAGTAGCAGCCAACGATGCATGCCAAAACAAGGGGTGAAGCCCGGGCTCACTCCCTCCCGAACCTCGCCGAGAGTGGAGGTCGAGGTGGTGCGGCAGTTCGCCAAGCTTGCTAGCGGCTGCCAAGGCTAGTTGTCTACCTACCCCACGGGTGGCACCCGAACCAGGCATGTGTCCCTGTGGCGGCGAATACCGAAGAGGAGCCCGGCTCGCCGTCGTGAGATCCTAAGGCGCATGCATGGCCTTTCTCCTGTAGGCGCGTACGCCGTTGATTCTCCCTGTGAAAGCGATGGTTTAAGGCCGAGCTCGACACTCGCCGCTAATCCATCGAGGTCCACCTGGAGGGCCTCAACGACTACAAGTGCTATGAGGAAGTGCTGGAGCCGGAGAACATGACGGTGGTGAAGCAGGAGGCGCCTGAGTAGCCACTAGCGAAGGAGGAGTGGGAAGGGTTGGGCATTCCCCTCCCCAGAGAGCGAGCAACCCGATTGGTCGCAGTACCGTGTCATGCTCATCCAGTATGTGGACCCGCCGCCGCCATGCAGGCACGAGTGGGCAATAGAGGACCTGTTGAATATAAATACACTGCCTAGTCCAATTCCATCATTTCGGACTTTTGATTCAATTGGTTAGTGTAGCAATCTTTCATGGGATCAGAGCCAAGAGGTCTCAAGTTTAAGATCCTGCTCATGCAGTTTTAAAAACAAAAAGAAAAAAAGATTCTGCGGCCCGCATCAAACCCACGTCAGGACTAAAATAGCCTAGACGTGAGGGGGAGTGTTGAATATAAATACACTGCTAAATCTCATTCCATCAGTTCGGACTTTTGATTCAATTGGCTAGTGCAATAATCTTTCAGGACCCGTCGGAAAATAACGAGAACTACAAGCCAATGGAGGAAGGCGGCGCCTCTGCGGACTAAGAAGGAGGCCATTGAGCGCGCCATCGAGCTCTCCAAGTAGGGGATCGCGAAGTGGATTGGCCTATCCACGGATCACAGTAAACAGACTATTTCAAAATCTTTTGGTGTTTAAAATACGGTAGCCCGATGGAGATCTTCCATTGGGGTTGTGTGACGTAAGCTGGGTGGCAAGTCTCCAGTCCGTGCGCACGGGGCTGGAGCGAGGTCGATCAACAGACAGGCCCACGCGCTGGCTGCTCCCTCCATCTCCATGTAAAGCTGGCCCCCAATTGTGGATGTGGTCCGCGCTGCGCCTGCGCGCCAGGGTTGCCCCTATTGTCGCCCCGCACGGCACGGGCCCGGAGAATTGCCACTGCTCCATCTATTTATTGACCGAACCGACGAAAACTCTAGAAAAAGGCCGACCTCTGGGAAGGGAATGGACTTGCTCCGCGCTCGACACGTGGGTGAACGTGGGGCGCGCAATTTGCCGGTGGAGTGCCTCCGCGCGTGACACGTGTTGCTTTCTGGTTAGTTTGCGAACCGTCCATTTCTCGTAACGGGCGCGCTTCCCAGTTAACGGGTTTACGGGTACCCGATTCGCGTTTGCCTTTATCTCCGTTTTTCCTTAGTCTTCTTCTTTCGTCGCCTATCTTCGTGGCTCGCTGTTTCGGCTTGTCGTCTCGTCGGCGGCGCTGCTATTTTCCCTTCTCCTCGTTGCTGTCGGGAACCTCTCGCAACTCATCGTCGGCGGACTTTTTCCTGCTCCAGTGGTAAGCGCCGTCGTGTTTTTCTGCCTGCTTAGGGTTTGTAAGATCTTGTTTTTCCCTTTGATTCGATTAGATCGAATCAGTTTTTCCCTTTGTATTTCCGGGCTGTGAGTTTTCTGGGGAATTAATGGGAGGGAGGTAGCACTTTCAATTGGAAAATTGCGGAAGGCGGATGCAGATGCGTTTTCTCTGAGTAAAGTCGGTACTTTTTTCGTCGATTTCTTTCGCCGCCTCTTGGTTACACACCTTCTGAGGAACATTGCCGTTGATTATGCGGCGCCGGAGTAGCCGCTCCGTTACACATCTCGTGATGACATGCATGTTATTATTTACGGTTTGTTTGTCTTTTTTCTTGACGATTTACCCACCTTGGAGGAGCCGCTGAGTTTCCCGTCTCGTGTTGACATGCAAATGCGACGATGCTGCTTGTTCTTGTGGTTTCTATCTGTGTATTTTGTTTTAGGGTTTATATGTATCCCACATCGTACCTGAACTAGTTTTAGGGTTGTGCAGTGCTTGTTCATAAGATGGTTTTGTACTTCTGTGTGTTATTATCTAGTACTTGTGTGTCCAGCCTTTTCTGCCGGGACTTGCTTTCCTTTGTCTCTGGTACTTGTTATTGTTTGTCCTTGATACTCGTGTGATAATTTGTTCTGTACCTGTGTAGCTCAGTCTATCGTACTTGTGCACCTAAAATTCTTGTACTTGTGCTCCTATATCTCTTGTACTTGTGCACCTATATCTATCGTACTTGTGCACCTAAAATTCTTGTACTTGTGCTCCTATATCTCTTGTACTTGTGCACCTATATCTATCGTACTTGTGCACCTAAAATTCTTGTACTTGTGCTCCTATATCTCTTGTACTTGTGCTCCTATATCTCTTGTACTTGTGCTCCTATATCTCTTATACTTGTACTTGTGCACCTACTTGTATTGTAATTGTGTACTGGTAAATTCATATTGGTCTGTTTTCTATAGTTTTCGTTGTGCTAGTTTTTATCTAGTTGTCTAGTTTCCTTTGGTCTATTTGTTGTAGAGTTAGCGGTACCAAAGGTGCTAGTGTTTCCTTTTTTCTAGAGTTTTCGGTTTGTAAATTATGTTGGTTTCTCTTGGTTTGTTTGGTTGTCGGTGTATCTGTGCCAGATGCGCGAATCGTTTTAGAAGTTTAGTGAAGATATGCAATTGCGACGACGTAGGTGGTCTGTGTGGTTTCTCTTGGACTCTTTTTTCGTCGTCCTGTTTTCTCTAGTTTCAAAAGTTATAAGATGCACACATCGTACCTGAACTATTTTTACAGTTCTCCAGTGCTTGTTAAGAAGGTGGTTTGGTACTTCTTTGTGCTATAGTTTTGTAGCTTTGTGTGTGTCCAGCCGTTTTTGGCGGGTACTTGTTCGATTTTGTCTTTGGTACTCGCGTGGCAATTTGTTCTTTAGTTGTTCTCCTATTTCTCTGGTACTTGTGCACCTAATGGTGTTTTAGTTGCATACCCATATAATTGTGTAATTTGTGTTAACAGGTTGGAAAAGATGTCAGAGCCAGGTTTTCACTCTCGTGCGGATATTCCCGACCATCTTCGTGAAGCAGTTGATCGTCACATTTCAGATATGTTTCCTGGTGAAATGCATAATGATGTGAGCTTTTTGTTATGTTTTTTGATTTTTAAATATTGTGTTATTGTAAACTGCATTCTTAATTGTGTTTTTTTTTGTTTACAGTTACGTTGTAAGCTTAAAGAAATGTGGAAGACTTTCTTCACTTCCTCAATGATAAGAATGGGACATGGTCTTGTTGACCAGATGCGTGATATGGTTTCTCTTTTGTCAATTGAGTTGAAAAGGCAGCCATGTACTTGCAAGGGAAAGGAGCCTGAAACTGAAAATGTTGTTGGAGGTAGTTCTATGGCCCAGAAGTATGATGCCTATCCAGACACCGATTCTGATGATTGTCTTGAGCGTTTGGAGCTAACTGAGGAAGAGGATATTCCCGTATCTGCTTTGCATAGAATTTTGTTTGCTGATGTACTTCAGGCTCCTAGGAATTACATTGAAGGGTAACCGTTGGAATTCAATTTTCCATTTATTTTTCATCTATTTTTTTTATAGACTGATGGTTATTCTTGTTGTTTTTAACAATTGCAGTAGTGAGAAAATACTTGAAGTTGGTGGAAAGTCTGTCAGCTGGCATAGTTTCTACCTTGCAATGAAGGGTGGTGGGTTTATGGATCCTTCTGTTATGGATGTTTTTCTTAAGTGCGTTGATGATGGTCTTGATTTCTTATATATTCCAAGTTCTTTGGCGGTACGTCATGTGTATATGTTTTAGATTTTTTTTTAACTAGATATTTTAGCATTTAGTTTTTTAGTCATTTTCTTGTTGCTTTTTTCAGCATATCCTTGATGTGGATGAGGCGGACCCTATTCATCTGGCTGCAAGTTTTGCTGAACATGATCTGAAGTACTATAATTTGAATAGGGAAGAGGTATGTTTTGTCTTGTTTTGTTTGACGCTTATGTTTTTTCTATTACAAGTATCTTGGATGCTTTCTTATTTCTCGTGGGATTGTTTATTTTCAAACAGGTCTACATTACTTGTTGCGATTACACCCATTGGTGGGTTATCTTTGTCGACATCCATTTCAGGAAATTTAGAGTGTCTAGCTCACTGGAGTTGACTGAAGCTCAGATGGCTTCTACTGAAAGAATTGTATGGTTTTCGTTGTAATCTAACTAATTAAATAATTATTTACACATGACAGCACTAACTTTTATTTTTTATTGTTTTCAGTGCAAATCATTCAAGAAACTTTACAGTCATCTTCATGGTGTTGAGGGATTAAACATCTCATCGTTCAAGATAAAAGTTTGCGGCACCCCTTCTTGTTCAGAGTAATCGTCTTTTCATAATGTGAATTATGATTTTATTTTATTTACTGTGTTTGGATTTAGTTGTTTTTTTCTTTTTTGTCCATTAGGAGAAGCGCGAGGCGTGACTGTGGTATCTATGCAATGAGGTTTATTTGGATGTTCAAGGCTAATTTTTACCCACATGTATTCAAGGTATGTAATGTGTTGTGTACATAGTTTTATACTTTTATTCAATAGAATGTAAGGCGGTTTTTTTAGTATCTGTTCACTGTATAATACTACATGTCAATGGTTCTGTTTAGTACTTGTACATCTTGTGTACTTTTCCGTTCGGAGCATGTGCGTTCTGAATTTTTGTGTATTCTTGTTGAAGATAATTAACCATTGTGTTGTTTCGTGTTTTTCAGACTGACATTGAAAGTTTTCGACAGTACTTCGCTGGAGTGATGCTCACTTATGATTCTCCTGATTATCTGGCAAGTTTCGTACGCGAACAGATTGAAGAATTCGAAAGTAAGAACTGTTTTACAATGGTTATCCTTTTTTCGTCCAGTGAAGTCAATGAAGTGAACTTGATTGTACAAAATAAGGAAATGAAGTACATAAGAACATTACATATTCATTCCATTGTTTCTATCATATATTCTAAAATATTCCTGTGGCCTCCTCCTTGTGTGATTTCTATTTTTATTGTTCTCCTTTGATATCCTTTGCTCATCTTCGACCTCTGCAAAATAAATATATTTCAAATTTATGTTTAGCTTTTTGGAGAAAGCTTAATATTTACATCAGTAGGTTTTCATAACTGACAAAAGTAATTTCATGGGCACACTTACCGTTTTAATATGTCTTGTGTTCCAAATACTAGATATTCCATGTTACACCTTATTCTTCCGTTGTGGTAGTACATACCGTGCGTGTTTCCTGGTATTCTTGTTCTTTCTGTTGTGTTATTATCATCATTTGTGTGTCTATCTGTTGATTGATCCTGTGCTGTATTGCTTGTATACCTTTGCTGTGATGCTGCTTCCTGTGCTGCTTGTCTTGCTGCCTGTGCTATTTCTGCTTTCAGTGTTTCACATCCCGTTTTGTTGTGTCCTGATACTTTGCAGTGGCCGCATGTTATTTGTCTAGTTTTCTGTTTTTTCTGAACCTGGCATCATTCTGTCTCCTCTTTTTGTTCCTCTTCTGTCGGACATTGGTGGGTCACGTAATGTTTCGTTGCTAGCTGTTTCTTCATCGTGTAGTTTTTTGGCTCCTTCATCTTCTCTGATTGCTGCCAGCACTTTTGTTTCCATATCACGCATACACTGAATCATGACATTATATGCTTTGTCAATTGGGCACGCTTTGTTGCAAAGTTCTGCCATATGGCTCATCACACCGGCAAACTTTAGTGTTTCATCTCCGCAAGAAGCATCTGCGACATTTCCTAATGTTGCGAGTTCCGTGTCTATGTCTTTTCTCCATCTTTGAATCACAAAACTCTCTGGCAAATCACTGATCTCCATGTGAACCATTGCTTTTATCACATGGCAGCAATGTATACCATCCCTCTGCATCTTCTTGCAGGAACACATGAAGTTTCTTTTTTCATCGTCAAATGTGACGTCGAAACACTCCCTTTTGAATTCCATGTGGTCGTAGGATTTCACTATTCTTTTCAGCCGGAGGTGGCGACCAGGTTCAAGAGATCCATCTACCTTGAATGCTGTGTTGTTTGTTATCTCGATCTGGAACTTCTCGAATATGTTATTTGTGAATTGTTCAAGAGCTTGCTTCTCAAACGGGTGTCTTGTTACTGCTTTTGCTGTTTTGAGTGATGATACGAGCTTCTTCTTGTCCAGGGCAGATAAGCACTTGTCTTGTATAACCTCGTATTGTTCTAGAAACATTGTTATTGTGTCTGTGTGCTGGCTATAGCATTTCCACATGTTATTTGTGCTCTCGCTCCTTCCTGTGCTTGATGAGAATGGGAAAAAATTATCCATGAAGTACGCTGGTACCCACCTGTGTCTTATTCTGTATAACTTGCTTAGGTGTTTTTCTCCGCCAGCATTGTAATCCTTTATCACTTTATTCCATCCCATTTCGAACTCAGCTGGTGTGAATGCGTTCTTTGCAACGTACATTAGCATTTCTGACATTCCTGTATTTTTTGCAAAGAAGGTGCTCTCTTTCTGACTCATCTTGGTCACGATGTGGAAGTAGCAGTTCCTGTGGGTTGTAGTCTTTAGAACTGTCTTTATTGCTTTCTTCATTGCTTTGTCTTGATCTGTTATTATTGTCTTTGGTTCTTTTCCACCCATGGCCTGAACAAATGTTTCCAGCACCCATATGAATGTATCTGTTTTTTGATCCTTGAGCAGAGCAACGGCAAACAGTACTGTGGAGCCGTGATTGTTCACCCCAACAATAGGAACAAATGGTAAGCCGTACTTGTTTGTGCTGAAAGTTGTGTCGAAAGATATGTAGTCACCGAAGAGCTTGTAGTTCATTACGCACATTGCGTCCATCCAAAACAGGTTGCGTACTCTTTTTTCACTGTTTATCTCCATGGCATAATAGAAGCCAGGTACTGTTTTCTGGAGTGTCTTGAAGCGTTCCAGGCACTTCTGAATGTCATGGTCCTTTTCAATTTGTTGTTGTTGACTTTTTATGTTGCTTAGATCAACAGCATCGAAGGGTATTCCGCGGAATTTCCCTCTGATTGACCGGAAGATTAACATCATCTTCCTTGGTGGCAGACGTCCCATCTGTAGTAGATGAATTAATCTCCTGTCAAGATCAGTCATCCTTTTGTGACAGTGTGCAAACCTAATGAGATAGTCTGTTGGCTCCAGCGGATGGTTGTGTTCTAAGTGGACCTTCTTGATGTACCAGTATCCATCAAATTCTCTTACAATTATGTGTGCTTTACAGCCAGTCTTCAGTAGTATATTTGTTCTCCTCTGAGATGATGTTTTGGCATCTGTGTTTGTGCATCCTTCCTTGTTACATGTGAATGTTTGCATGTAAATTTCTCCGTTTTTTCCTGATCTCTTGCTGCTGAACTTCTTCACTGCAAATCCTTCCTTTCTTGCATACAGAGCGTATCTGTAGAATGCATCGTCTCTTGTTTTGAAGCGGGCACCTTCCTTTGGTATAGCTGCACTGATAATCTCTTCAACTGCTGGGTAGTCATCTGTGTTGAACATCTTGTCCATTTCTTCTTCCATCTTTGTTGGAGGATCTGGATTTATTTCTGGATCATCATCGTTCAGTTCTTCTTTTGTTTCTTGTTTAGTAGCTTGTTCCTCTGTGGACGAGTTTGATTGTCCTGTGCTGTGTTTCTGCGATGATGAATAAGCTTCCTTTTGACCTGTTTCCTTTGAGGCACTTGTTTCTTCATCGGTACTTCCCATTCCTCTGGTTTCCTGAATTCATAACATTTACATTGTGCATCAGTTTTGTAAGATGGTGTTTCAGAGGTCTATATATTTTAGTGTTTATTTTCCACATATAACACAGCGTGGACTGTTTCAAAAATCAAAATTACGTACCTGGTGATCGATGTTTTTATTTCCCGATGTTTCTGTACATGTGTATGCTTCATATGTTTCCTGTAAATTAAAGGTATACAGTTAATTTTTTTAATGCATTGTTTTAAATGAACTTGATAATTTTAGTGCATACATGTAGTTACTACCTTTGTATTGCTTGTTGTGCTATCACTGGAGTTGGTGTTGGCTGTAGCAAACTTCATTTCCTGAAGATAAGTAAATCAAGTAAACTTTATGTTAGATTCCTGGTTTACTGATGTTTCTCCAGAGTGCATAATCATTGTACCTTGCTAATTTTTGCTGGTATTGGTTGCTTTTGTGTTTTCCAGTTATTCTGTTTGTCTGGTATACCATATTTGCTGCTTGGACCTGCATGTTGTTTCATTCCTGCCTGGTTGCTGTAAACCTCCTGCAAATTAGATATAAATTCAATTTTGTCAGGATATTTTTTAATCACAGTTTCTGTTGTCGTCATTGCGAGAAGTGTTGATCAACTGTAATCTACATGCCTTTTTGATGTCTTCTTTGTTTTGTTGAGATTGTTGTCGGGAGGTCTCGTGCTTGTCTACTAGCTTGATCTGTGTGTTGTTGTTGTCGTTGTTGTCGTCAGACATATCATCGTCCTCGATTTCTTTGAATAAACCCTGAGAAATGGATAAATAATTATCAGGATTTATCCTAAAAATGTTTTGACTTTGTACTTTACTTCTATAACCTTTGTTACTTACCTCGTAACTTGATGAGCTTCTTTGCATGTATTTTCCCGCTGGTGTAGCTGAGCTGTTCTGGCTGCTTGTTGCTGACACATAATTATGCTTTCCTGTTTGTTCGTGATGTTTTTGTCTCACATTGTTGCCATCAGCATCCTGTAAGAAGATTGACAGTCAGTAATATTACTATCACAGAAAATAATTAATTTTAATTATATTTGTTAAATTGATTCAATAATATGTACTAATGAATTTTCAGTGGCATATGTATTAATTAATTTTACCAACCTTCATTGTGGAGTTTTGCGATTGATATGATTTGACGTTGCTTGCATGCAGGGAAGGATACTCTCTTGAACAAGCGTAGGAGGGAGCATTCTGATTTATATTCTCAGAGGTTAGCAATTTTTTTCCTTCATCCCTCTATCCAATTCCATTGTTGAGCTGTTGCTGGAAGCTTCTTCCTTCTTTACTTCAATTAGAGATCGTTTAAGGTGAGCACACTGCACTCTGTACTGTGACTCAGCTTGTTTAAGTTTATTTTGTTGCATTTTCTCCTTTTTATTCTTCCATGCGTGTATTCTTGCCTGAAAAAATGATTATAAATTTTTGTGTACATGCATGTCAAAAAAAAAGGAATAATAGTTTATTTTGTGTACATTTTAAATGCAGATATATGATCACATTACAAATAAATCACAATAAGGTCATATTATAGGCACAGTACTAGAAGTTGTGTACCTGTTGACATGTGTAAGCTGTTATTGCCTGGAATTGTTTCTAGTGCTTCTTACTACTATGGGCTAGTACTTCTTGAACAACATAGGCACGATAATACTGTTGCTTTTGTTTGACAGCATGGAAATTGTTTTTCGAATCAATTGTTACTAGTACTTGTTAATATGAATAGTTACTAGTAATAGTTAATATGAAATCATTATATGCACAAGTTTGTCTGTTTTCTCCATGCAGTTTTACTAGTACTTGTTAACATGGTGAATTGGTACTTCCCTGTACGACAAAGTTTAGCACTATAGCGTAACGGGGAGGTGCTTGTAAGTAGATTGGATTTTGATAAGTTTTACCATTTTTGCAACTTTTGCCATCTGTTCAGCAGTTAGTGGTATCTTTACTCCAGGTGGCAGCTTGTTCAACCACATTATTTGTTGTTCTTCATCCTTGTTTTGTGGTGCCCATGTTTCATCCATCTTCTCTGATGATTCTTTTTTTTCCTCTCCAGCCCTGCAGGAGTATGAAATGTTGAAGTTCAAGACTATGAAGAGCAAGCGTGTAAGGTTGAGAAGTTTGAGTGCTACTTTTTGACAAGTATTCAGAAGCAAATGTGCAAGTTTGAATTTACGACTAGTTTTGATGAGTATCCAGTGTTTGAACTTGTTTAGTGCGTGTTTGAGTGGTTAGTCTGTGCCTGTTTGTATTCCAGAATCAACGAGAAAGAAACCTGGTGAATTTACCTATGAGGTTGTTCCGATCAGATGTATTTTGCACTTTGCCTAATCCTGCAGATCTGCGATATCAGCTTCTCTCATCCCTTGTTTGTTCCCTTCTGTTGATATTTTCTGTCCTGCACGTCCGAATTTTGAATCTAAGGAAAAAAATATTGATGAAAAATTGCGATTCACTAAAGTACATGTTAGTTGTGGATGGGGTTCCAGCTGTCGAGCGATAAAAATCGGGGCACGGAATAGTACGTTTCAAATCTACGAACGTGGAATTTAGATGTTTACCTTGAGTTCGTGATCGTTCGTCTTCCTTCGTCTTCGTTGGTGGCTTCGTCGTTCCCCTCGTCTGGATCTGGATTTGAATTTTGAATCTGTTGGAGAGAGAGGAGGAGATGGAAAGCGTGATCCTGTTGTCCACCAAAAGTGGACGATTAGTTAAGATTTCTACTTTCGATATAATTTTTCTCCTGCATTTGTGGGCCAGCATATTTCATTAAATGGGAGTTGGTGTTTCAGTATGACATGTGGGTCCTCCTTGTTCTGATCATTCCTTTTCTTCGTGGATGACATGTGGGACTGTGGATGGGAGGATTTATTCTACTTCACTTTCCCATTTTTCTTCTGTGACGTCCCCGTAATTTTTGGCGTCATTCATTGATCCCGTGAGCCATCTTCTTCCTCCCTCTTGCCCTCTTCGTACGCTTGCGCCCCCATCTCAGATCTGTTTTTGAAACCTCTCGTCTGGAATGCTTCCTAACCCTATTTATCGTTTGATTTATTTCTTCGATTGTTGAATGTAGGCGGCGGGTTCTCAATAAAGATCCCCGTGGATTTTTCGGCTGGTTTTGTGAGTTATCGTTGTTTTCTCGTAGCCTGCTTTGTTCAATGGATGATGAAGCTGCTGTACCTCGTGATGGTGAAGATGAGGTCACCCCTCAATTATCTGATACGCAGTCTTTTTCCGTTGATGGTACTGAGTTGGTGACTCAGGAATTCATGGTGCGTGACCAGCTTGAGCAGGATAGGATGAGAATGGAGAAGAAAGTATCTGCTACTAATGAAAAAATTGAACAGCACAGATTGAGAAAATCTTGGTTAGTTTATATTGTTTGTTATTCCTATATATGTTTGTTCATGCTTCTGGTTTATTTTCATGTCTTGATCATGTGTTTATTTGTTTTCTGCTTTCCAGTTCTGGATCTATCCCTAATGGTTCATCAGAATTTAGTACAAAACTTAGCCTTCCAAAGTTCATTTCTGTTTGCAAGTCCCTTAGCCCCAAACAAAGGGGTTATGTTGCTGATATAGGTCAAGGATCTCTCCTTGATATTCGTCTTGAAGAGATACCAAGGGCTTTTGTTGCTTGGATTGTCAGCAACTATGTTGCTTCAAAGAGGATGTTTGTCTTCAAAAGTGGCTTTGACTTCGCTTTCAATGCACTGTGTGTCCATAAGGTTTTAGGCACACCAATTGGAGGACGGCGCATTCCTATCAAGTGCAGTGAGCAATTCAGGGATGTCGTTAGGAATCGGTCATGTTGTGAAGGCAGTACCCCAACTATAAATGAGCTAATGAATATGCTGTCTTCTGACTTGGAAGAGGAAGATTTCAAGATATATTGGATGATGTTCTGTATTACTGCATTTCTATGTCCAACGACGTATGAGTGCGTCAGTCCTGACTACCTTTCAGCACTTGAGGGTCCTTCTGAGGAAATCTGCACGTATGATTGGTCTTTCCCTCCATCGCGATACAGTAAACGAGACCGCAACGCTGGGCGGAGATGATTCCACTCGATTGCGACTCCCTCGGTAGATTTCTCCCCTAGATGGGGGCGCATAGGAGCGTCCAGGGCTGACAGAGGTCGCATCACGAATTGTGGCGCCACAAGGCACGCTCGTCGTGGCCAACGCCATGGAGATGCCACATATGGCAGGAGCAAGGAGAAAACCTCGGTCTAACAATTGTTTACTTGCTTTTAGATATTTAGGTTTTTAAATTGGGTTGAGATCGTGGATCTTATTCCACCTCAGCAAATTGCTCTTGTGTACGCCTGGAGTCGGCAAGGGGCTGGCTGGGGCCATAGCCCCCCTCACGATGATTTTTTGTGTGAAATCCCCCTTGCTAATATGCTGAATTTACCTGTAATTTCACCTAAATTTAGATATATGGCCCCCTCCAAGAAATTTTACATGTAGTTGGCCCCCCTTATATCACTTTCCTGGCTCCGTCCCTACTTTACGCCACCTTGTCACTTTCAATATTAATTCCCTCGCAGTTATGCTTTAGCGTTTTCTGCAACAACAAAACAAACTTAGTGTGAACCCGTAGAGTTCGTTCCAAAAACGTAAGGCGATACCAACGGACAGATTTTCCCCTCAAATTGGGTAGTTTTATTCTAAAAACTCATGTGTCTAGCAAGCATATGCTTGTGTTTGCGCGGTGATACGAAGGAATTGCCTAGAGGGATGATGATGGGTTAACACTGTGGAACGGATGGGTGGGACGATGCATGGGCACATAATTAGCCACAATGTGCGCTGCGCAGGCGGGGTGCATATGCAGCGTGCAGGTGGAGAGAAAAGAGAGCGTTGCTGGCTGCTGCTGCGTCTGCCAGGATGATGCCAACGACGTCCTTGGAGCTGTCGGTTGCTCTCTGACCCAATGCAAACCCGAGGAGCCCTCACATTCACATGTCGATCTGATTGGCTGCATCGAGTGGCCTACCGATCCGATTGGCTGTATCGTGTATGTCATCCATCTTGGTCCATCGCCTCGCGCGTCTACAAGTGCTTGACCGGTCTCCTGCAGGGTGCTTGTACCTACACATTTGACCTTTCTTTTTCTGTTTGCCCAGATGCAAATAGCCTTGAGCTGTTGGGCCTGACTTTGCTCCAGTGGCACGTTGCCAGACGTGCTAGAGATGACGAGGCATGAAGCATGATCATGATGATGTAAATAGATAAAGATGGCATTCCAAATTAAAATCGGCATAAAATGGATGGAATCGATCTTCCAAAATTTCACAAAATGGTCTATTTTGCATTGCTCGGATGGGGCACCGTGATAGGTAGCATTAGCATACCGTCTCGGGCTAGGCGACATGCTAGATACTAGCACAATGCGCTGGCATGCGAGTGTCATGCTATCTAAAATCGGGCTTTAGATGAGGACCTCATGTTATCAAACAGAGCGTCATGCAGAGATATCTTTTTTGAAGAAATTATATTCAAACTATTTTATGCTGAAGTTTTTAAAAAGAGCATTTTTAGCGATTTGTTTACAGTCAAATGGAGCCATCCGATTCCACTGAAAAAAAATACTATAACGATTCTAGTTTTAGCGCGGGCTCGCCATATACACCACCCCCCCCCCCCACCCACCACCACCACACACACACAAAAGCACATACTAGTCATTTCATCAACGAAGCTCAAACGCCGGCCATAACTAAAAAAAGCTTCATCCAATAACCCATTTTTCTTAACAAATTAAGGAGGGGGTCTAGAAGATCCCCGTGGAGCTTTCATTCACAACCCACAAGGCATGTACTCCCTCCGGTCATCCTTAATTGACGCGGGCTTAGTTATAGACATGTACGTAGACTGCGTAGTTGTTGCGTCGATTAAATCAGGTCAGAGGTAGTACATATTACAAGGATGCCTAAAACCAAACTCGCCCTAAAGAACCTAATGTTTGAAGATAAGTTCTTCATATTTACAGAAAAACACCCTGGGAAGAAATAAGGAAAAGCAATCAAGTCCCTGGGTATCTCCGCCATAGCTCGCCGGCGTCCTCAAGGCATCACCGCCGAGGATCAAGGGGCACAATGATCGAGTGCGCCCTTCCGACGAAAGATCCGCCACCACTAGACATCTCCAAGCCACCAGGAACACACCGCTTGGTGACGAAGTAGCGTTGAGCTCCAGTAGTAGAAACGGTGAAGAGCCCCCGAAACAGAGGTTGAAGATGAGCCTCCATGCCAGCCGAAGATCGTAGAGGCGAGGATGTCTCTAGCCTAGTTGAGCTCGTCATCGTAGCATCGCCGCAGCAAAGGTCAGCGTCGTGTGGAGAAGGCCATAGCTCCACCGCATCCTCTTACCTCGCCTCCATCGCAGGATGAAGAACAAATCGATATGGAGTTCAACCTCTTTAGATCACACCACACCCACCGCCGAACCTGGAGATCTTTATTGACGAGGAGAGGGAGGTGTTGCCGCAGGACTCCTTCGTCTCCAACCTATGGAGCACCGCATCCCGCATCCAACCACCACACCAGCACCCACCACCATGCCATACTCCACAAGGGTAAACAAGGACGGAGCTGCCTTATGTGTATTGGTGTCAGCTGACACCTATGAAAATTAGTAAATCCTTCACTAATTAGAGCTACTATGATTTATTTATAAAGTATGACACCAGTGCAATTGAGAAAATATAGAGTTGACCCCAGTGACATTTTCTTCTAGCTTCGTCCCTGAGGGTAAACACGACAAGTCTAGATCTAATCCTATGCCTAAACCTAGCACTACTAGAGAGAAGAACCCATCGTCCTAATCCATCTCTACACCAACCAGCGCAAGCGCCGGCGGTGAGAGGACCGGAGCCAGGGACCGGCAGCCGACTCTCAATGGGGAGGAGGAACTCTCGGGAGTGGTGGAGAAGAGGATCTGCATGCCATAACCCATTGGCTTCTAGATCCCTTGTCAGAGTCCCGGTCGAGGCTTCCCACCCTTGTTGCTGAACAGTAGATGTGCAGGGGCTAGACCAAATGTCATCGACTTTGATTTGTTGCAGTTTTCCATTCACCACACTCATCTAGGCTCCGGCTAGATTAACAGGGGCCTCTGCATTGCTAGAGCATCGAGCGCCTTGATCACCTCTTGGAGTCTTCCGTTTCCTTTCTCGGGGGCAAATTAGGAGTCTCCATCGAGCAAGGGTGTAAGCCACCCTCGGATACAAGACCTGCATACCACGCCACGACGATCCGTTAAATCAAACGCAAGTCGTTCCTGAATTTCCATAACGATCACAATGCCTCCGTGTGGACAATGTTGGAAATATTTTGTGTTTTTTGATGGATCCATAAACGGAAGACCGACAAGAAACCAGCTTGTGCACAGATACCTGTTAACGGGGATAGATTCCTCCACAGCTAGCTCTAGCCACCACGCAATCAAAAGCTTCAAATGTACACATGTTTCATCCTTTGAACAAGACAAGAGCGATTGCGAGGTCTCGTTGCGACTGGGCGATTTACACAGAAATAACCCTTTTCTGAAACTATAGCACAGACCGACCCTTCGGCCAAACTATTTCACCCATCTAACCCTTTGTGGCGCCCTCACGGCGCCACACCACCGTGTGGCGCCCGTCCGTGCGGCGCCACTCGCCCAGCCGACGTGGTGCCATCGACGCTGAGGTGCGCCGATCCGACGTGGGGGACGTGTGGCGCCGCTCCCATCGGCGCCACACATGCACTTATAATTGGCCAAAACATGAGACAATACTGGACTTAGCCGTTTTGGCGAGGCTGATGTGTGGCGCCGGCCACGGGCGCCACACAGGTGGCCGGTGTCACGGGCGCCACACAAACAGCCTCGCCAAAACGGCTAAGGACTAAACTTCCGGAGCCCCTGGATGTTTTCGACATAAAAGTTGCATTGTGTGGCGCCGACGCCATGGGCCAACTTCCCACCACTGTCAGCAAAGAGAGTCCTCGAAATCATGTACCACAAGTACACGCGGGTGTACGTCCTGATAGTGGCCTCGTTGGCCCCTTCCGGGCATTCTCCAAAGTTAAGCCTAATCCAAGCGAAAGGTGCGCCGGCAAGAGTTCTCTCCTTTGGATCTTCTGGCGCCGGAGGAGCCATGCCAGTAAGGTCCTCCATCTGTCTGCGCCACCCATCAGAAGCTGTGTTCATACACAGTGGCTTGCCCTGAATAGGAAGTCCAAGGATCATGGAAACATCCTCAAGAGTAGGGGTCATCTCGCCGGCCCTCAAGTGGAAGGTGTGCGTCTCCGGCCTCCACCGGTCGACAAGGGCGGTGAGTGCCGCGGCGTTCATGTTCGCCCCCCCCCCGGCTTACAAGCGTGATGAACGGGAGAAGACCGGTGGGCTGGATGAACTCCGTGTACCTCTCGTCATACGCCATATCTACTGTGCCATGGTACCGAATCATCAAAGGGTGAAGATCCGTTCTCCTCTCCGTCATATGAAAATCCCGGTGATCCCTGTCATACTCTTGATCTAGGAGCCACACCATCCTACATGTTTACACAAATACATCATATTATGAGCCATTCCTAACAAATATGAGCAACACATACGTGATAATATATCCAAATAAGCCATCACACATACATCATATACATACATATACATTCATATCTAGGGATAAAACACCATATTATGAGCCATTCCTAACAAATATGAGTTATTTCATCACAAATACTACGCAACTATAACACATTTCAATGCATTTGCTAGGGAAATATTACACATTTCAACACATACATACATAGGGTTTTCAACACATACATGTAAAATTTCATATCTAGGGTTCCAACAAATCTTTGGTTCAAACACATAAACTTCAATGTAGATTCCACCAACATTAATTTCCATATCTATGTTTATATCCAAATCCACCAACATAAATTTCCATGTCTAGGGTTCATATCCAAATCTACCAAATCCACCAACACTAGTGGATGAATCGGAAGGGATCGAAGGGGAATACCTTGAGGAATGGATGAGGAAGGAGTTGGCCGGCCAGATCTGACGAATCCTTGGTGGATTTGGTTGGGGGACGGAGGTGAGGCGGGCGGCGGCGGCGGTTCTTCACGAACAAAGACAAGGGAAGAGGAGAAGAAGAGGAGAGCTCAGGCTGGGGCGGGCGCGGGCGCCACACTTTGGAGTGTGGCGCCGTCCGAGCGGCGCCACATTTTCACCGTGTGGCGCCGATGGGAGCGGCGCCACACATCCTGCCACGTCGGATCGACGCACAGCTCAGCGTCGACGGCGCCACGTCGGCTGGGCGAGTGGCGCCGCACGGACGGGCGCCACATAGTAAGGTGTGGTGCCGATATGAGGGGCGCCACACAAAAGAGATAGATGGGTGAAATAGTTTGGTCGGAGGGTCAGTCTGTGCTGTAGTTTTATAGAAGGATTATTTTTGTGTAAATCGCCTTGCGACTGCATGATCGATCAGAGAGTAGGGTAGGCAGCTTTTGGGAGGTCTCCCTGCGACTAGTGTCGCTGGCTCCGATTTTGACCTCGGCTGTAGGTAGCTAGGCGTAGGCCGCTTTTGTCAGGCAGGACTGGCGCGAGCATTCTCTCTTTTCAAAAGATAGGCAGGCAGGGACTGGCAGACGCATGTGTGCGTCCAACCCGAGGCGAGGCGAGCCTGCAGCGCCATGGATCCACAGCAGAAATTGCAGACGGAAATTCTTTGTTTCATAGGGATCATGATTCATGAGCGTAATGTAAAGCAACGACTCTGCGCACACACCTACGCACATACTCTATAGGATTGAGTACATGTACACGCAGACGCCCACACAGCGCGTCTCGCGTCTCGTCCTTTTTCCTCGTCCCTGCATCATTTGCCACCTCCTAGCAGCGAGCAAGGCAGAATAATGCAAGAAACGCAAAACTGCATGCACCACCTTTTCCTCCTTTATCACTTTCGTTCGCCGGCGATCGACGCATCGCCATCAGACTGGAGAGGCAATGGCGCACAGCCACACACCACGCGCTTCGTATTCCTGTTTGCTCACTGCCTCACTCCCACACACACACACTTTTCTCTCTCTGGTCCCTTTTCCCTCCTCTACTGCCGTGCCACACAGCGCTTTTTCAGAAATTTTGAGGGCGCATCAGCTTTCATCCTCTCTGCATGCATGCTCTGCCGGCCGCTCCGACTCCGATCATATCCCTCCTATCCATCCAGCCCCATAGAGGGAGGGTGCGCGCGCGGCTATGATTTATGGTTGATGCATTGCACCAGTCATAGATCGAGACCTGATCCATCATCTCTCACGTGCGTCGTGGAGTCGGAAGTGCTAATCAAACATGCATCAACATCTTTCGTCTCTGCTCATACATAACGTTGGCTCTTTTTTTTTGCTAAAAGAGAGTGCCATGGATTTTAGGGCAAGCCAGGCCTCGGGTAGACGAAATCTTGATGATTGGATACCTGGACCGAATGTGCATTGCGGCATCCACAATATATTTTTAAAGCCCTCACAAAAAAATCATTTGCTCAGTTGAGAGTCGACTCCCTTTTCCAGCGGCCACCCCTCTTCCTCCTTCTCTCCGGAGGCTCTGCTGGCCGGCGAGGGGTTGGATTAGGTTGTAGGCTACCCTTGTATATAGTAGATGTAGGTCTAGAGTTAGGTTTCCCCATGTGGAGGGTTGGCCATGTGCCATTTCGAAGCGTGTTGCTGACGTCGGCGAGTGGTGTCGGCTGGCTTACGGTGCTCCTCATCCTTGTCATGGTGGCACAGTGCTATGGGTGGGAGGGAGGAATGGTTGCGGCGTCTTCGTCAATAAACTCGCACTTGTCCGGTTGCGAGCCAAATCTGGTCGGGGCGGAGCCGTGTCCTACTTTTTGCTGGCGATGGAGGTCATGGGAGGCAAGAGTGGTGGTCGTTTCTTCCCATCTCTGCATCTGGGAATCGAGGCTGCGTCCATGGAGATTTTCGGGAGTTCGTCATCAACAACTGCTCATCGATGGCCGTTCACCGTCAAGCTTCTGATTCTTACGACCGAAGGGCGGCCACCAAGATATGTTGCTGGCCTCTACTCTTCTTCTTCCTCCCGGCCGACGAGCCCAAAGGGCGGATCTTTGCGAGCTGTGTGACGACGTTCATCGCCTGGTCGTCTCGAAGTGGTGCCGTCCCCGGAGACGGCGTGAGTGGCTGCGACGTCGAGCTCAATATCTCCGACGGTGGAGAAGGGCCTGATTGCATTTTCAATTTTAGTTTTAAGGTTATTTCTGTAAAAGTCAAGAGGGTGTTGCAACTTCTTTTTTGCAAGGATCCTTGATGTAAAATGTAATCCCAATGATTAATGCAGCTTCCGGGCTCTTCGGAGCCCTTCCCGTGTTCAAAGAAAAGATAGGCCAAGATATCTTTCTCTCTCCAATGTCTAATGTAACGGTTGAGTCAAACAACGCGAGGACTTAGAGCATCTCCAGTCGTGTCCCCCAAACTGTTCCCCAAAGGTATTTGGGGCGCGCCGGACAAAAAAAACGTTCCCAGCCGCGCGCCCCAATGGCCATTTTTGTCCGGCGCGGCCCAATACGGTGTTTGGCGCCCCGAGCCCGTCCCTGCTACACAAGGGACGCTCCGGGCACGTCGTACACAACGAAAGCGGCTCGGACGCTCAACCACCGCCTACGTAGCGACGGTGCAGTTGCCGGGAAGCGGAACCGTCGCATTGGCAACCGCGTCGTTCGACGCGCCAACCGCCGGAATGGAGCGCGGACTCCTCGGAAGAGCAACCGCTCTTTTCGACTTTTGCGCCGCCGTTCATCCGTGCTCAGTAAGACCCGTATGTAGGCGCTTTCGGATCTTCAACCGGCCGCCATTCATCCAAGCTTCCATCTGACACCTTCAACGACGATGAGCTACATCTCCGAGCTTCCTTCCAACACCTCCAGCGAGGGCAAGCCTGCTGGATGGTGCCATTGGTGGGACAGAGCCCGGACGCCCAGCAGCGGCGACGATTCCCCGCCGCCACTTGACAAGACGGAGGAATGGCTGGGCGTGGAGGAGGACGCGGAGGAGGAAGGGTCGGAGGCGGCGGCCCGTGCGGAGGCGGCGCCAAGCGAAGGCCGCGCGCAAGCAGCACGACGACAGGCACTAGTTCCTCCGACGGCCGACACCGCCTCGGAAGAGGTGACGGCGGCGCCCGTGATGACGACGACGAGGCGGGGCCATCATCGAAGAAGAAGAAGAAGTTAAAAATAATTCATATGTAATTTAATTATTTTTTTAAGTTTTATATGTAATTTGTTTATGTTGAACCTATTTGAATATTAGTAAAAAGTTTTCTTTTATCTAATTAAATTATTTTTAATGTTTGGGGCCGGCGGTTGGGGGACGCGGCTGGGAAGCGACGTCCCCCAAACACGGCACGAACGAAACACGTCTCCCAAATGCTCAATCTGGCACCGTTTGGGGAATGGTTTGGAGGACGCGAGTGGAGATGCTCTTATAGCCAGTCAGCACATATGTTTGGCCCCATCAGTCAGAAACGGTATTAGCAGGCGTTGATCGTCCAATCGGTGCTTTTTGTATAAGTTTGAGGGTTTAGCGTGGAAATTTTGAAGACTGGTGTTTTCCTGAAACCATAGCCTCGAACGCGGTGGCGGTAGAAACCTCACATAGCCCAGTCTTTCTCCCTCGTTACCCCTGCATTCTCTAGTTCTCCAGATCTGAGCCGCCGGCCCCTCTCCCTCTCTTCTCCGGTGGTTGCCGGCGTCGAGACGGGTGGGGGTCCCAACCCTGTATAGCTGTAGTTTAGGTCTAGTTTTAGATGCAGTCGTTTTCCCTTGTGAGTTTGGCCCTATGCCGCTTCCTTGGAGCTTCCCATGGCCGCTCGCGAGCTGCGGCCTTGGGATGTTGGCGTTCTCCTTTTTGCGTCCTTCATGGTGGAGGCCGATGGGGATGACTGGATCCGGCGAGAGCTCCTTCTTGAATAAGCTCGGTGGCTCCCCAGATCAAGTCCACGCGTTTGCAGTTCCTCTTTCTTCAAGCCATCGAGGTGATGGGCAAGAAGAGGGACTTCAATCTGGTTGTGGCTTCTTCAGATCTGGCGAGCAGGGAAGTTTGAAGTTTGCTGCGGTTATCGGGAGAACATCCTCAACGGCCTTCCGCTAGCCAAGAGCTGGCCCGCCGTTGACTTCTATGGCCGATTGGCGGCCGCTCCAAGCTTTGGCACCGGCTGATTGCTGCTGCTACCTCTCCTTCAACCTCCAGGCCGTTGAGCCATCAAGGAGGCCCTTCACCAGTTTCCATGCAGCGTTCATCATCTGCTCCACCCAAGTGGCGTAGTCCCCGGTGGTGTTGCGGGTGGCTGTTCTTGGAAGCTTCAGATCGACGCCGGTGGAGAAGGATCTGTTTGTGAATTTCCATTATGTTTTAGGGTCATGTTTGTAATGTTCGAGGACTTTACTATATTTTTACTTTTCTCGGAGGTCCTCTTTGTATTCTGTAAACCCACCGACGGTAATTAATGCAGCATCCGGGTCCTTCGGGACCCTTCCCTTGTTAAAAAAAAAACGCGGTGGCCCTTTGAAATTCTCTCACGTACATCAATTGGAGTTACACTGTTGTTTTCACTTCTCTGTAGTTGAGCTGAGTAAATTGACAGAATTCCTAATTTAGTAGTACTAGTTTCAAATGTGACGTCTTATTTGATCCTCGAAATTTTTACCTTCCCTATTTGACACTAGTGTAAAATTTGATGTCATAGATGACATTACTGTACGATCTGTTACAGTGTTCCGTTAGGTTTCTATCAGCTGGACCAAAACTAAACATGTGGTAAGTTGCTAGCTGTGCAAGAAAAAAAATCCTCAGACCCGACTCTGTCCCTATACTCTCATCTCCTCCACACGTAGCGCTGGTGGCTTGCTGTAGCGTTGTGGCGGCGTGAGCTGAGTGTCATGGACAAAGGGATTGCTGCGGCCTGCGGGTGGCGGGCGGCCTGACTCCGGGATTTCGCAGCGGCCGGCCCACGCTGAAATTCCCCTGAGTTATTTTTTCCAGCTCACTGAGAAATTCCCCAGCGAATGCGTGCCCATCTGGTCGTCTCCTCTCTCGGTCTCGAAGGAAAAATCTGGAGATGAGTTTTTTTTTTCCAGCTCACGGAGAAATTCCCCAGTGAATCACTGCATGCCCATCTGCCCGCCCTTTTCCTTTGTTTTCAGAAATCAACCTGCCGCTGTTATGATTCTAGTCACCCAGGAAAATAGTACATGGAGATGAAGATAGAGGAAGGTCTTTTGCAATAGGGGCAAAGTCATCTTTATAGATCCAATTTAACATCTCCCCATATAAACTAGAGTGCATCAAAATTTACATATAGTGTCAAATTGGAAAGTGAAAACATTCCAGGGCTATATAGGTAATCATATTTAAAATTAGCGTCAAATAAGGAGTTCTCTCGAATAAATTTTGCGTTGACGGTGTCCCTACTGTCCCTTTGTTCACAGGGAAAAAAACGGCTATCGTGTTCTTGAGTTGGAATGGTTTGATGGGCTTGTGTGCGATCTGGTGTTGGTGTGGTAATTGATTTGGTTTGTGAGAATCCTTCGGTGGCTTTCACCAGATAGATGCCCAGCGTAGAAGAGTGGGCCGAGAAGTTGGTGAATCCTATACAAATGTTCAAATTCGAAAAGCCTTCACAATTTTAAGACCTTTTATATTTGGAAATAAATAGATTTTATTTTAAATCTTAAAAGTTATCAAATTTCAAATTTAGAAATATTCAAAAGATATTGATTTATTTATAAAACTGATTTTAAAAGTTTAGATTTTCAAAAAAAGTTTAGATTAAAGGAAGTGTAAATTTTGGAAAAAGCAAAGAAAAAAAACCACAAAAAGCAAAAAAGAAAAAAAATAAAAACATCGGTAAGCCGGCTCAACAACTAGCGTCAATGTGTGGCGCTGCCCTCTACCGACCGGAAAAACCTATTCATCGCCATTAGTGGCGGGGAATACGCCCCGCCCGCTAATGGGACGATTTGGGCTATGGCCACTAACCTCGGATGGTTTGGTTTACTCCGGTTTTGGGAATCTTTTGGGCTGTTTTGTTGTTGTTGTTGTTTCATTGGTTCATGCAGTTTCTAAAGTATTCTGTATTTTTCTTTTTCTGAATTGTTTTTTAACATCTCAAATTTGTGAATTTTTTTGAAATATGAACATTTTTTATTTCCGTACAATTTTTTGTGCTATCAGAATTTTTTTGAGAAAAATATCTTTTTGAATAAAATTTTATGAACAATTTTCTTCTAAAGATTTTTCGAATCTGAATATTTTTTTGCTAACAAACCTGAATTTTTTCAAATTTAAAAATTTCCAAACAAAAAAGAAAAAAAAAATCTGGAGAAGAGGCTATACCTAGGCCGGCTCACCAGCACTGGAGCTATGTATAGGGGATCCCTGTCGAGTAGGTCGGCACGTAGTGGCTCCCTGAGTAAGTGAGTAGTCCCTTATCTTATTGTGTCGTCCGTGGGGCTGGCCCGACGAACGAAGAACCCATGCATAAAAAAGCCTTGCTTGGATTGTATAGTAAGTATCTACGTCGGCGTAACCCCGATCGGTCCCACCCTAGAAGACACTTGCGTATCTCGTGAAATCCAGAAGCCCCCTTTGCTTTCCGTCGCGCTCTCTCCTCCTCCACACGAACCTCCTCCCCCCACGTCCACGACAAAACAGAGAAGGTGGTAGCGCCTAGGTGGCGAGTGAGACCACCGTTTCGGATGCGCCCGCCGGCTGATGCCCACGACCACACCATGCCCGGCCCCAAAAAGAAATGAAAGGCCGCGTTCACTAGCTGCCGCCGACGAGCAGCGAACCTCCTAGCCGTTGCACACAGCCATGCACCGCACGCCACCAAAACCTCAAAGTTGTACGTACGTACGGACAACTACATTACTTGCACCATCTGGACGGTGTGTGCGCCCTAGCTGCCTGCTGGGAGAAACTATACTTCACCACAAAGTAAACTCTCTGTACTTTTCTGCTCCAATTAAATATACCGTTTGTATATGCCTAGGTTTTTGGCCTCCTATGTTTATATAGCAACTACAACGATACAACAATTTGAAATAAAGAAAATGCTGGAGCAACAACACAAACATGCCCCTCCAAAAGAAAATTAATTAAGGCAGTGGTCAAAAAGTGACAAAACGATGGTAACCCGCAACTGTTGCGCCCTCCATCTTTGACCCACCACGCTTCAATCACCCCAAAGCACCCCGTACCTTACAACCCCTTCAAGGAGGGAAGCAACGTCGACAAGGCGCCGCCGCCCAGAATATACCGGTCCTAGTGTTTCCCCCGGCAGAGGATTCCCACAACGCCCTCTAGGAAGGAATGGTGCCACTTGAGGGCGGCACCACATTAGGTCTGACTAGCTGACAGGGATTTCTCCTGACCTGTAAACAAAAATTTCGGGCGCAAGGGAGCACCACCACCTAGCATCGCTACCCATAAGCATGCGCCACCATGATCTTGTTGTCACCATCATCGGCAACTTCGTTACATTGGCATGCAGCATGCGACAGAGGTACAGGACATCGTCGGGACGAGTAACATCAGCCTTGCAACCATGGGGGATGGATCCTTCTCGACCGCCGAGAGGCAGTCATTGAATGAACAGAGAAGAAAGGGCACAACAGGCCCCGGTGGGCCTAGTCTAGCCCAGGTGTGGCATAGTAAAACCCCGGTCGCCCTGCTGCAATAGGCGGGACACAATGCTGGTGTCCCAGTCCTAGACTAGTCGCCGTCACCACCTCCAGGCAGCCCCGCAGCCGCAGCGCCCTGACCCACTTTACCCCATCTAGGGCTCGAGGTGCCCAAATTAGGGTCAACACGGCAGCCAACGACCACCCCTACCGTGGAGCCCCACATCGAGACGCCACCACCTCCGACATCACCCATCGCATTGTACCAAGATCTCTCGAGGAGAACCATCACCAAGGAGGAGGAAGGCCCCATCATGCCCTCCAAGACGCGGGGAAAGACATGTCATCACCGCCAGCTTCGCCTGGGCTTCGCCCAGTGAACCATGCCGATAACGGCGACATGGGGAGGGGTTGAGGAGGTGAGGCGATCAGAAGCAGGGAGAGCCTCACGGGGGAGGGGAAGTTTTTTCTTGATTATTTGGGGTGATTTTTTATATATGTGAATGTACCCCAAAAGTATTAATTTTCCAGGGACGGAAATTTCTATCTGACGGGAGACCCTGGAGAAGCAGGGCGAACGATGCAGACCCCCGCAACCTTTGGTCATGGGCCCGCCTCCACCACGGCGAAGCTCAGCGGCAGCAGTTGCAAGAGGGGGGAAAGTTTATTCTTGATTATTTGGGTTGTTCTTTTTTCATGGCTGTACTCCAAAAGTATTTATTTGGCGTGGACGAAGATTTGGATCTGGCGGGGGACCCTGGAGAAGCGGGGAGGGGGGTTTGAGGGGCTTGTGGGTAGAGCAAGGTCCTCCCGGGTCGAGCTAGGTCAGAGGTGGCACGACCCGGGAGGCGAGGGAGGGATCTGAATGTATTTATTTGGAACTCGGTGTTTTTTTGTATATGTGAACTATTTTATTTTGTGGACTATGCTTCTATGCTGACCATTTTCCTTCTTTCACATTTATGCTCGATTTTTTCCAAAAGTTTGAAAAGTATGGAAAGTTTTCTTTGTGAGGAAAACCATGAGAAGCAGTGTATTTGGTTCTGCGTCCCTATATATATACCTTGTGCCCGGCCGGCTCTCCGGGCGGTATCTACAGCTAAAAGTGAACCGCGACGACGATCGTTCTGCTAGCGCTAGAGGGCGTTGCGTTGTACTTTTTTTTTGACCCTGTGCCTTGTACATTTCTCCGAGGTGGCAGGGTGCGTTCTATATATGGCTGATCTTTGGTGCCACGAGATGCTGGAGCTGCTGCTACGCGGGGACGGCGGGGGCGGCGGCGGAAGCTCTGGCGTCCAGGAGATGCCCTCGCTGACAGATCATCATGAACCGCCGCCGCCATCGTTGTCTGCTCTGCCGAGGCACTATTCCGCCGGCAACCCTTCAGGCAAAGAGACCCCGAGCGAGGCGGAGATGGCGTCGTGGCTATGCGAGGTCTTCCACCAGGAGCCCGACGGAGGCAACTCTGTTCCCAGCAACAGTGCCGGCGCCGGATCCGGCGCCGCCGGGTACCTCCGTATTGCTTCTGCCGGCGCGCCGGCGAGCGGTGAAGCGGAGTGCCGACCTGGGAGGAGAAGGTCTTGTTCGGGGAAAGCAGCAGAGCAGGTACGGACGACGTTGGTCGGCAGAATATGCGCATGCGTACGCATGGGTTGCCGCTGATTGGTGGGTTTTGCATGCATGCACGCAGAGGCGGCGGGACAAGATCAACGACAAGTTGAGGACTTTGCAGCAACTGACGCCCTGCTGCAGCAAAGGCAAGGTATAGGCCGTTTTTTAAAAATCATTTCATACCGCTCCGTTTCACAATATAAAGCCGTTTTAGCAAGCTAACGCCTTGTATTATGGGAAGAAGGTAGTACTATAGATTTTTATCCATTTCCACTAGAAAGTCAAATTTGAACGGCATTTACCTATGAGATCGACACATCCATGCATCAGACTGACAAGGCGTCGACGCTGGAGGAAGTCATCAAGTACGTGAAATCACTTCAGCACCAAGTGCAGGTACTACAAGTACTGTATGTTTTTTGCAGTTTTAAGTTTGATTGACTGCAATATCCTCCAACGAAAACAACCAAATCAAGTACGCCATAGAATTATTTTCTTCGGCAGTGGAACCGCTCCCGTAGGCTAGCCAACACCCTCCCCGCTCCCGTCGTCGCCTCCTCGGCGACGGCGGCGCCAGATCCTCCGCCCATGGCCGGCCGCACCTCGTCGCCTGGGCCCGTGGTCGTGCAGCCCCCACCTCCTCCTTCGGACCCGCCTTCGTCCCTCTCCCTTCTGGAAGATCTGCTGCCCGGCTTCAAGGCGCCTGCCACTTTCCGGGAGGTGTTGATGGCGCCTGCACCTGCGGCTCTCCTGCAGCTTTCTTCCCAGATCTCGCGTCCGCGTTTGAAGTCCATGGTGGCCGTTGCGCCTAACCCTAGCTCTGGTGAGGCTACAGTGTTCAATGCGGGCAATGATGGCCCCTGGCAGGTGGTGGGTGGGAGAAGGCGCTCTCGCCCGGTGGATAGGAGATCACAGCCCATGTCTCGCTTCCGGGAGCTTCTCTTTAAGAAGGCCAAGGGCAGATGCTTCAAGTGCTTATCGCCTGACCACCGGGTAGCAACCTGTCGCAACCTTGCTTGCTGCCTGCTCTGTGGAGAATCAGGGCATAAGGCGAGGTGGTGCAAAGGAGAGAAGGGCGAGCAGGTGAGCTCGTCGGTGGAGGCGCTGCCGACCGCCGTCGTTCCTGCTGCTCCGTCAGGTGCGTGGAAGGGAAGGACCGGTCCCATGGAGGCCCCTGCCCGCTGTGCTGAGGAGAGGCCGGCGCTGGTGCGGGCTGCTGCGCCCCGTTCGGCGGCCATTGCTGAGGAGGAGAGGAGGCTCACGAGGCTGGGGGTGGTGGCGGTCGTCGTCGGTTGGTGTCCCGATCTGGAGCTGCCTGATGTGGCTAGGGCTTTTGCTCGTCACTTCAGGTTGCTGGAGGAGGCTGTGCAGGTCACGATGCTGGCGCCTGCCGAGTTCCTCGTCATCTTCTCCAGCGTGGCTGCGCGGAACGCGGCGGTGCAGTGGCAGGGCGCGGTTCCGTTCGGCCGCGTCTCCTTCATGGTCTCGCCGTGGTCGCGCTTCCGCAAGGCTACGGCAGGACGGCTCTGCTACAAGGCGCGGGTCTGCATCGAGGGCGTCCCGTCGAGCGCGCACAACTGGGAAGCGGTGAAGGGGCTCTTCGACTCCTCCATCATCTTCGACAGCATCGACAACAGCCTCAACTCGAAGGAGGACTCGGCGTGCTTCAAGGTCTGGGTTTGGATGGCCAACGTCGGCTCCCTCGCACGGCGTGGCCTGCTCGACCTCGAGGAGCCGCTCGAGGTGGACTCCCCTCTCCTGCACTTCCCCGAGCTGGGCATCCTTGCCGACAGGCCGGTTCGTTCGGGGCCGGTGAAGACGCTCTCCTACAACATCATCCTCCACCTCGACCGCGTCCTCGACTACTCCGGCTCGCCGCCTTCCAGCCCGGAAAGCCACATGTCGATCCACAGCGATGTCAGCGGCTTGCCGTCTGAGACGTCGTCCACGCCGGAGTTCCCTGTCACTTGGGGCTACAGGTGGTACCTTGGGTACGAGGCCGGCACGTTTCCACCTTCCCGTGCTTCTGCTCGTTCCAGGCTCAGGTACCCTGATGGGCGAGGAGGAGGAGCTGGCGGAGCGGGAGGAGGGGGCGGTGCGGGTGCACGCGGTGGCGGCGAAGCCCGGCAGGGAAGGAGCTCACGCTGGGACCAACAGGCGAACCAGCAGAGGTACGGGCAGCAGCTCGGTGGGACCGGGGGCTCAGCTGGGGGCCACCGTCAGTGGGTGGCGACTGCCATGGAGACCGGCGTTGCAGTGGAGCGGGACCAAGAGCAACAGTCGGTGCAGATCATGGAGCCTATGGGAACTACGCTGCTGCCGTTGGATGGCCCAGCGGCGGATCTGATCCAGCTGATGGATGCAGACATGCAACCGGGTCAACTCGCTCCCGTGATGGGGAGCCTGAACGGGATGGAAGCAGATGCACCAGACGGAGTGGTGGAAACCATGCAGGGCCATGCAGGGAAAGGATCGCGGTTCGAGGAGGAGCCAGCGGAGAAGACGGCTTTCGTGGAGGCCACGGTCATGCATGAGACCGGTTCAGCCAACCCTGGCTCTGCTGACCAGTCAAAGGTGGATGGGGCTGAGGACGCGCTTTTCGGGCCGCACTCGCCAAGGGAGCTGGTGGGCCAAGATGGGGCCTTGGGCAATCCGGCCCAACCCCCTGCTGGGCCGTTTCCGACGGGCCACGACACTGAAAGGGCTGCGGAGAACCAGGAGATCGACCCGCTGCAGGAGTTCATCGTCAACCACTCTGCCCCAGCTACCCCTGCGCTGCTCCCCACTCCTCTTGAGGCGACGGCGGCTGCTAAGTCTGGTCGATCCAGGCTTGGGGGCGAAACGCCGAAGAAGAGCACCAGGCTCGCGGCCAAGCCAACGGCCGGCCTGTCCACCATGGAGAAGATCAGCATCGTCCTCCTCAAGAAGAGTGGCGCCCCAATCAGTGGAGCCCAGCCTCAAGGCTCTGCAGTGCAGAGGCTTGCCGACCTGTACACCAGGCCCCTGCCAAGCAACTTCATCAAGGCGGCGACAGCTCTGGTGGAGGCGGGATCCGCCAGCAAGGCTTTCGCGGCCATGGAAGGGGGGCAAGTGGCCTCCGCCTGATGATCGGGCTAGTCTAGGTGTGTGTTGTATCCTAGTTTCCATGTTAGTGCCTCGTTTTCTCTTCTCCAGTTCGTGTCGTGCTTCGGTGTTGGTGTCGTCGCTGTTTGTCTGGTGTCGGGGAGGGCTGGTCATGTCAGCTGCTCTGGTGTTAGCATGGTGTGTATGGATCTAGCTGTTATGGATTGGAACATTAGAGGGGCCAATAGTCCGGCCAAGAGGAGGGCAATTCAATTGTTCTTCGCTGATAAGGACTGTAATGTCGTGTGCCTACAAGAAACCAAGATCGCTGTCATGACTAAGGAGCTAGTCATTGAGATGCTTGGACCCAGATTCGGGGACAATTTCATCTGCCTCCCTGCAGATGGTTCCAAAGGAGGAGTTCTTATTGCTTGCACCGATGACTTTCAGATTATTGGGGAACCTCTGACCGCAGCAGCGCGACATTCAGTTACTGGCAATATTGTGCAGCGGTCCGATAATGCTTGCTGGACGATTACGGGGGTTTATGGACCACAAGACGACGAATCCAAGATTGAGTTCATGCAAGAGATCCGGATGATCCAACCTTTGGTGCAGGACAGGTGGATGGTGTTGGGCGATTTCAACCTAATAAGCGCGGCAGCTGACAAGAATAATACCAATGTCAACTTGAGGCTGATGGGGCAGTTCAGAGCTATGATTCAGGATCTGGAGCTCATAGAGTATCCCCTGATTGGGAGAAGGTTCACTTGGTCCAACGAGCGGCAGAATGCAACAATGACAAGGATTGACAGGGTGTTTGTCTCCAAGGAATGGGATCTCCTTTTTCCCCACTTCCAGCTTGCACCGGCCTCTTCCAATGTATCTGATCATTGTCCCCTCATTCTTAGCAAGATGCAGCGACGGCCTTTCAAGGGTTTCAGATTTGATGCTAGCTGGTTGCTCTTTGATGACTTCTCCTCTGTCGTTCAGCAAGCTTGGGTTAAGCCTGTCCATTCAAAGGATGCCATCAGAGCCTTGCACATCAAGCTCGCAAGGGTTGCCAAGGCCCTCAAGAAATGGAGCAGAGAAAAGGAGAGGTGGGCAAAAGTGTCCTCGAGACTGGCCAGTGACATTATTTTTCAGCTTGATTTGGCGCAAGAAAGCCGGGATCTGTCCGTGGAGGAGAGGGAGTTCAGAGCCTTGCTGAAGAAGAGATTGTTGGGCATTGCGGCTATTGACAGAATCCGATGGCGTCAAAAATCTAGGATAACATGGATCAAAGAAGGAGACGCCAATACTAAGTTCTTTCACATGAGAGCAAACGGAAGGAGGAGGAAAAACCACATTCCTTTTCTCAGAACCAATGACGGTGACGTCAGTGACCATGAGAGGAAGGCGCAGATTCTGCTTCATCACTACAAGGAGCTCATGGGAAAGGACACGGCTGCGGATACGGACTTCATCTGGGAGAATTTGTCTTTGCCTCACTTGGATCTGGACCACCTAGACAGCCGCATTTCGATGCAAGAACTCCATGAGGTCGTGCATGACATGCATGCTGAGAAGGCACCAGGGCCGGACGGGTTCATCGGGGTTTTTTTCAAGAGATGTTGGACCATTGTAAATGAGGATTTGCTTGCGGCGCTGAACCAGCTGTACAATCTTCAGGGGGATCAGTGGCACTTGTTGAACACTGCCCACATTGTTCTGTTACCAAAGAAGAACGAAGCTACCGATGCAAAGGATTACAGACCGGTCAGCCTGATGCATAGTGTTGCCAAGATCCTTTGCAAGTTACTCGCCAACAGACTTGCGCCTGAGCTGCAGAAGCTTGTGTCGAGCGGACAGAGTGCCTTCATCAAAAAAAGATCGATACAGGATAATTTCCTGTATGTCAAGAATGTCGTAAAGGAGGCGCACTCCAAGAAGTCCCCTATGTTGTTCCTTAAGCTGGATATTGCTAAGGCTTTTGATTCTCTGAATTGGGGATACCTTCTGCAAGTTCTGAAGCACATGGGGTTCGGTCAAAGATGGAGAGACATCATCGCTTTGCTTCTGGCATCTTCCTCTTCCAGAGTTTTGCTTAACGGTTGCCCGGGTAAGCCTTTCTTCCACCGCCGAGGGCTGAGGCAGGGCGACCCCCTCTCCCCTATGTTGTTCATCTTGGCGATGGAACCCCTACAGCGGCTGCTTGAAAAGGCGACAGCGGACAGTGTGCTTTCCCCTTTGACGCTCAGGGCTGCTAGGTTGAGGGCCAGCTTCTATGCGGATGACGCAGCTTTGTTCCTTAACCCCTGCAAGGCTGATATCACTGCTGTTCACCACATTTTACAGCTTTTTGGGGATGTATCCGGGCTGAGAACCAGCTTTCAGAAATGTGTGGCCTACCCAATTGCTTGCGATGGTTTGGATGTTGATGAGATCCTCCAGGACTTTGGAGGAACAAAAGGAGAGCTGCCTTGTATTTACCTTGGACTGCCTCTTGGGCTGAGAAAACCTAGGCGTATCGAGGTTCAACCCTTGTTTGATAGGGCTGTCGGGAGGCTCAAAGGTTGGAAAGGGAAATTGATGACCCGGAAGGGGAGATTGACTCTGGTCAATAGTGTGGTGACGGCCACAGCTACTTACTTTCTCACTATCTTTCCAGCTGAGAAGTGGATGATAAAAAAGTTTGACAGGCTGCGCAGGAACTTCCTTTGGAATCCAGATGATGAGGCTCGAGGCGGCAAGTGTTTGGTTAATTGGAAACGCATTTGTGCTCCAATGATGAATGGTGGGCTGGGCATAAAAGATCTGGAAGCTTACAGCAGAGCCCTCAGGTTAAGATGGGAGTGGTATAGTTGGGACGCACAAGATCGTCCTTGGAAGGGTACGCCAACGCCCTGTGACCGAACCGACAAGGCTCTGTTCGCTGCCTGCACCACTATCTCCATTGGGAATGGGGAAACGGCAAAGTTCTGGGCGGACAGTTGGCTTTTTGGGCAGGCGCCGGCTGTCTTGGCACCTTTGCTTTTCAAGTTGGCGTCTAGGAAAAACCTGACTGTGAAGGAAGCTATGGCAAATGATCGCTGGATGAGGGGTTTGCAAAGGATCAATTCTGAAGAGCAAATGGATCAGTTTGTGCAACTTTGGTCTCTTATCCAGTCCATCTCTCTTTCTGCTGACAGAGACAGGATCTCGTGGAAGTTAACAACCGATGGCTCCTACTCGGCCAGCTCGGCTTATTCCATCCAATTCTGCTCCAGATTACCGATGCCGGAACTCAACAGTGTTTGGTCAATCAAAGTCCAGGGAAAAGTGAAGTTCTTCTTCTGGCTCTTTTTGCAAAATAGATTGTGGACGGCTGACCGTCTGTGCGCCAGAGGCTGGCCCCATGATGACAAGTGCAGCCTATGCGATCAGGAGATGGAGTCGGCATACCACCTGGCCTTCCAATGCCCTTTTGCAAGAGAGGTATGGCTCCTTTTCCATGGCGACTCGCCGGCCATGGTGCAACGTGCTGCTGATGCCACTGAGGTTTACTCTTGGTGGGCTTCTTCACGACACAGTGGCACCAAGGATCAGAGATTGCATGAGCTACCGATTGCTATTTATGTTATTTGGCACATCTGGAAGGAGAGAGGAAGGAGGATCTTCCAGAATAAAGTGGCAACAGCCCCTGGAGTGGCGTCTTTGATCCGGGCTGACTTGATGTTGTTGAGCCTGGCTGTGTAGCTAGGTGGCTCAGTTAGAGTGTCTTTCTTTTCCTTTCATCCTGGCACCTTTGTGCCACTTTTTGTAAAGCTTTTCCCCCTACTATAATGCAAAAGCAGAGCGCCTGCTGTTCACGTTCAAATATCCTCCAACCTTCTAACGACGTGCTAGCTACGTCCATTCTGTTCGCTTATTCCTCTCCCCTTGCATTGCCATGCATGTGCAGGTGATGTCGGCGAACGGATACGCCATCTCGACGCCAATCTTGCCTCCGCCTTGGATGCAGCTGCCTGCGGGAGATGTCCTGGGCGGGCAACCGCCGCCGGTGATGCTCCCTCATCAGTACCCAGTTTTCCCAATGGTGTTCGCTTGTCCTCACAACGCTACGCCGGCCCCGATGGCGGTGCCCTATACTCGCCGTCATCCAGTAGAACCAGCTGGGTCTGGCGGCGGCGGCCGGCGGCAGCTTACTCCTCGTCGGCATCTTGTCGCCAACGAACTCACCGTGCCGACTGCCGACCCACAGCTGGTAAGAAGATTCTAGTACGTACGTACGTGCCTAGCTACGCGCATATTGGTCCATGAACTAAGTTACCGCGCTGCTCCAGACGGCGACTTTTCCTGAAACCCACGCACGGGATCGGCACGCACGTACGTGGACAGATTGTGTCTATGTCTCAGACAACTGAGAATTTCTTAAGTCTCAGTCACCTCAGAAAAGTGCAACTGTAGTTCAAAAAAATATGCAACTCGGATCAGTTGCACTTTTCTAGTAGAAAAGTGCAATTGCACTTTTTTGACAGAAAAGTGCAACTCAAGTGCATTTTTATGATTGACTGAGACTTACGGAATTCTCAGTTGACTGAGACATAGCAAAACCGTTAGTCGGCCTTCTTGGGTTTACGACTGATATTATTGCGTTTTTGTCATGTTCCAGCGGGAGAAGTAAGCCCATCAAGCCTTAGAGAAGAGAGTTCTGATTGACCAAATAGCTGCTTGTAAAAGTCAGTTACATGCTTGATCAAATCAGTTTCTTTAGTTATCTCATCGCCATTGTTCTTCAAAACAGCAATGTGATTCTTCTTCCGCCGGCCACTAGCTTTCAAGTGGAAATATTTTGTGTTACCATCTCCTTCCACAATGTCTTTCTCTTTTTCTTCTCTCCACCTCTATTTGCCACATGTTGTCTTATTGAATCTGTGCTATAAAAGATGTTTGACTTAAATCTCCAGAAACTCGATAGCTCAAGAAAAATGTTGATACGAGAATTGCAGGGAAGGGAAATGGTTGTTTATTACTGAAGCACTACAATCACCTGTAAAATTCTTATTGTTTCATATATCTCTGTTTTATACATGTGAAAGATATTCATGTCCTTCTTACATCAGAAACAACAATTGTAGAGTGAGTTGAGTAGGACTGATACAGGCAGCAAAGCTAGTACCCGAGGATACTGGAAGAAAGGTCGAGCAGTGGCTGCAGAGCGCTTGGGGCGAACTTCCTTGCGAACAAAAAACATGGCTCCTCCAAATCCGCATTGTCCGTACACCTTTTCTTCTCCTTCTTCCCCACCAGACTCTCCAAGAACTTTTCCCTTACATCCTTGGTACCAAAACTCGCGGGGTGTGCCCCGCTACGGGACCAGTCGACCCAAGTTACACTGCGGTTGGCTATGCTCCCGGGCGCCACAATGGTGAGCACAGTGGGGAGGTAGTGCTCGTCCACATAGCACGGCGGCCGGCACACCTCCTGGAACCTAGGGTAGTAACGGCCATCAGCAACCACGAACACGGCAAGAGATCGCCGGAGCTCGAACCACTGCGAGCCTTTGCGCCACTGCGAGATGGACACGTCAGGGGCCATGCCGGCGTGATAACGGCCCCGGCCGTCCGGGCCTGGGTCATCAATGACCTGGATGAAGCTATGGACGGAGCGGGCAAGGTAGGCGTGGATGGTGGGAAGAGGATGGAGAGGGATGCATGACTCGGAGACGAGCACGAAGTGCTCATTGTCATGATCGAGCAGCGCGTTCGCCAGCAGCCGCCGCTCCGCGTCCACCATACTCGGCCTCCCCCACTGCGTCACCTGAGGTATATATAAGACATAAGGGCTGTATCTCAAAAAAAAAAAAGGCATAAAGGCTATACAACCATGTGGCAGTCTTTTGTTTTTAACATGACCATGTGACATTCTCGAATCAGAATTCGTAGCCTATCTATTACACAATAACGAATCGAGACAAAATGAACATTGGAGATTTGTTGCTCTTAAACTAAGAAATTTCAATGGTTGAGATTTTCGGCATCCTTTTGTAGACCGCTAGAAACTACATAGTACTTTGAGACTCTTTTTTTATAGAAATGGGGCTTTCCGGCCTCTGCATCAATCGATGCACACAACCATAGTATTTTGAGACTTGAGCTTCAATAAAATAAATAAAAGGTTATATGCATCGATCGACGCAGATGTCGACACTGAGTTTTCCGTTTCGAAACAATACAAACGTAATTGTACTAAACACTGGTTAATTGGAAGAGTCGAGCAGAATCAAAACACACACGGGATTGACACTGGTGCATAAATAGGCACACATGTGTTCCCCTACAAGTACAACATTCCTAGGGGCACGTTTCGTAGCCTGGAGGCCCTTTGGCCCGCATTGGGGGGGTTGATTTGAGTTGTTTTGTTTGGCTGAGCTCACCCATGTTGTTGCATAGCATGGGTTTTAAAGCCCCTCTGCGTATGTCCCTAGAGGAACAGCCGAATCAACCGTTTCCACCGATCCTACCCCGTTCTCAGCGCGAGGCTGCACGCATGGGGAATGTAGAGGAAAATATCACGTCCCTTCGGGAACACGTGCCATAAACAGCCTCACTGCCCCACGCCTTCCCCTCGCTCTCCCTCTTCCACTCTCACCCCAACCTGTCACATCCAAACTCGACGGTTGCACTACCGCCGCTGAATCTGCCACATCACAATGAGGAGTAGAAGCCAGAATGGCCAAGGAGACGATGACGACACCAACCGCGACGATAGCCGCAACCCGCAACCCGGACGAGAGAATCAACGCAAGTACCGATGCGACATCGAGCTCGTCGTCGACCCCAACAATGGCGATAAGATTTTCAACCCTCCTCTCTATAGCTTCTTCATCGTGGATCTGTGCCAACACTCACAGTTGTGCACTTTGCCATGACATGCAAATTAGATCTGTTAGGGTTAACATGAGGGTTTGCTTCCACTAGATGTTTGCCTATGTTCATCTCAATTTAAGACTACGACGTAGTTGTTTTTAGTTCCTCGGTATCGATTTGATTGGATCTAGAACTTCTTGTCCGCATGCACGGTAGATCGTTCGCTCATAGGATGAACATACAACAAACACTATTTTTACTATATATGCAAAGAGCGGATGGGGTTTTTTGCACCGCATGTACTCTTACATTTAATTATAATGGATGCTTCTGTTGACGATTATAACTTTGACAACGCGTAGATCACTGGGGTAGCTCCACATTCAACAATTTCTCTCAATTAGGAGACCAAATTGGTTGTGACTGGCATTTGATGAATGTTTGATTGTCTCATAGACCTTGAGCATTGTTGCAATGGTAGTTGAATCATAAGCTACAATTATGAGGCATATGTTTCATTCATTTTAATATTCATATACGAGGCCTATGATTAAACTGGTACAGGTATTAAAGGGATGTTGTGACCGAAACTAGAGGTATGTCTACACAGAAGTGTGCATTTCTCTTATTTCGCTCAACCATCTTTGTGGATGCTTTGTACCTATATATGAGGCCTTTTTTTATTTCTTGTTTGAGACCGATGACGGTAACGTGTCGTAAATCTGGGATGGGGTTATTGAACAATGTACATTGTCCTAACAGTTAAGGTTAGCAATGCACTTGGTTCACTAACCCCCTCCCTAAGACCTTGTGTGTCCAACAACTATATGAGGTTGTAACTATTATTCAGTTGTTGTGATGAGCCAATGATTACGGCCAGTGATTGAACGTGGAAACATATTAACACCACGGTGGTGCTATCGAACCTTGCACAATGCACACACACACTCCTCCTTTTGTATTGTGCTTGGTTAAATAGCATCAATTGTGGTGTACACTGTGATTTGTGTTATGAGGCCTTACATGTTTGCTTCTATTAGGCGTTCTTTGTTATGTGTTCGTTGGCCAATGATTACAAGGTGGCACAATGCTGAGGCAAGTGATTCTCCTTAAACCTAGTCCTATGTGCAAGCACATTCCATGTACACTAGTCTTGGTTAGGGGACAATCTCTTTGCCTTCTGAGTGACCCTATGTATGAGGCTTTTTTGTTTTCATTCTGATGCGAGCCTATGATGCATGTAGATGCTAATTGTTGACACTGTTGATTGCGCCATAGGTGTCTGATACATTTTTTCTTCTTCTGCGCGTTAATAAGATCGACATTGGCTCACCGACGGAGGTCCTCCGCACCGGGAGAGGACGGGATGTGGTCGAGCTAGGGAGGGGCACCTTGCGGCCGGGGATGAGAGGATGTTGCTGCGGTGGAGTAGCTGCTGATGTTTGATGTCAATTTTGATATATAATGCTTGTTGATGTTTGCTATTAATTTTGCTATGGCTTGCTTCATATAATTTTTTTTTTGCTCTGATTATACCTATCTATTGACCAGTGTTCCTGTAAGTTAGTTTGTTGTGCATTTTGTTCAGCTTGTTGCTAGTAATTGTGCAATTTTGCTTTTAAACCAAGATGCACATCAATGTATTTATTGAATAAGTAACGACATTGAAAACTAGCGGTCGGAAATATAGTCATTTGAATCAACCATTACAAAGTTAGTTACAAAATATTTTTAAAATCTTGGTGAATATGATATAGGGGGTGGTTTAGGGAAATTATTAAAATTGAAAAAAAATAGAGAATCTTTTTAGAGAAGTCGTCTATCTAGAAATGTAGAGGAAAATAGAGGTCCCTGGAAAAAAAAAAGGGTCTAAGAGAACGAACGGTGGAGAAAGGAGACAGAGCATGGAAGCCGCATCCAATCTTTTGATCCCAAAAGGCCAAAGCTGTTATGGCGTACCTGGCTGGGAACCTGACGGCCGTGGAACGGCGACGACGGCGGGAAGTCGGGGAGGTACCCCGGCGTGGTGTGGACGTACACGGAGAAGAGCTCCGTGCCGTTTCCGCCGGTGCTGGTGCCATTGAAGAATCTCTCCCAGAGCGGTGCCAGCGGCAACGGGCCGCGCGTCAGGAACAGGAACGCCACCTTCCTCGGCTTCGATGGCCGCCGCGGCGGTGCGGCCCGGGCTTCGAACGATGCCGCCCACAGCAGCTCATCGTCGCTCATGTTGTGCCACGCGCTTTTGGCCGGTGGTCGAGCCCACCAGCGTTCCACCTCGTTTTCCTCCGTGCACGGCGCCGATCTCCCAACGGCGTGGAGAACATCGGGGAGGGCGAGGCTCCGGAGGCGGTAGTAGCTGGAGGCGGCCACGCCATCGCCGAAGAAGAGGACGGCAACGAGGAAGCCGGTGGTGAGCACGGCGAAGAGCAGAAACAGCCTGACGAGGTCCACCGAGAATCTCCTGGGCGGCGCCGTCGCCATCGCGTAGACGTCTTTGCCTTTGCTGCAGTTGACCACCATTGCTCCTCCCGGCATAATGCTGATTGCTGTACACAAGCACTCCAACAAAAAGGAGAGTTTTTTTTTTTCGAGGGGGACGGGGGGGGAAAAAACCCCACCGTTTATGATTCCATTTCTCGAAGAGGCCAAGCAGTCGGTCTGAAATACAGGGGGGAAATACAGCGGGGGAGGGAGAGAGATACAAGTTAAGCACAGCTCAATATCATGTAGGAACGGAGGAGATCGACGTCTCCCCTGTCGGGGTGCGGAATACGCCATCGCCAAAGCGCGATATCATCACATGCACGTCTAATGGTGAGGCGGGGCGAGGTGGTGTTGCCGTTGAACACGAGGTCGTTACGGGTCTTCCAGATAGACCACATGACCGCCGCAACTCCAAAGTGCCAAGTAGACGGGGCAACACCAAGAGGGGCAGGGAGGTCCCAAATGGAGAACCGCCCTGCAGGGATCTGGACGTCAAGCCGAGCCCACACATGGCCGGCCGAGGCACAATCGAAGAAGAGGTGGCGACTAGTCTCCACGGAGTCGCATGCGGCACACGTCGCAGAGGGGGCGCAGCTCTTATGAAAGAGGTTCGCCCTAGTGCTCAGGCGGTCGATGTCGGCGAGGTAGGCGAAGATCTTCAGCTTGGTGGGGAGCCGGAGAGACCAAGCCACACATGAGGAGACATCAGCGGGGCGCGGAGGAGACAGCATACGGTAAGCCTCGCGGGAGCTGAAGCTGGCCTTCCGTGCGGTGTCGATGTAGCGTCTGTCGGCGCCGGTCCCGAGGGAGATGCCCGCGACCAGGCGCTGGACCTCCAGGAGCTCGCAGGTCGCGGCGGTGGAAAGGCGGGGCTGGAGGTCGATCCCCTCCTCGACCACCGCAGCAACCGTGGCGTGAAGGCGAGTACAGTGGGAGAAGATGGCGGGGAAGCGGGTAGCCAGGGTGGGGCCCGGCATCCACTTATCCAGCCAGAAAGACGTGGCGCGGCCGTCCACCACCTCCACCCTGGTGATGGCGCGGTAGAGGGGGAGGCAGTGGTCGACGATCTTCTCGAGGAAGGAAGGGGACTTGGAGGGTTCCCCCAAATCACGACCTGTGGATGAGAAAAACCAACTTTTCCAGGGGAGGGGGTTAGGCATGTGAAGGCTATGAACAAAATTTAAGAGCAAACACCTGTTCTGCCGGTGGAGATTGATACGTCCAAAACGTATCTACTTTCCCGAACACTTTTGCTATTGTTTTGCCTCTAATTTGTGTATTTTGGATACAACTAACACGGACTAACGCTGTTTTCAGCAGAACTCGTGTCTCGTTTTTGTGAAATCCAACTTTCGGGAAAATCCTGAATTTCTTCGATGGCCCTATTTTACCAAAATACTGACGGAGCCAAGGGCGAAGGAGGTGGAGGCCCGAGGGCCCCACACCATAAGGCGGCGCGCCCCCAGGCCCGCGCGGCCCTATGGTGTGGCCCCCTCGGCCGGCCTCCGACGCCCCTTCGGACTACTTATTCGCCTCGACCTAAAAACGCACGGGAGAAGTCGACATCGCTAAACCCTCCGAAAGCCGCCACATCGCGAAACTCCGTCGCGGGAGCCGAAGTCTCCGTTCGGCACTCCGACGGGGAATTGGAGGAGATCTTCTCCGCCATCACCGCCAACGCCTCTCCATCAACCAGCAATGTTTCCCCCATCCATGTGTGAGTAATTCACCCGCTGTAGGCTGAAGGGGATGGTAGGGATTGGATGAGATTGGTCATGTAATAGTCATAAGATTGTTAGGGCATAGTGCCTAGTATCCGTAGATGTCACTTTTATGATATTGTTGCAACTTGTTATGCTTAATGCTTGTCACTAGGGCCCGAGTGCCATGATCTCAGATCTGAACATGTTATTGTTTCATGAAGATATTCATTGTTTATGGTCTTACCTGCAAGTTGTATACACACGTCGCTGTCCGGAACCAATGGCCCCGAAGTGACAGAAATCGGGACAACCGGAGGGGATGGTAGTGATGTGAGGATCACATGTGTTCACGGAGTGTTAATGCTTTGCTCCGGTACTCTATTAAAAGGAGTACCTTAATATCCAGTAGTTTCCCTAGAGGCCCGGCTGCCACCGGCTGGTAGGACAAAAGATGTTGTGCAAGTTTCTCATTGCGAGCACGTACGACTAAATCTGGAACACATGCCTATTGATTGATTAGTACTTGGATACTGTTTTATTATTATCTGCAAATGCCCATGCTTTGATTGTTATATGAGTTTCTCTCATCCATGCAACGCCCGTTAAATCCGTATGCCTACAGTATTTTAATCCCGCTGTTTACTATAATCACTACTGCTGTCTTTATTTCACTGTGCTGTTATTCCGCTATTTCCACTACCATAGAACTGTTACTACTGATAAACTCTTGCGAGCAAGTCTGTTTCCAGTGCAGCTGAATTGACAACTCCGCTGTTAAGGCTTACAAGTATTCTTTGTCTCCCTTGTGTCGAATCAATAAATTGGGTAATACTTCCTCGAAGACTGTTGCGATCCCCTATACTTGTGGGTCATCAAGACTATTTTCTGCGCCGTTGCCGGGGAGCATAGCTTTATTTGGAAGTTCACTTGGATTGATATTGTTCGCTGCAAATTCTCCATTATGGGTAAACCTCGCGATACTAAGATCGCCATATTACCATCCACTACAAGAAAAGGTACAACTCGAGTACCTCTGCCGCTCTTGATTCACCATCTGTGATTGATAAACTTGTTTCACCGCCACATGCTTCGTGCTGGTACTTCTGCTGAATCTGAGAATTCTCATAATATTGATAATGTTTCTGCTGTGCTTGATGATAGTGGTTCATTGGGATCTTTTCTAGATGCTACAATTGCTAAGTCTAGACAAATTGAAAATACTGAAACTCCTAATGTTGCTACACCTGTTAATTCACCTGAGTCTGTTGAATATTCTAGTGATGATCTTGATGAGGATTATGTAGAGCTTAATGATGATTTTATTGAAAAATGCAATGCTACTACCGATGCAAGAAAAATTAAAAAGTTGCTTGCAGAACATGCTGTTAGATATAAACTGTCTCCGATCCTAAATTTGCCACATCTCCTATAAGCATTAGGGATAAAGATTATGATTTTTCTCTTGATCTATCTCATATAGCTATTGTTGAGAAAACACCCTTTTGTGGTACTGAAAAAGAAAGTGCTGTTGAACACATGACTGAGTTATCTACTCTTAGTGGCTTGTTTTCTGATGATATTAAGATGCGTACTTACTTTGTCGCTAAAATTTTTCCTTTCTCATTAAAGGATGATGCTAAAACTTGGTATAATAATTTGTCTCCTGGTTCTATTAAAAGTCCAAAAGAATTGCTTGATGTTTTCTTCCGTAAATACTTTCCTGCTAGTGCTCAACATGCTGCTTTGCAGAGAATTTATAATTTTGACCAGGAAGATGGAGAGAAATTGCCGAGGCTTGGGCTAGATTTTGTTCTCTTATTAGAGCTCAGCCTGACCATGATTTGGAAAAGAATGATTTACTTGATATATTTTATAGTGGACTAACCATTGAGTCTAGGGCATACCTGGATAGTTGTGCTGGTTGTGTTTTCAGGAAAAGAACTCCAGACGCTGAAGAATTATTGGCTAAAATAGGCCGGAATCATGATGATTGGTCTACACCTGAACCAACCCCGACACCGATAGTGAAGAAGAGGGGTATGATTAAATTGAATGATGAAGATATGAGGGAAGCCAAGAAGTCTCTTAAGGAGAAGGGTATTAAACCTGAAGATGTGAAGAATTTACCTCCTATAGAAGATATATGTGAGACAATTCCCCCTTCATCCATGATTGAGGTACACTCGCTTCAACACTTTACTAGGGAAGATATTCCGTATTCAAAATCTCCTGCTCAATGTTTAGATGAATTTGATAATTATATTGTTAAGCAAGAAAATTTTAATATGAGAGTAGAGAATCATTTAATGGAAAATTCCCGAGCTATTAGTGAATTGCATGGTATTGTGGAGAGAACCTCCAATGATGTTAAGATACTTGTTAAACATTTTCAAATGGTTCAAACTCAAATTGATCAACTTACTAAAGTGCAAAATGACTTGTTGGGAAATAATTCTAAAGAAAAACATGCTTGTGAAGTAACAACTAGAGGTGGTGTTTCTACCCAGGATCCTCTATATCCTGAAGGGCATCCCAAAAGAATTGAACAAGATTCTCAACTAATTAAAACTAGTGCTCCATCTAAGAAAAAAAAAGAAACATAAGAATGTTGTAGAATCCTCTGAACCTGTTAGTGATCCTAATAGTATTTCTATTTCTGATGCTGAAACTGAAAGTGGTAATGAACATGAGGAAGATAATGATAAGAATGATACTCCCGATAAAGAAGAAATTGAAAAAGAACCTGAAAAGCATGCTAAAAATAAAAAGTATACTAAAGAAGATTTTATTACTGAGAAGCATGGTAATGAAAGAGAACCTTGGGTTCAAAAGCAAATGCCTTTTCCTGCTAAGAAACTAAAATCAAAGGAGGAGGAACATTATAATAAATTTTGTGATTGGATGAAACCTTTATTTCTGCAAATCCCTTTGACCGATGCTATTAAATTGCCTCCTTATTCAAAGTATATGAAAGATATTGTTACTAACAAAAGGAAAGTCCCCAATGAGGAAATTTCTACTATGCTCGCTAATTACTCCTTCAATGGTAAGATTCCAAAGAAGTTGGGCGACCCAGGTATACCGACTATTCCTTGTTCCATCAAGAATAATTATGTTAGAACTGCTCTATGTGATTTGGGAGCAGGTGTGAGTGTGATGCCTTTTTCTCTTTATAAGAGACTTGATTTAGATAAATTGATACCTACTGATATATCTTTGCAAATGGCTGATAAATCTACTGCTATTCCTGTTGGTTTATGTGAAAACGTTCCTGTGCAAGTTACTCAACATTGCTTGATATTAACTGATTTCGTTGTGTTGGAAATGCCGAAGATGATAATATGTCCATTATTCTTGGAAGACCCTTTCTTAATACTGCAGGGGCTGTTATTGATTGCAATAAAGGCATGGTTACTTTCAATGTTGATGATAAGGAACACACTGTCTATTTTCCCAAGAGGATTGATAAAGTATGTGGAGTCAATACAATTTTTAATGTGAAAACTATCAAAGTGGGATCCATTGATTGTCCTATATATGAGCCTAAAGAAGAATATCAAACTCTTGTGATTGGATCCATATCAATTCAATATAAGGTAACATGATTGATTTGAGGTTTATTTCTTCTTATGTCATATAAAATTTATTTGGTAGCAAGACTTGATCAACCTTGTTAACAAGTATATTTTATTGCATAGGAGAGCTAAACAACACTTCTTTCTTTCTTTCTCCCTCCACTTATTTTATTTGCTGTAGCACTTTTATTTTGCAATATGCTTTAGTCATTTAAGATTTTAGAAATCATTTTCCTGCAGTAATCATTAATTTAATACCCAGAAATGTGCATTTTTTGAAGTTCTCTAAAATTACAAAAATTATACCGCTGGTCCTATTTTTCGACGAGGCACCTGGGAGCACCAGAGGATGACCTGGGGCACGGGGTGCCACACCATAGGGCGGCGCGGCCAGCAAGGGGCCGCGCCACCATGTGGTGTGGGCCACCCCTTGCCCCACTACACCATCTCTTCCTCCCACACCTTCTCTCTCCCGAAAAACTCGTACCAAGTTTCTCTCACTCGTGTTTCTGCTCAAGAACTCGCGATTTTTCGATCTCCTTGCTCAGCCCAGATTTCTGTGAAATTTGGCACATTTACTCCTTGGTATGTGACTCCTTTGATTGTCCAATTAGAATTTCATTTGGTTGAGTATATCTTGAATATTTTGCTGCTGTAGATAACATGTTTAGTGAGCTTGCATGCTTGTTCTAAGTGGAAGAAATTAGTTTTGATGCATGTGAAGTACTCTAGCAAGTTCCTATAGTAGTTCCCTTCAATTACACACCTTGAAATCAAATTTTATAATGATTGTTGAAAATTTCAGAAAATGGAAGAAGGTGTGCCCCAATTGAACCAAGAAGAATTGGAAGTCCAGCAAGTTTCAAGAGTCAATCGTGAGGAGGGAGTATACCCCTCTTACTACCCATGCGTGGACTTTATGAGAAGTGCGGGGATTTTACAAGATGTGCAAACTCTAATCTCTCGTGCAGGGCTGAGTGGTTTTGTTGAAGGAGAGCCAAGACAATATGTAAAATTAACTATGTCTTTTGTGCAGGACTTCAAGTTCAATTGGTCGCGGTCCGACCCCATGGTCCAGTATAAAATTTACAATAAAGCTGTCAACTTGCCATTTGGTGTTTTTTGTGCAGCAATTGGAGTACCGCAATGGGGATCCTGCGAGAAGATCAGGGGAACACCGCGGAGCTCTCAGATCTTTATACAAGGATTTGTAATGGGAGGAGCCTCTCCAATGATGATGGTAAGATTAGTAGCATTCAACATCCAGCCATCCGCTACTTTGCCTATTTCATTACAAAGTGCGTCCTTGCAAGAAGGACCGGAGGTAAATTATCTGTCCCAGACTTGGCTTTCTGCTGCTTTGCAACAGGATAGGACTTATAATTTGGGTGCTTTAATAGCTTGTAGACTTGCTACTAACCGTGAGAAAGGAGGAATTTGTGGAGGTCTTATCGCCTCTCGCTTATTAGCTATGCATGGTGTAGAACCTCACCATTTAGATATTCCGCTTTCTATAGAGAAGCTTGATGTGGTTTCCATGATTAGACATGAGTTTATTTCAGATGCATCTAACTTGAACAACCTGCATTATAGGATAACTTTATATAAGAAAAATGGAGTATAACTAAGAAAATTGAAAAACTAGTACGATTGCCTGCACCTGCTTTGTTTAACCTTGATGCCAGGGACGGGTGGTCGATCACAGAAAATGAGCTAAATGCATACATAGAAAGAGAAAGCCGTTGTGCGAGGGAAGATGTGGAGGAGACCGAGGAGCATCCCGACTCTTCATCCGATGCAGCAAGCTCCTCATATCAACATCATGGTCACGTGGAGCCTCCACGATATTCTTCTGCACAGGGGCCTTATTACCACTCCATGTATGATCCACCGGCGTGGAACCCCGACCCTCGTTGGGAATGAACTCCACTTAGGCCAAAAGCCTAAGCTTGGGGGAGGTATACCGGCATCACTCATTCTTTGCATATTATGATTGCTGGATACTTGTACATACTTGTTTAGTCTCTAGAGTGGTTTTCTAATGAGAGGGAGATGATATTTGGGGAAGTGCTGTCCAAAAACAGATTCTGTGCTGTTACCAAAAAAATTCGTACGCACAGCCAGAACGTTATTTTGAGTTGCCAATTTTTGAGCATGTGCCCCAGGTTGTTATCTAACTTTCATTAGTTGAACACTTTTTGGTCTGAGCAATGGAAGATTTTTGTTAAATTCGATTTCTGTACTGCTGTCAGGATTTGGCAGATTTCTGTCATCCTGCTTTTCTGTGTTTCTGTTAGTTTGCATTCTTTTGTTTTCACTTTGTTTCTTTCCTAAAACACAAAAAGACCAAAAATATTTCTGTTGTTTCTCTTCACCATTTATTTATTTGGTACCTTGCTCTTAGTTTGCTTTATTTGCTATCGTTAGTTTGCTATGAGAAAACCCAAAAAGATTTTGCTTTGTTTGCTTGTTTTCTTTCGTTCTTATTTCTAATTCGAAAACACCAAAAATATTTGCTGTTCTTCTTTGGTTTGTAAAGTTCATCATGAGTTCAATGGTCTTCGGTGGCTGGAGCGTGGTTTTCATTTCATATTATCCAAGCTACACAAGTGAAAAGGGCAATAATGACGATCTACGACAATCTGATTGTGGTGAGAGGCTGGTATGAACTCTATTTGCTTTCATTTTTGTACATATACTCATCCATATGAGCATGCTTAGTTGGTTCATGTGAGGTATATGTTATTTGAGAAAGTCTAGTAGCTCATGATCTCTCATGTTTGGTTCCGATTTATTAATATGAGTAGCATGTCATGGATGTTTGCTTGCATTGTTTTATTCATAAGTAAGTATGGCATTGTGGTATCCTCCTCTGAATAATTCATTTATATCGACTTGGCACATGCTCACGCATGTATATGACTGAACAAAAAGTCAATTAAGCCTCGATGATTTATATTGCTTCAGAGTTCTTGTATCACTTTTATGCTCCCGTTAATTTATTTTGCCGCAAGCATGATTATGACAGTTATTGCTCTCTTGATTTGTCGCTCCCTAGTCTTTTGCTAGCCTTCACTTGTACCGAGCGGTGACGCCGCTCGTGCTTCCAAACACCTGAAAACCAAGTTGTTCCAAAAGTGTCCACCATAAATACCTATGCATGGCATTTCAAACCATTCCAAGTAAATTCTCATGCGCTACCTTTAAAACTTTCAAAATGCTTCTCAATTTGTGTTAATGTTTCATAGCTCATGAGGAAGTATGTGGTGTTTAGCTTTCAACCTTGTCATTTACTTTTGACGGACTCTCATATGAACTAGTGGCACATCCGCTTATCCAATAATTTTGCAAAAAGAGCTGGCAATGGGATTCCCAGTCCCAAATTAATTAACTTAAATAGACACTCCTCCATGGTTTGTGATTGTTGGACGGCACCCGAAGGATTCGGTTAGCCATGGCTTGTGTAAGCAAAGGTTGGGGGAGTGTCATCATCATAATAAAACTTAAATAAAAAGGCACTCCTTCATGGTATGTGATTGTTGGCAGGCACCCGAGGATTCGGTTAGCCATGGTTTGTGAAAGAAAGGTTGGAAGGAGTGCCAACCAAAAATAAATAAATGGGAGCCGCTCTTGTGAGTCCGGTTGATGAGGGAGTTAGTGTACCCATTACCATTCGTTGACAACAACAAACACCTCTCAAAATAATTTTACTCCTGTTTTACAAATAAAAAGCTCTAGCGCATGTTAATCCCTGCTTCCCTCTGCGAAGGGTCAATCTTTTACTTTTATGTTGTGTCTCCATTCTTTCTTCGAGCACTATCTTGAGAGCACAACTGTCATTCTTAATATAATATGCTTGTCTCAAAATATGATTGATTGTGGTATAACTTTGATGCTTTTATCTTTGACAAATCACTACTTCTAGTCTGTCTATGAACTCAGAGGTGCCTCGGCATTTATGTTTTGCCGATCAAATACAGGCAAGCGAGATACCACTTTATCATATTCTCTTATGAACATTGCAATCTTGCTTACATACATGATTCATGATGCTTATTATTAATTGTTGGTACTTCTCCATGATTGACATAGCTGTTGGATGATCTTATTTGCATGTATCTCATTATGAACTGCTTAAGTACTAGATGATACCCCGCGCGTTGCGGCGGGATTTATTAGGGATGTATATAATAAGAATTCATATCTATAGCTTGGAAGCTTTGATGTAAAGCAACATCCATTTCATTATTCAAAAGTCAGTAAAAAGCCTATTAGATGGTCTGAGTACTTGATGAGTGCATTGTTGACAATCCAAGGTCTTTGTAGATCTTTTTGTCGCCACAAAGGATAGTCCTGGCATCCCTCTTTCATTTTTGATGTAAACAATTGTGAAGGGCGTATGATCTGATCTAAGTATTCTTGTGATGTCAGCACTTGGAGGTCCCCTTTGTTTGCCCTCTTGTAAAGTTAGATGCAGGGGCGATATAATGTCCACAAGTTTTGTATTCCCTCGGCATATATCTTGCTGACTTCTATTTGTCAATTAGGTGAAGAAGGAAGTATTCACGCGGTGGGCCTCATTAGTGTGCTAGATATAAAGAAATGTGCATGAATGTAGCAACGTGAAATATAAGCAAAATGTATGGTTGACTAAGCAATATCTGTTTTTGCCTTCTCATTGTTGCTCCATGTATCGCTTATGGGAGAGGCGTGTGTGTTAAAAGTTGTATGTGCATTTTGATATGGACAAATTAACTGGTATTGTTCCTCCTGTTGTAGAGAGATATGTTGTGGTGCCTTAAATTAGGTACGGGTTATTAAATCAGCTTTAAAATGAACGTTTTTGCAAAAAAAGAAAATTAAAAGCATAGAATTGGTATATATTAGGCTTTTTATGCTCATGATGCCCAGGGACACTGCCAAAGAAAGTTGTATAAACCTGAGACGAAATGAATGGAAGCCTTCTCTACTGCTCCTTCCTTTCAAGAATAGCACAACAATAAAGATATTGCTAATTAAGTAGAGAGAATGAATTGAAACAAAAGTGATGAATATCATCAATGGCAAGGAAAAGGCATGAAAAAATAAACAAAAACTAACAATAATAGAGGAAATTGACGATTCAAAGATAATCACAAAGAGTAGTTGCCTTTTGAGACAACCATGATGGCCGCTGGAGCAGTATACATGTCTTGGTCAGCCTCTCCTACTTAGTGCCCTGGAGTAACTTTAGTTGTTGTATCAAGGATAGTAGACAACTGACCGTCAAAGGGTGCAGAACCATGCGATGTTCCTAGTGTTTCTTGTACCTTACAACAGCAGAAAAAGAGTAAATACAGAAAAATAAAAGCATCCTATCTGTTGGTGTTTGAAGAATTGATGTAGATGATTCCTCATTTAATCTTCGACGTATTGGCCGTTCTTCTATATCTGTTGTAGTTTGATCAATATGAAGCTCATGGCAATTGAATAAATTGATAAGTATATCGGTAAATATGAGACATGTTGACCCTTACTAACCTCTATTTCTATGGTGGGCGCGACGGCGCGGGTTATTGGAAGAAGAATGGTTCAGTTGAGGGGTAACGGCTGGTTGTGACTTGTGACTGACGGAAATAGTCATCCGGGACTGCGTGAGACAGAATTCCTACCAATATGACTCGTGGTATTTTCATAATCTTCAGAGCTATCTATCTTTGGAACTACACACAGGCGTATTGAAGAAGCAGGTACTGTAGTTCTGGGTACTTTGATCGAAGATTGAAAGGGAGCAAATCACAATGCATTTAATTAATTCAGGGAAAATTTCACAATAGAAATGCATTACTATAAGATCACGATTACTTAAACAGATGATGCATGTGCCCATCCAATGTAAATGAATATTTAAAACCATGATATTAGAGCTTTTGGTACCAATGCATGATTACGGAAATAGATGATGGATGTGGTCATCCAACGTAATAAATTTAAGATTAGGAGATTACAATTTGCGTACCGATGCAATTAGGTGTTCCGCAGCGTCCATAGATGGTACAGGCCTCCTAGCTTTAGCGAGCAAATCCACAATCAAATAAATCCAAAGAAATCTGGGGGATTGAGGTAGATCAGAATCCAATCAAATCAGACGTACAGGAAAAAACTTCATGTTGATTTGAAGCCGGATCTCTTCAGCGTCTGTAGGCTGTACAGGTCTCCTAGCTTCAGCGTCCATAGCCAGTACAGGGCAGAATCCAATCTAATCGGGCGCCGAAGAAAAAAAGGTCAATCAGATTTGAAGCCGGATCTCAACCTGGCAGAATTGAAAGACATGTTGAGGGATTGAAAAAAACTAATAAGAAGGATTGAAATGGGGGGCGGCCAGGTACCAGCATGGAGGCCGCTGGCAGAGGTGGCGCCGCGAGGAGGCCGGCGTGCTCGATGCAGATGGAAGCATGCCCTGGTTTTTAACCCCGAGGATGCGGCGGATGAGTTCTAGCCTCGTGGGGAGTTTCCATTCGTTGAATGCTGGGAGTTATGTGGTGCCTTCACGAGCATTTGTGAGGAGGAGGCCGCACGTCGGACCAGCCCACCAGCCCACGTATGAAGAATGGAGGGACAGAGCCCACGTATGAAGAATGGAGGGACGGAGCGACCCGACGTGAAAATCGTTAATCAGGTGACGTGGCTCACTGTAAGGCCAGCAAAATGGGGCCATCTATTAAGAAAGAGAAGATTAGCCATAGCATGAGAATATATACATCATATGAGCAAATGTGTTCGTGAAAGTTCTTTTATCGCTCAGTTGTTAACTGAATTGCTTGAGGACAAGCAATAAGCTAAGCTTGGGGGAGTTGATACGTCCAAAACGTATCTACTTTCCGAACACTTTGCTATTGTTTTGCCTCTAATTTGTGTATTTTGGATACAACTAACACGGACTAACGCTGTTTTCAGCAGAACTGCTCTGGTGTCTCGTTTTTGTGCAGAAATCCAACTTTCGGGAAAATCCTCGGAATTTCTTCGATGGCCCTATTTTACCAAAATATGACGGAGAAGGGCGAAGGAGGTGGAGGCCCGAGGGCCCCACACCATAAGGCGGCGCGGCCCAGGGGGGCCCGCGCGGCCCTATGGTGTGGCTCCCTCGCCTCCGACCCCCCTTCGGACTACTTATTCGCCTCGACCTAAAAACGCACGGGAAGTCGACATCGCCGAAACCCTCCGTAAAGCCGCCACATCGCGAAACTCCGTCGCGGGAGCCGAAGTCTCCGTTGGCACTCCGCCGGACGGGAATTGGAGGAGATCTTCTCCGCCATCACCGCCAACGCCTCTCCATCAACAGCAATGTTTCCCCCATCCATGTGTGAGTAATTCACCCGCCGTAGGCTGAAGGGGATGGTAGGGATTGGATGAGATTGGTCATGTAATAGTCATAAGATTGTTAGGGCATAGTGCCTAGTATCCGTAGATGTCACTTTTATGATATTGTTGCAACTTGTTATGCTTAATGCTTGTCACTAGGGCCCGAGTGCCATGATCTCAGATCTGAACATGTTATTGTTTCATGAAGATATTCATTGTTTATGGTCGCTGTCCGGAACCAATGGCCCCGAAGTGACAGTAAATCGGGACAACCGGAGGGGATGGTAGTGATGTGAGGATCACATGTGTTCACGGAGTGTTAATGCTTTGCTCCGGTACTCTATTAAAAGGAGTACCTTAATATCCGTAGTTTCCCTAGAGGCGCCACCGGCGGTAGGACAAAAGATGTTGTGCAAGTTTCTCATTGCGAGCACGTACGACTAAACTGGAACACATGCCTATTGATTGATTAGTACTTGGATACTGTTTTATTATTATCTGCAAATGCCCATGCTTTGATTGTTATATGAGTTTCTCTCATCCATGCAACGCCCGTAAATCCGTCCCTATGCCTACGTATTTTAATCCTGCTGTTTACTATAATCACTATCTGTCTTTATTTCACCCGCTGTTATTCCGCTATTTCCACTACCATAGAACTGTTACTATCGATAAACTCTTGCGAGCAAGTCTGTTTCCAAATTGAATTGACAACTCCGTTAAGGCTTACAAGTATTCTTTGTCTCCCCTTGTGTCGAATCAATAAATTGGGTAATACTTCCCTCGAAGACTGTTGCGATCCCCTATACTTGTGGGTCATCAGAGATCCTTAATGCCGAAGCCGCCCTCCTGTGTAGGCAACATTACCTTGTCCCACGCAACCAGACAGCGAGCACCCGTGCAAGAGTCCTTCCCGGTCCAGAAGAAAGCGCGGCGCCTCTTGTCGATCCTGTCAATAACCCCACGAGGAAGCAAGTACGAACACATATAATACGTAGCAAGATTATTCAGAACAGCGTTACACAAGACAAGCCGGCCGCCAGCGGATAACAGGTTTGCGCGCCAACCAGAAAGACGACGGTCGAAGGAGAGGACCAGAGGTGTGAAGGCAGAGGCGGGGAGTTTCGTTGGAGACAAAGGGAGCCCAAGATACGGCTGAGGGAAAGTCGAGATGGGGCACCCAAGGGTAGCAGCCATGGTGGCCGCATCATCCGCAGAAACGTGCATGGGGATAAAGCAGGATTTATCGAAGTTGATGGCAAGGCCTGTGGCAGCGGCAAAGTCATCGAGGACGCGTTTGAGGGTGGCGGCCGCTGCAGGGGAAGCTTTGCAGAGGATAAGCGTATCATCAGCATACTGAAGAACGGGGCATGGGGTGTCGGGGGAGAGGGGGTGGGCGAGTCCTCCCTCGGCCCAGGCCAAACGGATGAGCCTCTGGAGGACGTCGGCGATGATAATAAAGAGGTATGGGGAGAGGGGATCGCCCTGGCGTAGCCCGTTGCGGCATGGGATCCAGTCCCCGGGGACCACATTTAGCAGGACAGCAGTAAGGCCCGTGCGGAGGATCCTCTCCATCCAGAGGCACCACCGCTCATCGAAGCCACGAGCACGCAGAATGACGAGGAGGCTGTCCCAGTTGACCGAGTCAAATGCCTTCCGGAAATCGATCTTAAAGACCAGGGTGGGGGTTTTACGATTGTGGCAGCAGCGGAGAAGATCCGCCGCGTAGACAATGTTTTCAGAGATGCGGCGCCCAGACAAGAAACCAGTTTGGTCCGCGTCGACAAGAGCCTGGACAGCGGACTGAAGCCTTGTAGTGAGAGCTTTAGTGATGCCTTTCATGATGCAATTCTGAAGCGAGATGGGGCGAAACTGAGAGGGGTGGTTCGCCGACTCAACTTTGGGGAGGAGGACAAGAAAGGCACGGTTGATTCTAGAAAGATCTATCGACCCATCGTAGAAGGATTGAAAGATGGCCAAGACGTCCGGGGCGACCGTGTCCCAAAAAGTGGAGAAAAAGGATGGGCCAAAACCGTCAGGTCCTGGGCTGGACATTTTATTCATGCCCAGGAAGGCGTCTTTAATTTCCTGAGCAGAGAAGGGGGCACTGAGATGGGCAGGCAGGGGTGCAACATCATAGAGAGAAGTGATGTCAAAGCGCCAGTGCGTGTGCACGACAGAGCCAAGGAGGTTAGCATAAAAGCTTTTCAGGGTCGCAGCCTTCGCGAAGTGATCCGTGATCTCCACATCATTTACAAGGAGAGAGGGAATGGAGTTGCGACGCATCCGACAGGTAGCGGAGGAGTGAAAGAATTTTGTATTCTCATCCCCTTCCAAGGTAAATCTAATTTTGGCCCTGGCCTTCCAGTACAAGTTTTTCTCCTTGATGGAAAGGTGTAGGGCATCCAAAGTTAGGGAGCGAAGAAGGTGTTCTGCAGGGGTCAGGGGACGCGCTTCCTCAAGCAGGTCCATCAGATTGACAAGCAGGCGGCAATCAGTCTCTCTCTGAGAGCAGGGAGAGATGCGGCGCGCCCAGGTTTTACACTTGCTTCTACACAAACGGAGGCGGGCCACCAATCTGGCAGTAGCGTCGCCTCTGTAGGAAGAAGTCCAGGCCAAGCGGATGATCTGTCGGAACCTTTCGTGAAGGCCCCAGGAAGGCTCATAGCGGAAAAACCCCCCCTTTGGGATGGAGGAGGAGATTTTTGCCATAAGGGGGACGTGGTCGGAGGTGTCTCTATTGGCGGAGGTGAGACTAGAGGCCGGGAAGGAGTCATGCCAGGCCTGGTTAATGAAGACTCTGTCGAGACGGATGAGGGTGGGGGAGGCTCTGCCATTGGACCAGGTGAATTGGCGGTCCCGGAGGGGAAGCTCGAAAAGCGCAAGGTCGTGAACAGCGTCATTGAAGAGGTCAGCGTCAGAAAGGGAGAAGTTGGCATTGTTCCGTTCGGACGGATCACGGGTGAGGTTGAAGTCACCAGCGATGAGCCAAGGAGTGTCTTCTCCGGGGTCATGGGCCCCCAGACAGTGGAGGAAGGCGATTTTTCCGGCACGATCACAAGGTGCGTAGACATTGGTGACCCGAAAGCGGAAACCACTGTTTGCGAGGGCAAGGTCAACGGAGAGGGAGTGTCGAGAAGCGACCGAGCCCCGGGCAGAGAAAAGCATGGGGTCCCAAGCGGATACAAGACCGCCAGACGCACCGATGGAGTCGACGCTGTCAAAGGCTCGCAGGGGAGAGGGGAGGAAGGATCGGGCTTTAGTCTCAGAAACGGCACCAAGCTTGGATTCTTGGAGACACACGATGTTAGGGTTAGAGGTAGAGAGGGAGGCGCGAACGATGTCACACTTGTCAACATCGCCCAAGCCACGGATGTTCCAGGAACCCACGACAAAGTTAAAAGTGCCATTCATTTGATAACTGCGGGGAGCACCGTGGCAGTACAAAAAAGAGCAAGTTGCTGCTGGTTACAATGGCTTAAGGCCAGAAGAACAGGGGTTACAGAGGAAGTAAAAAAAGAGAAAAAAGAGGGCACAGCTAGGTGTCTACTCTCAGCGACCCTAGTACAGCAGCAACGACGAAAACAGACATGGCAAGGGAGCACCAGCACAGGAGCGGCGACAAAGCTGGCGGGGACGAGCTCCCCCCTTGCCCAACCGGCGGCGCCGAAGGGCCGCGCGATCATGCGGAGGAGGAGGGCACCGGGTCGGCGTCCACGACGGCATCAGGATCGACGCCGCACGCTGCCGCCAAGGCTTTGAGCCTAGGGAGGGGAATGGGACCGGGGTCGGAGGCGCCACCAAAGCCAGCGTCCGCCGCAGCCTTCAGGAAGCGCGGCGAGCCGCCGTCGAGGTTGAACCGCGAGGCCTTGGCCGCCTTCGCCTTGGAGAGCATGGTGAGAAACTGGGGGGCCTCCTTGGCCGCGAGGCGGGAGCTGCGCCTAGCTTTGAATGCCGAATCCACCGCCCGCTTGCGGCGGACGCGCTGCTTACGCACGGCGTCTTCGTGCTCCGCCTCTCCGGCTCCCGGGGGCAGCTCAGCCGAGAGCGAGGCCTCACGGGTGGGGGAGGTGATGGGCGCAAGAGGAGGGAGAGCTCCGTCGCATCCATCATCAGAGTCACTAGGATCAACAAGGGGCGTCGCCGGAACCCGGAGGGTGTCGTACCACTGCAGTAAGAGGGGAGCAGGGGTCGGGCAAAGGCCGGAGGAAGAAACGAAAGGAGGAAGGGAGGGCGAGGGGGTCACCTGATCAGTGCTCAGACCACACTCGGGGAACTGCAGCGCGAGCCGACGGGCGAGGATCTGGTCCCAAAGCACCGTCGGGGGGCTCGTTGGCGGAGAAGGCAGCGGAACCCCGTCGCAGCTGGCGGGCAGGCCGTCGACGCCGTCCAAAGTCGAGGCGCGCTCAAGGTTGCCCTGACGGCGAGCAACGATTCTCCCCCAGAGACTGAGCACGGAGGACGGGGGCGGGGACACGCCGCGGGGAGGGGGCGAGGCTGCCCCAACGACGGAATCGTCGTCGATGTCGCTGAGGCGAGGTCGGCGCGCCCCAACGGGCTCGCAGCCAACGTGGTAGTGCCCATCAAGCTGGCCCGCGCCGTCGCAGGCCCAGGAGCGGACGAGGCGCACCTGGACCTCGGTTGAGCACTCGTTGAAGGCGTCGTGGATGAGCAGAACAGGCGGGACGTCGTCGGCGTGGGCGAGCTTGACCACCACACGAACGGCGGAGAAGTCGAGTCCGTCAAGGCACTGAGGGTCGATGCAGCACACGCTGCCGATGGTGCTGAAGGCCGAACGGATGCCGTGTGCGTCCCAGCGCTCCATCGGAAAGCCAGTGGCGGAGAGCTGGGCAAAGCGAGGTCGCAGCCACGCCGCGCGGTTGGCGCCGTCTTCAGGCCTTTCCAGGGAGATGGAGTGCCCCTCGAGCAGGAGCGGCGACCGTGCGAGCGCGCGTTCACGGTCCACCGGGGAGGCAAAGACCACCATCAGGGCCCCGTAGTCGCTCGCTGCCAGCCCAACGGGGGGGTTCCCGCCGATCTCCTCCAACGCGCGACGCAGGAGGAAGCCGGGGGCGTCCGCCGCGGGCGTGATCACGGCGAAGGCGAAGCAGCGGGCGTGGTCCGCATCAGCCGGGGGAGGCATGTAAACCTGCGCGCAGCATGCGCGCGGCGTCGCAGCCGCAGTTGAGGACGGGGGAGGGGCGGGCGCACCCATCACCGGAGCAAAGGTGGGCGCCTCGCGGTGACCGAGGCTGCGCCCAGAGCCGGCCGAGGGAGGAGGCGCGGTTGCCGAGCGCGCCAGCATCGCCGCGTCAGACGACGAGGGCGAGGGAGGCGGACCACGCGGGAAGGGGGTGGGAGCCCTGGCGAGGAAGCCGCGACGGATTCCGGCGATGACGGGGCTCCGAGGCGTGGGCGGCGAGGCCGAGCGGCTCCTTCCAACGCGCAACCTGTCGGGGGAGGCGTCAGCGAGGGAGGAGGAAAGGGGGGCAGAGGCAGGGGAGGAAAAGGTAAGGGGAGGGAGCTCACATCCCCGGGCCTTATGGCCGAAACGCCCACAGGCAGCGCACCGGAGAGGCCCCCTGCAGTCGCCGACTCCGTGCTCCGGTGAGAGGCAGCGGAAGCAAAGCCGGTGGCTGAGATCAGGAGAGAAGACGAGGCGCCGAGGAGGGGATACTTGCAGGTGGGGAAGCGGCGTGGAGAGGAGGGCCTCCAAATAGGAGCGGGGGGAGGCCAGCGGGGCCGAGATCCCGGAGGAAAGGGGGCTGGGGCTGGCGACGGACCGGTCCGCCGGCCGTGCTGTAGGAAGGGGAGAGGCGTGCTCATCCTGTACTGAAAACGAGGAGGGGCGGGGATACGGAGGCGCCGCGACAGGCCACGCCGGGGGCCAGGACAAGACGTCGCAGGGAGTCAGCGCAGCACTTGTCACTTGGCCGGCCACCGGATTCGCGGAGGAGGGAGGGCTAGGGTTGGAGGCGCAGGGGTAGGGGATGGGGATGGTGGACGCACGCGTAGGAGAAGAAGGGGAAAGGGGCTGGCCGGTGGGAGAAAAAGGGGGGCAAGCCCTTTCCACAAGTGGTGGGCTGCAACCACGAGGAGAAATTGGGCCGGGGAGGCCCACAGGCGGGACGGTCCGCGAAGACTCGCAGCAAGCACGCGCCACGAGCGTTGACTGGGGATCGGGCGCTTCTCCCGTCGCGCTCGAGGGGGAGAACAGCACCAAGTCGGTGCAGGGCGGCCACGCCGGCAAGCGCGCCACCGCTGCGTCCGCCTCCGCCGCCGTGCGGTGGAAGCAGTAGGAGGAGCGCCCCAGGGTGAAAGTTCTATGGGCAACCAGGAGATCGCGGATGGCCGGAGACGCCGCGAAGGAGGAGAACTTGGCGCGGCCATGGCGACGGACGAGAAAGAAGTCAGGGAAGGAGGTGAAACGGAAGTTGAGGGCGGAGGCGACGCAAAACCTGTTAATGCGGGGCGAGAGGGTCGTCGGAGTAACCCAGAACTGAGTGAGCTCGCACGTACCGGCGATCGCACTAGCAACCATCGAGTGGAACATGTCCAGGATCGAGTCAAGGAAGACCGTACCTGGGGAGAGGCACGGCCCGCCGGCCACCTTGGGAGCGCGGGAGCGAACGCGAGCAGGGGGAGCGCTGCTGGTTACGTCGGACGCGGAGGCGTCGCCGTCACGAGGAAGGACGGGATCGGCACGAGGAGCTCCGTCCACCGAAACCGTGGCAACCGCTAGGGTGACAGAGGGCTCCGGCGACCGCGCCGGCAGAAGAAGGGGCAGCTGGAGGTGGGAGGTGGGCTGTAGGAGGGTGGTGGGCAGGGAACCTAGCACTAGGCCGCCGGCGGCGGCGGCGGGAGGCTGGACGGGCGCCGACGGCGTGTGGTCGCCCACACGGCCGCGCGCGCTCTCTCTCGGGCTCTCACTCATCTCCTCGACTTCAGATCCTTCCCCACAGTGTTTCTCTCTCTCGGGAAAAGGAGAGTTTTTTAGACGCCAAGTGCAAAAGATTATCATGGAGAAATTCCCACAGATTGTTAGGGGACTGGAGAACTAACATTGGAAATTGGAAGCTAGGTTGATCAAAGTATCAGAGTTTATTTTTTAAAAGTTCCATCCGTACGAGCAGCAGAGTAGCAGCCATTACCGATCAAATCGGGAACGAACGAATAGCGCGTTTTTTTATAGCAACTCCACAAACAAAAAATTCTGAGGAAATATATTTTACGGTATATATCAAATAATGGAGCAATCTATCTACCAGGAGTGAGGATTTGATTTCCTTTAGTTGGGGGAGCATGCAAATGCAAGAAATCACATCATGAAGAACATCTATTCGGTAAGCTTTGATTTACACGGTCAGCCCATGCCCATGAAAGAACAGCAAATCACCAAATTGCCAAAAGAAAAACAAGTATCACTACTGATACTATCTATCCAATTAAGAAGATACTGCAGCAAAAGGTTTTTCAATCTAAAGAAAATATATATTAAGCTAATTAGATGCAGAAGGTTTGCGACCTAGGATGAGCTTCCCGGCCGCCCGAAAGAGGTGTGTCGTCTTGTCCAATCAAGCAGCAGCAACAAAGAAGAAATCAACTCTCGCAGCTAGCGCAGATGGTGTGTTGGTAAGATTATTCTCATGTCTATCTTTCCCGGTTCTTTTATATATAATGATCCGTGTTGAGTAATAATGTTCTAAGTTAGTACTTAGAACATCTCCAATGGTTCGACGTAAATGGATCAAACGTGTTTGTTTTAGTTCGTGCGGAAAGAAAATATGTAAAACCCATCCCAAGGCCTGATGCATTCGTAGCCTAAATTCGGGCCCGAATTGCATCGGAGCGGATAGCAACCCGCGTCCGTGCGTGCCCCCTCAATTGACCCAGGGCTGCTCTCCAGGGACACCAACCCTAGTAGCCACCAAAATCGTGTCACTTCCTCCCCTTGCACCCTAGAGCGTCACTGCCACCTGCCCCTCGCCATTGCCGGCACCCTCTATTCGGGCCGCAACTTGCTGGAGACCGCGAGTGGTGCCCACGTCCTAGAGAGCACTCGTCGGCACCGTTCCAACACCATATTTGCCGCCCGTCTGCTCAGACCCTCCCACCGGCATCGACCCCTAGGACATGTTCAATCAATTGTGAGGCCGGTCAAGAGGTACAAAAACCTAGACCATTTCAGACATTTGAGCCATGTGGATTTGCCATAGATTCTTCCTTGTTAGCCACAAATAGACTTCAGCAAGTCGATCGAGTTCTTCTTCAATACCGTCATGCATAGTTCGTCCGACAAGGAGTCGGACGACTCTTCGGAATTCATGATTGTCGCGGCCTCTCTCAAACCACACGGAGAGGCAACAACCGGTGTGTAGGGGCTCGACTAGGCCTCGCAGGGGCAATGTGGCGCGCAATCGAGAGGCTAGCCATTAATTACCTGCTTCCGCATGACTACTTCCACCCCGTGAATCCGGTCTTCAATTCGACCATGTTCCGGCATCGTTTTCAGATGTCAAAAGACCTGTTCTTAATTATTCTACAAGGCGTCATGAACTACGGCTCCTATTTCAGATGCAAGCTCGATGCCTTCACCTCTTATCAGAAGTGTTTCGCAACTATTCGTATGACTGCATATGAAGTGACAGGCGATCGCATCAATAAGTATTTGCGAATGACCGAAGCCACCTACCTTGATGCGATGTAGAAGTTTTGCATGTGCCATTATTGCAGTGTTCGGCTAGGTTTACTTGAGAGAGCAAACAGATGTCGACACTGCCCGGCTGCTATCTAGCAACAAGGCAAGAAATTTCTTTGGAATGGTCTGCAACATATATTACACTGGGATTACCTTATATGTTTGATGGTATCAGGGAAGAAAATCTGCGCCTATGAATTGCTGGTACTTACTCGGATGCAAAAAAAAGAATCATTACAAGAGATATCCACATATACGTGGTCTATGAATAAAATTGCCGTCCTAACTATCAAGACATAATTTGTGTGTGTACTTCTTGCTTTTCTTGAGATGTATCTTGGAGTAGCCCTGAAGTCACAAAAATATATTTTCAATAAAGTAAGTATAACTACTGTTTTCTTTAGCATACGCATTGCTCCGTAAGTTTGCGTGCCACTTGTGAAGAATAGGATACTTGATCCGCACGAACACTTTTGCATTTCTCGGGACGGTGCATTGGTGCGGGTGAATTTATTTTGTGAAGTAAGCACACTGCGTGTAAATCCAAGAAAGGGTGCGAAGGGTAGCCTCTGGTGGTGCCATGGAAAACGGCCGCACTTGCCGTCTACCAGATACCGCATTCGGCTGAAAACTGGAAAATAACTCTTACGCGGATTTTGAATCGAGCTATTCAGTTCGTTGCATTGTTGGCACGAGGGAAATTTTAGATAGTTGGTTCCCTTCCTCCGCCGAAGCTGGCCAGTTTCCGGCAAACCTCGGCCAATGTGTGTGTGTGTGCATCTTGCTTTTCTTGAGATGTATCTTGGAGTAGCTGTAGCCCTGAAGTCACAAAAATATATTTTCAATAAAAATGAGTATAACTACAGTTTTCCTTATTAGGCATGAGCGACGAGGTAGCAGTACTTAGCATCCGCATTGCTCCGTCGGTTTTGCGTGCCACTTGTGAAGAATAAGATACTTGATCCGCACGAACACTTTTGCATTTCTAGGGATGATGCATTGCGGGCGAATTTATTTTGTGAAGTAAGCACACTGCGTGTAAATCCAAGAAAGGCGCAGCTGGGTCGGTGCCATAGAAAACGGCCGCACACCCCGTCTATAGCATCTTAGTGTACGGTATCAAGTCAAAAAATACGGCAAAAATATGTAAGACTTTTTTTTTTTTTTTTGCAGAAACCCCATCGCTCAAATGCTGCATATACGTGGATATTGGGCCGAGCTATTCAGTTCGTTGCATTGTTGGCGCGGGAAATTTCAGTAGTTAGATCCTTCTGTCGCTGAAGCTAGCTAGTTTCCGGCAAACCTCGGCCAGTTTTCGGCGAATCTTCAGCAGCAGGAGTATGCCGGGGCCGCCTGCGGAGCATGGGGTGCTGGGACCGCTCGCGGCCGAGATCGGGACGGAGCCAGGCAACCTCCACACGGGGTGGAGAGGCAGACGTCCGACCGGCGGGCGGCGAGCGGGCTCGCTCGAGCAGGAGGTAGAGCATAGAGGTGGACGACCAAGCTGTGGGCGATCGACCGATGCTGGTGCCATGGTCAAGTGACGGGGGGAGGCGGCGGGCCGCGATTTCCGCGGCAGGGCGGATGGCCGGGCGGCGAGGACGGTGGCGGATGGCAGGGCGGACGGCTGCTGCTGGCTCATGCGGGCCGGTACGGTGGCCGAGCGATGGGTGGCCGAGGGGTGGTGCGAGAGGGTGGGCAGCGGGTGCGGGAGATGGCCGAGTGGTGGAGAGAGGGTGGCCAACTAGCGGCGAGGGGGTGGCGGGCGACGGGATCGATGTTGTCTCGTTGGCAGCTCGTGGCCAAACTCGTGGAGTTCCTTTGGGCAAGAAGGGATTTGAGGAAAAGAAAGGAAATAAATGGACACCACCAAAGATTCCACTTTTTTACACTTTCTATTATGCTGCTATAATTTTCGTCGTAAAAGTACGATTAACTGCATCTACATTTTGCAGTTTCGCATTATATGGTATCTGAGATGCTCTTAATCACTCTATTATACGTGCACAACGGTGAGCACGATCAAAACACGAAGTGATTTGTTGTCGTAATATAAAAGGAAAAAAGAGCCTAATTGCTCGATCATACCCCGCTAAGGCAGCGCCGATGGTTGGCCCCCCATACCCAGGGTGCTGTGGGCCGGTCCATTTCATGGGTTTTGGTTTGTTTGTTTTCTGTTCATTTTCAGTTGTGATTTTTTGCCAACTTTTCCTTGCGGTTTTCTATCTGTTTAGGTTTTTAAAATATTTTAATTTACTAAATATTCAAATTTAAAAAGTATTTATATTTAAAAATGTTTATACGACTACTAGGAAAAGACCTATAGCCACAAACATTATTACCGGCGCACCAAAAACGGTGCCCGCTGGTGCTAAATACTACCGGCACACCATGTTTCGGCCGCGTCGGTGATGACCCAATACCGCCGGCGTAGAAAAAATTTAGTGCACCGAGGATAAGGGTGAACCAGGTCCGGGCGCACCACCATGTCGGTGCGCCGGTGCTGCGATTGAAGAGATCAATGCCTGTGTGGGCGCAAAGGAGATGGATAACAAGCAAAATGAGTTGGAGATAGCCCTGCTTAGCGAGGAGGCCAAGATCATAGCGACCCCCTTGACCGACAACATGGACCCTACTCACTTGGCATGGCTTGAGAAAAAGAAGATCATTTTAGCTTGAGATGTGTGATTTGTGTATCATGCTTTTGAAATTTTGTTGCAAATTTAGTTTCTATCATTTTCCGCGAATTATTTGCTCAATATTTGTGGCTGGTAATTAAAAAAAACATTTTCCTATAGGACGTAGACATTTGGGTGCTGCTGTTGGGGACGATGCCACCCGCATCCGGACCGCACCCTATTTTGTGTCCACATGCCACCGCATCCGAACCCAGACAGACCGAAATGTGGTTCGTTATGCGGGTGGCCGTTGGCGATGGCCTTGGAGCCTTCCATTTTTTTACTTTTTTGTTTTTGCTTTAAGATTGGTGCCTTTTTTGCACTAGAGACCCTTGACTAAATCTGTGTCACAGCAAGAGGTCATTTCCCTTTTATGTTTGATTATCCATTATTTTGCATAAAACAATGATTCATGAATAGAAAAAATTATCAACAATCTGGAATATATTGCAGATCATTTTCTTTTATAATGGTTCATACTTTGGTTCCATGATATATTAATTGCAGGAAATTAGATTTTGATAGATATTACAGTGGACAACAAGAATCAGTGGGAAGAGAAACTAGATTTTGAAGGGAACGGTGTTAGGGGTAAACGTGCTAGAGAAAATGGAGAAATAATTTTCCCCTCGATTCCACGCAAACATAGATTGATGCAAATGAAAGACAAGAATAAAATTGTTTCAGAAAAGGGGATAACTCAGCAAGCTTATTGTCAAATGAAAATAAAGCTAAGTGGTAAAGAAATAAGAGTTCGTGACATGGAGGCATACTAAAATTATGCACAACAACAGAACCAACGCAGAGTAAATCAAAGAGTGAGTGAGACAAATAAAAGAGTGATGAGTGAGACGGATAAAGGAATATTTAGAGACAACGAAGTGAGCAACTCTGCATGTCCATTGTTTCATCACTTCCTGAAATAGCGCATATTACATTCATCATTGCTACGAGGTCTGACTTTTACATGGCATTGTACTATGAACTGGGCTCATTTAGCCATATTGGTTTGCAAATACCAAATTCGGTCACTCCCAGATCGAGCCAAACAAAGAATAAATGAAAATGAAAACTGAAAGAAATGGATATATGAGAGAAAAGTAGCATACCTGTTAGGCTGTTACGCATGGTTGCAAGCACGGCCAGGGGAGAAATCTTGTAGTAGCATACAAAAAAAATTGAATGCCAGACCAAAGCCAAGGCGATTAATCGCAGCCAAATCTGCAAGAGTGGTACCCTGCCAACAATGCACAAATCTCAAGTCTATACATGTAAACATGTTTCTTTTATCATTAACCTGAGCAGCTTTGTGCATATTAAATCCTTCACTCAGCGGCTTTGTTCCTCACCACAACATATGTAAGATCTGCGAAGTACCTGCACAAAAAACCACACGGAGAAATAAGATCCATCGCTAGACAGAAGATCATTATGAGGATGCTTTTCTTTTATATAGCAGTTATGTGTGTTTCTTTAGGGTCAGATCATATCTCGCAGAAATATATTTTCTCTTTTTAAGAGGATCAGATACATTTAGTTATCCTACTTAGTCCCATAGAAGTAAAATATTTTCAATATGGTTAACAATAACATGGTGTAATCAGGTTCATAGCATCAGTAACATGATTGATCATGCCTTGGTTATGCTACACTAAAACAAGTTGATGTTGAATGCAGGATTACGTCACCTTAGCCAATAAAATAGAAATTGGTGTTCAATCTTGACATGTTGAACAATCAACCACGTGAACGGCGAAGCTAGCAATATAGGCTGCATTCCTGATTAAATCGAGAACTTTCTATTCACCTTTGTTATGTCCATTCAAAATTGCAACCACTGTGGTAAAGATCCAACATATCCATGTTTTCGGCCAAAGTTTTTAAACAGTTTACCCTATCTACGATCCTTTACGGATTCTCGATATTTTTTTAGAAGCAGACTCATGTCTTTAGCTCGTGCAGTGTTTATTTAGGTATATTTCCTTGAGAGAAACTTTGCATTCCTTTTTTTAGAACACTGAATAATAAATATCATCATTTGATTTTTCAAGTGGGCGAACAAAAGCAGTGCAATGACAAAGAGCACTAACAGAAACAAAGGATGATCACCGACCTCTGGTTTAGATCAATACATACTGTAATTGATCTACACAGGAGGCCTACCAAAAGCTTTTGTGGCCATGAAGTCAGGGTCAGTGGGTCACCTATATGCATCCATCAATGGCTGCTGATTGGAAGATAGTATTACTTACGTCTCATCGAAGTTCACCGTAATTGACCATATTTGCTTGGGTTTTTTTATTTGTGGCACATGCTTATTTATAGTGATGCAAAACAAATTACCTTTTTGAAACATATTATTAGTATATACTAAAATTGACAAAGATTACTGATATTTGCAGTGTAATTTGATAATGAAACAACTGCATAGTGTACATTATTAACATGGTACCAAATGATTTCACCATTAGCTACTCTAGCGTTTATTAAGAGATAATGTATAATGTGATAGCTAATCAAATAGAAAGGATACCACATACTGACAACACGACCTGTCTATGCATGGATGATCCCTAATGTGTTGGTGGTGAACAAAGGAGCTTAATCAGATTGAAGAACTGAAATGCAACATTAACTCATACTCCCTCCGTTCCTTTCTATAGTGCCTATTGTTTTTTGGCACGGAAATTAGCGCAGCAAATTTATTGACACAAAACCCCCAGCGCTATTTGAGAGAAAAAAGGAAACTGACAGATCTCACGTGATCTGATCTGCTGCCTCGTGAGAAAATTAGCTGCCGTTCCGTGAGAATAGAGTTTCCTTAACAGACGGGCGCTTGATCTACTCCTACGTACAAATCAAGGCTACTTTTACAAAGACTACTCCCTCGTGATCTCACGTTATCTGTATTTGCTGTTTCCTTAACCGACGTGCGCGCCATCTACTCCCTCGCTCCCGCTAGTCTTTCTTCTCCCCCGCTTTTTTTTTCGTTCCTCTCCCGCGCGCACGTACACAGGCAGAGGCTCCCAACGGCGGCGAGGAGGCGTGCGAGACAAACCTTTCCGCTCGTGACGAGAACTGAGAGAGAGGGGGGCGCGTGTGATCGACGAAGAGGGCCCGCATCTGATCGCTCTGGATACGGAACAACAAACATATTGGTTACCATATTTTTAGGACGGGAGCAGATTTTGTTTCCAGATTTTCTGGACCAAAACATCTGGGTGGAAGGGATTCTTTGCAAAAAAAAATACTCCCTCCGTTTCTTTCTATAATGCCTATTATTTTTTCGCAATTGTTTCAGAATATAAGAGGAAAGCTGTGTTTTTTTGCAAATAACCCCTTCCACCGATTTGTTTCCGTCCAGAAAATCTGGAACGAATCTGTTTACGTTGAGAAAATCTGGTATGCAATCACATAGAGAAAATCTGGACGTGAGATTAGGAAGGAGTAGATCACGCACGCGTCTGTTAAGGAAATAGCAAATACAGATCACGTGAGATTAGGAAGGAGTAGGCCGCATAGGGAGCAGATCACGTCTCCGATCTGTTTCCAGTTTCCTTTTTTTTCTCTCAAATAGCGCTGGGGGTTTTGTGTCAATAAATTTGCTTGCGCTAATTTCCGTGCCAAAAAACAATAGGCACTATAGAAAGAAACGGAGAGAGTATAGCTTTACTCTTATATTCTGAAACAAAAACGAAAAATCAATAGGCATTATAGAAAGGAATGGAGGGAGTAATAATTATGGATATAATACCATTTTAATTTCCAAACCACTGAACAGTAAACACTTATATGTAATGACATTGGATTTTGCAAAAAAAAAAAAAAATTACTGGATAACTAATTGGTCTAACTTGCTCTGTTTGGTACTAGCTGAGCATGTCCAATAATACACCCTGCCATGGGAAAAAATAGTAAGTAAGCTAATTCATCAATTTTTTTGAGCAATTGTGAACCTGAAATCAGAAGTGTTAGCATATAAAGGAAGCCTAACCTAACCTGGGCAGTTCTCTGACTATGTGCATGGCCTAAACAAATCCACCTAGAAAATCTGTACAATCAGTGGAGGAAAACAGGATTGATAAATATGTGTATTAGCATTGAACTTCTACTGAACATTAGAATCTCAGGTTGCTGAAACTTGAGAGACCCTGCAAGTTAGCAGCAGTAGATTGTCTCACGCATGGCTTTGGTACTAACCTGAAACGACAAGTACCGCCCCAAAACAAAACAAAAAAAACGTCCTCCCAATTCTCATGCACACTGATCTTCCCTTGTCCTGAAAATATTTCAACACGAATTACATTCAAGCTCACTGTTGCAGGCATAATCCATTAAAAAATACAAATTGACTTCTTACCGAATAACCAAAAATGCAAGGTAGGAAAAAACAATTCCAAAACACCAGATCTCACGAGCTTGGATGCAACGTATCAAACTAAGCTCCTAGATAATGATGGCTTGATCGAGAGGACCTGTGCCCGGACGACAGAAACTATGCAGCACCTGACTTTCAGGATTAGCGGTGGACATGTCCTTGCGCCTACGTGAGCCAGTGCTCAGCGCAGAGTTCTCACCCAGCGTAAGCCTAGTAATAATGTATATGTATTTCTGGAAGTCTTGTATCCATGAAAACAACAGAATCGTCTCTACATATTTTTAAACATACAAATCCATAGAAGTACAGAATGTTCACTCACATATTTGTAAAGCATCATCGTTCTGTGAGGATACTCGAAGAACATGCATGCTTAAATCGTGTAAACGAAACATAACCAGCTAAAGAAGAACAGAAAACGCATGAGGACTTTAGTTTCTGAAGCATAAAAATATTTGTGCTCTGTTGTGTGTGAACTTGAACTAGTTTGAAGTCTGTTTTTCCATGGGAACTGCTTCTTTTTACTCACTTCACTTCATAATTGTCAAATGCTAGGCTTGCAGTCAAGCGGAACTACGTTTTTTAGGCTCCGACAGCCTGGTACATAAGGACATAAGAACAGCTCATTGTTGAAAACCACCTAAGAATCAAGCATAATTGCTTGTAAACAGACACGCGGTATTCAAACTAATAACAGTCCAGGGGCTAGTTAGACTCCCAAGAGGGGTTTTCTTTTGGGACATACTAACTGGTAATGTGAAGGAAAAATTATCGCTAAATGTGTATAATACATGTAAATTCCAGCACTAACATGTAAGAAACTCCTAACTGATAGTACCACATAACCAGCTTAACTCAAGTCTCTGGAAAAAGCCAAGTTGGAGACCACAAACCCTCTCCTGCTGCAGGCGTCGGCGCCGTCTCCAACAGCAACGGCGTCACAGTCTTGTCTCTCATATTGTACACCCCGGAGTCCAGAATAGGATTCTCATGGATCTTCTGATGCACGTGCGTGTACGTGTCATCCTCGTTCATAAAGTAGATGCAATCTTCTCTAACTCCGATGTCGCTGCATTGACCCACAGCAGGGAGCGACTCTGAGCAGCCTTTGCTGACAAAGAGCGCACGCCCCATCAACGTATCAACCTCAATCCACCGTCCACGGGCGCTGCTCAGGTCCGCTGCTTCAAAAACCTCGAAGTGGCAAGTCCGCTTCACAATCCCCGAGTCTGTCGGAAACATTGGCGGCAGATTGATCCTCCGCTCAACCATGAGCAGCCGGTCACCGGAGACGACAAGATAGTTCCGCTGCACGTAATTGTCAGTCGCGTAAGGATCAAACATATCCTCCTCGGAGTCGTCGTCGTCGTCTTTTGGCATCCTGCGTATGGCTGTCTGCTCTCGCCTGCCGTCCAGGATATGGAGCTCATGTTGATAGTGCTCCACTTCTGTGGTGAGAATGTAGAGCTTTCCTTTGAAGAGTGCAATGTCGTTGATGAAGCTCCCTGCAGGAGCGGGCCACTTCACTGTGGAGTAGCTCGTGATGTCGCACTGCTGCCCACGAGCACAGGTGATGACTTTGGTGGTCGTGGTGCTGTTAAATCTTTTGACCTTGATCAGAGCGGCGACGAGGTGATCGGACACGACCACCTTCTGGACGGACAGCTTTCTCTGGAGACAGATTGCCAGCTCGGGGAGAGGGGTCATCGTCATGGGGGGAGGGTTCATCAGGGAGTACGTGTCGTCGCCGTGCGCTAGGACGAGCATGCGTCCGGTGGAGAATCTGCTGGAGACGTCATCAGGGACGGGCAGGCGGTGGACCGCGCCGTCGGGGAGGCTAAGGAAGGAGCCGTCGCAGAGGGCGAGCCATGGGAGCAGCGGGGGTAGAGGCCGCAGCAGCCGGGCATTGGAGCGCCATGGGTGGCATACGGCGGCGACGCGGACGCGGCCGGCGTGCGACGGCAGCCGCGAGAGCACGAGGCCCAACAGCTCCGGCGGGAGATCTGGCCATGGGTGCTCGCTGGAGAATCCTGACTGGTCCATGGTCCGGCCGCAGTCGAATAAAGGTGGAGGTGCGGATTTCAGGACCGCCGGAGTGGAGTTGTGGAGGATCTGTGGTTCGCCGCCGCCACCGATGCGGCCGCCGCCTAGGGATTTCGTTTTTTTTTTTGGGTGGGGATGGCTCCGGGAGTTGGGGGAAATCGAAAGGCGTGGACAATGTGAGACTATTGGGTTTCGATTGGGCCAGTTATCCAGCCCAAAGTAAATCGAGTCGGAAGGTTCTTTTTCGATGGTTTAGTTAATCAGGCCCGATCATTGTGGCCCAAATCATCGAAACTTAGGACGACTGTAGGAGTACAATCCCCCTAAAAAAAAGACTGTAGGAGTACAGTTTTTTCTTTCGAAACAAAGGGAAAACTTTGTGTTCATTGATTGAGATTTGAGCAGAAGAGTGTTGACCAATTAATTAGCGGGCAACCTGCTTAAAACACCCTCCCGACGGTCATCGAACATGACTATCACTAGGGCACACACAGCTAACCTAGCCACCAACACAAACCTTACATACACCGAAGCATTGAGCGTTGTTGAGGTTGCACACCAATGTTATCGTTATCATTCCTCGAGCCAACAACTTCAACATTTTCGAGGAACGACAATCTAAGAAGAAATTGTCGTAACAACCTCGTGAACTACACGTTATCCCATATGAAACATCCAACCCTTCACGTAGGTGACTGGTAGCTCCGATTCTATTGACGACAACAGTAGCTCCAAAGAGGAGATGTGTATGTCCCGCGCCAAAGAAGACCTTCACGACCAGACCCGTCGCAACTCGCAAGGCATCGTTGCCGCTCAAAGGACATGGGAGTAGCTCCGACTTCATATCAGAAGTCCACCATGAAGATCTCACGAACATGCCAAAATAAGAGCCGGCTAGAAAAGCTTTTGTTGGCGGTATGACAAACTGTTGGTGTGGTGCTACTTTAGACAGCTCATAGTGGGGGTAACATAGATGGTAACATCACACATCTCAAGGCATTTTGGTGACATGGCATGACAATAAAGGAAGAAAGAGAGTGAGATGGTAACTAGCTATGTTAGAGCAAGAACAATAGTGTAGCCGGCAGCCGGCTATAACAATTTGCCACATCATCTGTAGTTAACTTATAGCACTACTAGGAAAAGCCTTATTGTCGGCGCGCCAAAAAAGGCTATTGCCGACGCACCAGAGCGCGCCGGTGGGAACACCCCGGTGGTAATGAGTTACCGCCGGCGCACTAGCTGGTGCGCCAGCAGCAACATGAATTATCCCCGGCGAACCAGGCCTGGTGCGCCGGCGGTACGTTTTTTCGAAATTCAAAAAAAAGGTCGATCCAGATCTAGATCTAGCTCGGGTCCTCGAAAACAGTGGTCGTGCGCCGCCTTGTCGTCGTTGTCACGCCGGTGTAGGTGGAGGAGGAGGAGAATGAGGCATGAGGTGGTGGTTTAGGAGGAGGAGGAGGAGGAGGATGAGGCCGGAGGTGGTGGTGGTTTAGGAGGAGGAGGCCGTTGGTGAGGATTACATGGAGAAGAGGAGGAGAGAAAGAGGAGAAGGGGGGAAGTGAGGAAGGAGAAGAGGGAGGAGGGCGGCTTGAATATATAGTGTAGGTTACCGCCGGCGCACCTAATACGGCGGTGCGCCGGGGGTAATTTTTTTAATTTTTTACCAAAATCTAAAAGCTCAAAAAAGTCCTATTTCTATTTCGAATTTGAATTCGAATAGGAAATTTCGCGTAGATAGATTTTGATATAAAAAATGTTTTTCATCGGAGGTCGTATGCAACTAGAAATCCCGTTTTACCGAAAGATAACGTCATTTTGCATAATATATTGAAATTCATTTTTTAAAATTTTCATTAAAACTAGATTACATAATACATGGGCAGTTCGAAAGAATTTATTTTTTGAATTTTCTATCATTTTCTTTTATTTTTTTCAAAACTGAAAAGGCGGTCCAGGGTGGGGGAAAATTATGGCTGCCCTTACCGCCGGCGCACCATCATGCTGCAGCCGGTAAGCAACTTACCACCGGCGCCCCAACATGGTGGTGCGCCGGCGGTAAGGGGCATTTTTTTATCTGCTCTGGTCCTCTTTGAACTTTATCGCTGGCGCATCTTTCTTGCTGGTGCGCTGGCAGTAAGACACCATCGCCGGCATGGCGACATATTGGTGCGCCGGCACTATTTGCCACCGGCGCATGTGTTTGCTGGTGCGCCGGTAGTGCTATTTCCATCTATAGGTCTTTTTCTAGTAGTGTAGCTAGCATGTACAATAGTAAGCTATAAAAGTGTAGTACTTTTACGATACATGGCCCATCTTTTAGTCTCACAAAGTGTCTAGGAGCACGTGCTAGAGCTGGCTATTAGATAAGAACTCACTTCTCTTCTCTCTCTTAATCTCTCTTCTCCAACTAAGCAAACTTAGGCCATGTGTACTATGTAGCGCCGATTCAAAGAAAAATGTGTCAGAAATACGAGTCGCTTTACATTTGCTACTATGTGACAAGCGTTTCTTGTCAGAGGCCATGCATCTTGCATGCAACATGCAAATCTATTTTATTCAACTATATTCTCTCGTCAAGGCTACCTCTCTCCTTTTCTTTCTCCCTGCAAGTGGCCCTGGTGCACTTGCTCCTGACCACAAGATTCTTTTGAACCGCATCAAGTTGGTTTGCTTCTTCTATCTGACACAATGAATCGGTTCTCTACTATGTATCGAACCGGCTATAGACACCTTTGAATCGCTTTGGGCATACATAGTGGATGATCTTATAAAAACAAGTACAATAAGACTTAGTCAGCGGGCTATAAGGATTTAAATATAATATATGTGCTTAGTTGGAGGAGAGATGTTGTGGGTATACTTTATGGGTATATCAACGACATGGCCTAGATCCGGCAAGCCCGGGTGGCCCACAAACGGTGATGGTGGCATGGGGCCCATCGGGCCAGTTGCTGTTGATCAAGAAGGATGAAGTCCAGCCCAGAACCTGGAGCCGGATCCTAACCGACCTATGAAGGAGGCCGGATCCGTGAAGGCCCATAAAGTATCCGGATCCAGTACGGCCATAAGGAAGGCGGATCCTTGACGTACACGGCAAGATATTGTACCGTAGTTAGGCAACTTGTATTCCGGCTAGGACTCTCCATGTAAACCCTAGATCCGTGCGCCTTTATAAGCCGGATCCGGGAGCCCTAGAGGCACAACCACAACCATTGTAACAACGCGCAGCGCCCGGATAATTCCAGACAAGCGGCAGTAGGCCCGTCATCGGTGTTCCGAAGCGGGTAACTCGCGTACCACCGTCCCGTGTGCACTCCGCCCTATGGCCCCTACTTCTTCTCCCCTCGTGAGGATCCCCCTCCGAGGTATTGTCGATTAGGCAACGACGTTGGCGCCCACCGTGGGGCCTGGCGTGAGGCGGGAAGGAGGGCTCCGCCATGGGAAGCTACGACGACTCGATCGCTGTGGGGCGCGTACGCCGGAATTTTCCGATCGTCCGCCCGGACGAATTCTGGATTCCGGCTAGGACAAACCCCGTCAAGCTCTCCATCGTCCCAATCGGCGGCATCCACATCTTCATCGGCGAAACCGTCGATTCCGACGGAAACGCATCGGTAACGCGACGCGTCCGCCGCCGAGCTGGACGCCGTCGCGAAGATCCGATCTCGAGTCGCAGAGCTTAAGGAAGGTTCCGCCTTAGATCAGGAAAATCAAAGCCCACCCAATCCGCCCTGAGCAGGAGAAAACGGTGGAAGACCATTGCAGATCCGCCTGGGTCTCCCAGTGTTAGAGAAGCAAAGGTGTCACTTCGTGCACTTCTTGGCCCATACCGCAGAGACGCCCCCCACCAGGACGAGGCCGATCCTTTGCAGTTGAGGCACCCGGAACAACGTCGCTCCGATCTGCTGGGCCGGAGACGCGACGCACCTGGGGCAAGAGGAAGCCGAAACCCCGAGAATCAATCCTCGCAACTTAAGCCCAACTTCGGCGAGTCCTCCTCCATGGATACGGAAGAATTCAACCGCAAGCTCGAGGAACTCGGAGGTGGTGAACAAGCCGACGCAGAATCCGCCCCACCGATGCAGTTCTAGCAACCGTAGCACCGGATCAGCAGAAACGGAAGACGAAGCATCCAACTCCGACCCAGGACCATCCAACGTCGGGTTCCCGTTAGATCGGACGCGACCGCGAAGGGATATCCCTGTCACCGAAGAGATGGTCGAGCAAGCGCGCATGGATTTAGTCGCAAAGTCCGATATCCTCAACAAGCCAATAACTCCCAGGAAGAGCAGATCCGGAGGCCTTAGAAGCCAAAAGGAAGGAGATGCTAGCGACAGCTCAGAAGTTTGCAGGACCGCTGCCGCAATGCAGGAAGAAAGAACCATAGCGGCGAACTTCGTGGACCACTTTCAGAAGAAGGACCGCGAGGTCGAATCTCTCGAAAAGGTCAGGCAGCTCGAGAAGCACTGGGAGGCCAAGGTAAAATTTGTGCAGGAGGAAGAAGCTAGAATTAGGCGAGAGTCCATCCTTCCCGCAAGATTACCTTCGCAACACCCAGCAGCGGCCTCGCAACTCCAAAGGATAACATGAAGAAGGCTGGAGCTCCTAAAGAAGAAAGACGAGGAGATTGACATCAACTACGTCCGGAAGCTCGTTGCTTCGGCGATGCAACAACAGAGCAAGCGGACACTTCGCAGGTTAGCATCCAATCCGAGCAATGCATATCCACCGCGAAGGACGCCATAGCAAGTCAACACCGTGATGGCGAGTCACGCACCGGATCTACGGAGCGCAGGAGGAAAGTCAGGGATCATCCAAATCCAATCCCCATACCGTCGGATTCAACTCCGAAAAACCCGGCAAAGGGAAAGGATGCGATGTATACTGGCAGAGACAAGTACCGTGTTCCATCACCGCCACCCCGAGCTTCGCGTCCTCCGCTACCTCCTCGACGTCGCAGTCCCGCCGGAAACACCAGGCCCCATGGGCCAGGTGGAATTAACATCCGCGACAACATGCCGCCTCCTAGAGACAGGAGCAGGGAGCGTACGCGCCACGCAGAAGCCGGAATCAAGACCGCGAGCCCGAGCCTCGGAATCAAGAACGCGACCCCGAGCCTCGCGAGAAGCCAAGGACGCGATCCGGAACCAAGGAGGAGCCGAACGAGAGTACGCACCCGAGCCACGCAGAGCCGGAACGACGGAGGCGACCACCACCAAGAGTAAAGGAGCCACCGGCCGAGCCGCCGGGAGCCACGCCGAGAATCAAGGCGGAAGAACATCTCACGCCCCGCAGATCTCCTCGCCACCACCTGGTGGCGGAGGGTGGAGGCGGAGGCGAGGCCGAGATCCCGCTCCCGCTCGAAATCACCCGGCGCTGCCCCTCGCGATGCCCGGATCGCCTCAACGAGTGATCCGACTACATTGGTCCAAGGTGCTTGGCCGGATGATCCGAGAGGAACCAAAGCCAAGAAGCTTGAACCTTAAGCTACGAAACCTGAAGCATTATGATGGCAGCGAGAGGCCGGATACCGGATTGAGGATTACTACAATGCAGTAACCTTCGCCGGAGGAACCCCGAATATAGCCTGCCGCATGCTCCAGTTGTACCTTATTGGTCCAGCTCGTGTTTGGCTCGGTGACCTTGAGGAGAACACTATCTTTTGCTGGTTGGACCTGAAGAAGGCTTTCGAGAACCACTTCAGGGGTACCTACAAGAGACCGGCCACCACTAGCGATCTTCAAGCTTGCATCCAGAAGAAGGGTGAGACATCTAGGAGTTTCCTCACCCGATGGTTGGCAACCAGAAACGAGTGCGAGAACGTAGATAACCGCACAGCAATGCACACCTTCATTGGTGGTTTGCAGCGTGGGGGGCTGCTGCGCCACAAGCTTACCTGTCTGGTGAACGCGAACAAACTCACTCTTGATGAGATGATAAACATCGCCAGCGATCATACTGCCGCCGATGACGACGCAGTGGAGATCTCGCGGCCTACCATACCCTGCGAACAGAAGAAAAACCGTGATAACGGCGTCAAGAAGCAACAAGCGGAAGAACCCCCTGAAGACCAGAAGGGCGGAGGATCCGACATGGTAGCCATGACGTTCCAACGCGGAGGTCCAGGAGGCGGAAGAGGCCGCGGACGTGAGGCGGAGCAGGGGGGCGCCGGGACGAGGTCACCGCAGCCGATCCGCGCCCCCAAACGTACGAGGAATACAGGGATATGCCGTGCCTGGCCCATCTGGATCCGGCTACGGGCAAATCCACCCATACCAATCGCAATGCAAGTGGGTCAACGATCTCAAGAACGACCCGGAGGCAGGATACAAGCGAGCCCGGAAGCACCGCCGCGCGGCAAAGGAGGCAAGGGCAAGAACAAGGACAAAGAGGAGGACAGTTCCGAGGCCATGGATGAGGATGACGCTTCGCCGAACCCAAGGAGGGTACCGCAGCTAACAAGTCCAACCCCTTTGGTAAGAAGAGGTCTTGACCACCTCGGAACCCCAACTGTCCGCGAAAAATCAGCGCCCGATCTTGAACGCCACAGCTTCCGGCTGTACGTATGTCAAGTGGTCGGAGAAAGTGACTTTGACAGTCGGATCACCCGGTGTCATCCCCAAAGAGTGCTACGCTCTGGTTGTGAGTCCCCGCATAGACGGGTATGACTTCTCCAAGTGTCTTATGGACGGAGGAGCTAGCTTGAACATCATGTACCTGGACCCTGGAGAAGATGAACCTCACCAAGGAACAGCTCAAACACAAGACCACCGAATTTCATGGTGTGGTTCCCGGTAAGAAGGCAAACTCTCTGGCAGCATCAAACTTCCCGTGGCCTTCGGCAATGTGAACAACTACCGCGAAGAGATGATCACGTTTGAAGTGGTGCCCTTCAAAAGCTCCTACCACGTGATCTTCGCAGCCCACCTACCACAAGTTCCACGCCGAGCATGCTACATCTACAACAAGCTCAAGATTCCGGGTCCTAACGGTTGGATCACCGTGTCCGGAGACTACAAGAAAGCTAGGACGAGGAGGCGAGGCCGCCTGCAGAATCCATCATATCTGGAGAGGAGCGCAAGGCTAGAGAGCCGCGGTGGATCCGATCGAGATGCACCACCAGAAGCAGCATCTAACGGAAGACCTCGTTCAAGGCCGCGATAGAAACCAAGAAGCATGACCTCATTGAAGGGGACAACTCCAAGCAGGTTTCAGTCGGAGCCAACATGGACCCCAAATAGGAAAGCGCTCGTCGAGTTCCTCAGAGCTAACATGGATATCTTCGCATGGCAACCTTCTGACATGTCCGGAGTACCAAGGGAACTCGCCGAGCACTACCTCAACATAAATCCGGGTGCAAAACCGGTGAAGCTATGCGACGCTTTGGAGACAAGAAGCGCCGCGCCATAGGAATGGAATTAGCAAAGTTACTAGAGGCAGGTTTTGTAGTAGAAGTTATCCATACTGATTGGGTCGCAAACCCCGTCCTTGTACCCAAAAAGAATTCTGAAATACTAAGAATGTGCATCGATTACTCCGGCGTGAATAAGCATTGTCCGAAAGATCCGTTCCCTTTGCCGCGCATTGACCAAGTCATTGATTCGACGGCAGGGGCGGAACTTCTGTGTTTTCTTGACGCATATTCCGGGTATTTTTTTTTTGACCAAAAACAGTAGGAGAGGCTCCTACTGTGGTACTATATTAAATGCCACAATATTTACATCATTGCTAGGTGCATACACCTGCGTTACATAAGATCTCTCCAATAAATCTGAAAGATTAACTATTAAGTCTATCTATAAAAGAAGAGATTGTGTGTTCCAGGTTTTGGTTAACCCTGAACCTAAGAAGAGTTAAATCCCCTATTACTCTAGCCTTCCAGGAGTTCCTTGAGGGTGTTATGCCTTTGAAGATTAAATCATTCATTTCTTTCCAAATGCCCCAAGAAGCTATAGTGAAAATTTCGAAGAAGAGACCCTCCTGGAAGTTTGCTTTTGCTTGTGTAATCATATCAAACCTCCCAGCACTTATATTCCAATTAATGTTTAATCTTGTCCAACATGAGATGCTGAAAGTGCAAGAGAAGAATAGATGTTCCAAAGTTTCTTCATCACCCGTGGAGCAAAGAGGACAATTATAATTGTTTCCAATATTGAAGTGTCTTCTCTTTAATATGTTTCTAGTGTTCAAACGATCAGAGAGAAGTAACCAAGAAAAAACTTTCAACTTTGGCCATAATTTAGATTTCCATATCCAGGAAAAAGGTAGTGGTGGTGATATCAGTCTGACCAAAAGGCGACCTCTTTCATCACACCCTTTGGCACATACTGCTATGTTACCATGCCTTTTGGCTTGAAAAACGCAGTGCCACATACCAACGTACGATGCGGCGGTGAAGGACCAAATTGGCGGAACGTGCACGCCTACGTCGACGACATCGCGGTCATGACCCGAAAGGGATCCGACCTGCTGTGAGTGACCTTAAGGAAACCTTTGATAATCTCCGACGGTACAAGATGATGTTAAATCCGCTAAAGTGCGTCTTTGGCACCAGCTGGAAAGCTCCTTGGCTTCATTGTTTCTCACAGGGGAATCGAAGTTAACCAGGAAAAAATCAAGGCTATCCCAACATCAAACGACCAACTTGTCTCAAAGATGTGCAACGATTAACTGGTTGCGTTGCGGCAATCAGGAGATTTGTTAGCCGTCTTGGCGAGAAAGCCTTACCTCTATACAAAGTCTGAAGAAAACAGACAAGTTTCAGGATGAGGCACAGATAAAGCACTTCAGGAGTTGAAGAACATACTCTCCTCCCCACCTATATTGGCAGCTCCAGCTGAGTCTATGCTCCTCTACATAGCGGCTACCAACAAAGTTATCAGCCTCGTAATCGTGGTGGTGCGAAAGGAAGAAGGATTTGAGCACGGAGTCCAAAGGCCCGTCTATTACATTAGCGAAGTCCTGACGGAATCCAAGCAGAGATACCCTCACTTTGAGAAGCTAGCATACGGAGTTTTCCTAGGCAGCCGGAAGCTGAGACACTACTTGTGAGCACCCAATGACGGTGGTGAGCAAGGCTCCCACGGCGACAATCATCAACAACTCCGACGCAACAGACGCGTAGCAAAATGGGGCATCGTATCTGCCTTGACATCAACTACGAAGCCCGAACCGCAATCAAGTCTCAAGTTCTAGCGGATTTCATCGCGGATTGACTGAAGCACCGGAGGGCACACGTGCTAGGAACCGAAGCTTGGGTCATGCACTTTGACGGATCCAAGCAACATCAAGGCTCGGGGGCCGGAGTTACCCGAAGTCACCTAATGAGAAGAACCTGCAGTACGTTCCGCAGATTCACTTAAGCAACCAACAACATGGCGGAATATGAGGCTCTACTACACGGCCTGCGCATCGCTAAGGAAATTGGGATCAAGCACATCATATGCTGCGGAGATTCCGACCTGGTGGCACAACAAGTAGCCGGAACCTGGAACGCCAGAAACTCCGTCATGGCGGCTTACAGAGACGAAGTGGACGAGATCGCCAAGTGCTTCCTCGGATACGAAGTCAAGTACGTCAGAGAGACGATAACACGCTGCGCACATGTTGTCCAAGCTCGGATCCCAGAGAAACCGTCCGCCTGGAATTTTCCTTGAGCATCTGCGAGTACCCTCGTGAAGGGCGCAAACCCGAAAATCCTGATCTGGCTGTTTCTCCGGCTAAGGAAGTGATGGCAGTCATTCCGGCCTGGACACAGCCATTCTTGGATTACCTCATTGATCAAAAGTTGCCGGAGGACGAGGTCCACGCACGACAAATCATTAGACGAGCAAGATCCTACACAATTATTGATGGACAGCTCTACAAACGAAGTGCAAACGGGGTATTTCTCAAATGCGTCTCTAGTCAAGATGGCATTGAAATCCTCCGAGAGATCCACGCAGGGGATTGCGGGCATCATGCCGCCCCCGGTCCCTCAAAAGCTTTTCGGTTAGGATTTTGCTGGCTAACAGCTAAAGAAGACGCTGACAAGATGGTGAAAACCTGCCGAGGTTGTCGTATACGCTACTCAACCAAACGCTCCAGGCCCAAGAGCTGAGGACCATCCCTATCACCTGGCCGTCGCGGTCGGGGGCTCGATATGGTTGGTAAGTTAAAGAAATCATCTCTGGTGGTCATGAATACCTCCTGGTCGCTATTGACAAGTTCAGTAAGTGGATCGAGGCAAAGCCAGTGAGAAAAGCCGACGGTGCTACGGCACTAAAATTTGTTTGCACCCTCGTGACGAGATTCGGCATCCCACACGGCATAATGACAGACAATGGCACAAACTTTGCGCAAGGAGAACTCAAGGATTACTGCGATGAAGTCCGGCTTGACCTCGCATCTGTGGCTCATCCACAATCTAATGGTCAGGTCGAACGAGCCAATGGCCTTATACTAGCCGGAATCAAACCTCGCCTTGAAGAACCGCTGCGTCGCGCAGCCGGAGCTTGGGCTGATGAATTGGACTCTGTTTCGTGGAGTTTACGAACTACCCCTAACAGTCAACAGATTTACTCCTTTCTTCCTGGTATATGGATCCGAAGTTGTGCTCCCCACGACATCATCCATGATTCACCGCGAGTTTCCGCCTACAATGAAGAAACTGCTGACGAGGCTCGACAGCTATCTGTGGACCTGATCGAAGAAGCCCGAAATTTAGATGACCAACGCTCCACCATTTACCAGCAGAAGCTCCGACGCTACCACAGCCGTCGAGTTCGGAACCGCTCGTTCATGGTCGGAGACTTAGTCCTCCGCCTTCGCCAGGTGAAAGATCACAAGTTGCAATCTCCATGGGAAGGACCTTTTGTCATCACAAAGTACTACACAACGGATCCTACTACCTCGTTGATTTCCGGGAACTAAAGGATAGACCAACCGGCATCGGAAACGAAAGAAGATCCGGTGACATATATGATGAAACAGATCGTCCCTGGAACATAGCACAGCTACGTCCTTTCCACACCTAGCGCTTTACGCATTACATACCTTGTAATATCTATGATACATGATCAATGAAATAAAGCTTTTGGTTCACTCTTAGAGTCTTTTACCTCCTTTAATTTTTCATTTGGATCGTGTATGTTTTTCCGACTAAAACCGCAGAGCTGGATCTTTCCGCCTAGGCGTGTATGAAAGTTGTGATTTTCAAAATCGTCCCTTAGGACGTAAGCTTAAGTTTTTGGAAATTTTTTCCGTTGCGAACCCATGGATTCCTGGTAGCGACTTCCGCACTTGGGCTGGGGGCTTGTTTCCGCGGTTATTGACGGATTGCCATTGGGCTTCGTCGCCGGCGAGCGTTTCCGGCGCGAGTTTTCCGGCTCGTGGAAGGTCAAGTGGGCAAGCCGGAAATTATCAAACCAGCACTGGCTTTCAAGAAAACAACACATGCAAAAAATATAAAAACGGATAGCAGGATAAGTATTTTCCGCCCACGCATGCATGCTTGTTTCGTCCCTAACTACTTAAGAATTTAAGTTATGTTACAAACCCTCGCTGGGGCCAAAATGATGCATTGTTTTATCCCGCAGGACATAAAAGTTTTCACTCCGCCTTGGACGGAGAAGCATTGCCCTCTGGATCTTTTCCTTTGGCGCCGGAGACGATACATCTTCATCACTCTCTTCATCCTCTTCGGAGGTTGCAGCGCTGGACTTGGGTTCCTCTTGGGGAGCATCCTTGGAGCTGGTCCAGGTAAACTGGGTTCCGGATTCCGCAGGCCGGGCTTCCGCGTCACGCTCCTTTTGAAGTTCGTCTTCAAGGGGCTCGTCCGCTGGGAGAACCACCTTGTCGTAGAATTCGTCGTGACGGATCCTCCGCGCGATGCGGGTGTCATAGCCACTCACGGCATCAGCGCTCCGACATCTGCGGTCGGAGGAACACCAAGTGACCCCGTCCGGATCCATCTCGGGTTATGCGCTAAGCACATGGTTAAAGTCATGGCAGGCTGCGCCTCGGGCTGATGAAGCTTGTAGATGCACCAGCTCCGGAAGAAGGTCCATCCGCTTGACCAGTTTGCGCAGACCGCAGTCTTCTTCGACAAGTTGTGGCATATCTTCCGTGAGGCGGAAATAAGATCCTTGCAATCATCGCCACAAGGGAAAGAACATCGTCCCGGGGAAATTTATTCCGGCGCCTTTCAGAGTATCCAAGTGGCTCTGCACAAAAAATACAAGAATAAACATTCAAGTTGAGCACAAGAGACTATACATCAAGGTACGAAATTCCGAGTATAAGTACCCAGGATATTTTCGGCCAGCAGGTCCCAATGGTGCTCCGCGGTCTCCATGTACTTCCGGAGTCCATTGAGCTCCTTTTGCTGCCTCTTAATGGTCTCGCTATCAGCATTGCGCTTCAGCACGAATTCGCCCTTCTCCCTGATGAGCTCGGAGTTTTTCTCTGCCAGTTGCTTCTCGGCATGCTCCTTCTGTTGCTCCGCCTCCTTCAGCTTTATCTCCAATTCTTGGTATGAGGAGCGCAGGTTTTCCAGTTCGGAGGAGGTCGTAGCCAGGGAGGAAGATGCGCCTATAAGGATTCAAGTTAAATACAGTTCAAAAGTCGGAACGTGAACTAATAACAAGAAAGGTCGGAAACCAACCTTGGGCGTCCGCCAGCTGTTTGTTCAGTTCTGCATTTTTATCTTTGAGGGCCCGGATGTTTTCCGCTTGGCCCAAGGTAACGCGGCGCTGAGCAATATTCTTGTGTAGCTCATAGTGCAAGGCCTGTTCTGTAAAAATAATCAGAGCAGGAGTGAAAATTCCGCCTACAGCATAGTGGTGTCCTTTGAAGCATTATTGCCGGAGTCTTTCCGACATCATGCTTGGGGGCTACTGTGACATTTTAAAAATCTTTCCAAAAAAGTGGCTGTACTCTAAAGCATCTAAGCGCTAACTAATACCTAGTTTCCGCCTACATGCTTGGGGGCTACTGGGGAGTACCTTTTGTTTGCAGACAAGCTTGTCAAAGAATTCGCCGACACCCTTCTTGAACTCCTGGATTTCCGACGTAGCGGCATCCGGTTTCCCCCAGGCATTGTTCAACATGGCGTTGAGCAGGTCTTGTTCAAGTTCCCACTTCTCCGTCTCCGTCAGTTTGTTGAAGAACTTTGTAGCATATGCCTTGGGGGTGGAAGTGAGGTCGGACGGATCTCCGAAGTTTTTCGGAAACACGACAACGTCGCCAGCACCGGCTCCGACCTTCTCGGAGGAAGTAACCTCAGCCTCTCCTTGGTCTTGAGTTTCTTCTTGGGCAGGGCCTTTGGCCTTAGGATCTTCTCCGCCCACCTTCACGTGCTGACCGGAATTATTTCCGGTGGAGTGTTTGCGCAGGAGGGGAGATTGTTCCGCCCTGAGGAGGAGATGGCGGAGGAGCAGTGTGGGAAGCGCTTGGCGGAGCTGGAGTTGTAGGACCAACAGCCGGAGATTTCTTCATATACTTTGTGATGGGTTCTTGGCTGGTGGTCCGGGTGCAGCGGTAGTCGGAATCCTGCGAACAAATAAAAGAAGATCGCATAAGTAACAAATGCATCAAAGTAAATATGTACCATACACGGAAACTTACGGAGCGCCGGGGATGTTGGGGCGCGAGCGTTTGCCTGCTGTGGAAAGCATTTTCAAACGTTCCCGCTCCGCTTTCCTTGAGTCTAGCGGAGGGGGCTTGACGATCTTGGGCTTCTTGGCGGAGGCCTCGCCGCTGGCTCCGGCTTCAGAGCTTTGGCTCGGGGACGCTTCGTAGGTCGGGGAGCTGCCTTGCGAGGTGCTTGCTCCTCTTCCTCCTCTTCGTCCTCCGGAACCTCCTCCGCCGTGTCGCCGCTGACGGGGACGCGAAGTATGGTGCGTAGGTTTTCCTCCGCCAATGTAGCGAGCTGGAGGGAAAGATATCATATGTTAGTCAATATCCAAAAACCTGTGAAGTTTGAAGTGACGCAGGATCAAAGCTTACCGGAGGACACCGGCTGTTCGTGTAAATATCCTTGATCAATTCCGGGATCGGTTGACCCCGGCCCACCTTCACCAACGTCTTGAATCTCCTTTTGAGAGAATCAGCCGGAAGATCGTGGCGGGTAGCTCGGAGCCGGTCGTCCGCCCCGGTGTATGCGAGATTAACCGCGCGTTATACCGCAGCGGCTGGATCCGCCGAGTGAACCGACTAAGTGTAAGCTGGGTTCCGGTTAGACCGTCGTGGACTAGCCAGGAAATTCTCCGCGCTGCCTTCTCCAAGATGGGAGTTAGGGAAAGCGACGGGATGAAGCTCCAGCTTGCAAGTTCTTGAGGCTCGTTGTTGAATTTGGGGAGACCGTCGTGGATCTCCGGAACTGAAATATTCTTCTCGTAAAACCATCCGGCGTTCCAGTACCGGACGGATTCATGCGAGTCATGAGGAGGGTACATGCGGTTAGGTCGGAGCATGAACGTCATGCTCCCGCAGTTCAACATGGCTTTGTCTTTTGTTTCTTTCTTCACTCAAGAAAAACTGCCATGTTTGACATCTGGTCGGATTCCGAGATGCCCTTCGCAGAGAGTTGCGAAGTTGGAGAGCAAGGTAGGAGTTGGGGCAGATGTTGTGGGGCTGAAGCCCGTACGTGTTGAGGACGGAGAGGAAAAATTCCGAGCAGGGGAGCGATAATCCGCGTTCCACCCAAGCCTTAGTCATAACCACTTCTCCGGCTCCCTGGCTTGGGGACGACGGTGTCGCGTATGAAACTCCAGTGAGCGGAGATCATACCCTCGTTCAAGCTCTCTCGAGCTCCGTATCGTGGTTTCGCAGGCCACCATTGACCCCGCTCTCCTTCGCGGTTCCGGCCTTGGAAGCTTTCTTGTTTTCCGTCCCTGAACCTTGGCTGCCATTCTAGCCTGCCCTTGAAGTTCTTCTTCGAGTTCTTGAGCGGTTGGGATCCGGCCTAACTTGGTGCTGGAAGATGCGGAAAAAGGTTGAGCCAGCCTGATGTCGGAAACATATGGTGGTAGATATGCAATGGGATCCGGACATATTGGCTCTAATGAACTGGGATCCGGGCTATTCGGAGAACTACCAGTACAGTGTGAGTCGATCGGCATACTTCCGGCTGCACCCATGCAAAGTGTTTGAGTTACCGGAAACTACTCTACTTCTTCTTCTACAAGTCCGGTGCACGTACCGTCAATGGCGCGGCGGTCCGGCGAAGCTCCGGTGAGGATGAAGGACGCCGAACTTGCAACGAAGCGACCCGCGCGACCACGAATCGGCGGCGGGAGAGATTTCCCGATCAACCGGAACAATCTTGGCGCAAGGGGAAGCTCGAGGCGACGGGGCGCGAAGTTCTCTGCGGCGAGGTTCGCCGGAGTCGAGATCTGGCGGGCGGCGCGGCGGGAGGAGGAAGATGAAGTGGTGAAGGGGTGAAACGAATGAGGAGTTACCGCGCGGAGGGGTATTTATAGACCTCGCGCGGAGATTCGCATTTTGGATCCTACGGCGGAAACTGAACAGTCTCACCGTTGGATGCATGACACGTGTCTTAGGTTAAAGGCGGTAAAATGACGTGGAGGTAACTTAACCGTGCGCACCCGAAATTTCCGGCTAAAGATTCGCATCTTGCATGCAACATGCAAATCTATTTTATTCAACTATATTCTCTCGTCAAGGCTACCTCTCTCCTTTTCTTTCTCCCTGCAAGTGGCCCTGGTGCACTTGCTCCTGACCACAAGATTCTTTTGAACCGCATCAAGTTGGTTTGCTTCTTCTATCTGACACAATGAATCGGTTCTCTACTATGTATCGAACCGGCTATAGACACCTTTGAATCGCTTTGGGCATACATAGTGGATGATCTTATAAAAACAAGTACAATAAGACTTAGTCAGCGGGCTATAAGGATTTAAATATAATATATGTGCTTAGTTGGAGGAGAGATGTTGTGGGTATACTTTATGGGTATATCAACGACATGGCCTAGATCCGGCAAGCCCGGGTGGCCCACAGACGGTGATGGTGGCATGGGGCCCATCGGGCGGCCCAGTTGCTGTTGATCAAGAAGGATGAAGTCCAGCCCAGGAACCTGGAGCCGGATCCTAACCGACCTACGAAGGAGGCCGGATCCGTGAAGGCCCATAAAGTATCCGGATCCAACGGCCATAAGGAAGGCGGATCCTTGACGTACACGGCAAGATATTGTACCGTAGTTAGGCAACTTGTATTCCGGCTAGGACTCTCCATGTAAACCCTAGATCCGTGCGCCTTTATAAGCCGGATCCCGGGAGCCCTAGAGGCACAACCACAACCATTGTAACAACGCGCAAGCGCCCGGATAATTCAGACGCGACAGTAGGCCCCGTCATCGTGCGTGTTCGGGTAACTCGCGTACCACCGTCCCGTGTGCACTCCGCCCTATGGCCCCTACTTCTTCTCCCCCTCGTGAGGATCCCCCCTCCGAGGTATTGTCGATTAGGCAACGACAAGAGAGAAGGTGGGTGGGCTCTAAGAGCAATTCCAATAGTACAGCCAACACATGGCTATAACAAGATGCCATGTCATTTATAGTCACCATATAGCTAACATGTACAATAGTTAGCTATAAGAATGAAGTACTTTATTAACATATGGCTCGCCTTTCATTCTCACAAAGTGCCTAGGAGCACGTGCAAGAGCTGGTTATTGCATAGTAGCCCACCTCCCTTCTCTCTCCCCTTCTCTCTCCTCCAAGTCATCTAAAATATATTATTTAATGTCTTATAGTCAGCTGACTAGACTCTATTGTACTTGCTCTAATGCAATAGATAGCTCTAGCACGTGCTCCTAGGCACTTTATGAGACTAAATAGTGGGTCATGTATTGATAAAGTAGTGCATTTTTAGAGCCAACTATTGTACATGCTAGCTATATATTGGCTATAAATGACGTGGCATATTGCTTATAGCAATCAGCTGGCTATACTATTGAACTTGCTCTAATATTTTATCTCTTATAGCCAGCTGATTGTACCTTATTGTACATGCTCTTACTAACACCACATATCCCAAAGCAATATGAGTCTGCAACATAATTAATGACACATTGCATGAAAGCACATCTAAGTTACTACTCATAACTTAGACTAGTAACATGACATATGTTACTAGACTAAGTTACTCTCCACTATGAGCAACCGTATGCAATTTGGTTTGCAATAATTTGGTTTGTTGGCGGTATGACAAACTGTTGGCTAGGAAAGCTGATTTTCCTGTTAATGCTGCAACCCGCTCTCTCCCTTCCCCTCTTCTGTGCAAGTTGTAATGATGTGGTACTGGTTATTTACGCTTCCGATGGAAAAGGGGTTAAAGCCCGGTTAGAAAATAAAACCTGAAATAAAGAAAATGCAGAGACATAGGAGTAGTTAACAACACGAGGGTATGGGGTAACGTCATTATGCAAGTGCCTGAAGACTGAAATTACTATGATAGATAATTGTATGCACATGGTTGGCAAATGCAGTCGAGCAGAAGCACGTTTCTCGGGCTGGCAGTGTCACTCCGACAGCCTGGTCCGTGAGAATATAAGAACAGCTCACTGCTAAAGACCGCCTAAGCATCCGGCATCAACATTGGTTACAGAGACAATGAGCTGGCCAACGAACTGGAGCATAATATATGTCATGCTGATACTTTGTCCATCAGCATGTAGGCCCAGACACAACCCAGCGGGAACAAACAAATTAATCAGAATGGATCATCTTCCATACAATGTTTTATTTGCTATACCTTGGTACAATATGGCATCCCCACAAAATACTTTTATCTATATGGACAGGAAAAGAATTCTACAACACAAATGTAGTTAGGAAGATCAGAGAGTGTCACAACACGAGCATTGCTCACTAGGGAAGTGAACCTCAAGAGAAAGTGAATTGCTTAGTCAGACTTGCTCTGTGCTGCTAGGCTGAGATTAACAGGGCGTGCCTCGAACCCTCCTCCCTTGCGTTCCTCTAGAGTGTATGGCATGTAAGTCCCAAGGATCTTGTCCCACATGACGAAGAACGGCTGCGAGAAGTTGTACTTATTGCCGTAGAGCTGGTGGTGAATGTCATGGTATGCACTGTTGTTGCTGAACAATATGTGGAGGATGTTCCCAGGAAGCCATAGGCCGCAGTGGTCATCAACGGTCTTGATGGTTGCGAATGAGAAGAAGAATATGGCCGTCCTAGGAGTCATTCCAGCGACGAGGAACGAGAGGGCACCACCGATCGTGTCCAGAATGAGGCCCTCAAGTGGATGGTTGTAGAGAGCGCCAAATGCAAATGGAACCACAAGAGTGTGGTGCTTCGAGTGGACATGCTTGTACAAGAACTTGTTGACGTGCATGTATCTGTGCATGAAGTACTGCCATGTGTCCATAACAAACATTGCAATGAGAAATTGCAGTGCTATCATCAGGGTGGGAGGTTGCTTCCTCACAGTACCATTGTCATCACCAATGATCTGCATTTTAACCACATTTCCAGAACGTAAGTACAATATCGTATGAATTTCATCAGATAATTGTAGGAGCAGTCGTAAGAGACAAAATTTGTTGAAGGAGTTTTTTCACTTGTTCTGGAAATCCATCCGTACTATTTTAGAATTCATTTCCTTTTCGAAAGCATGGATATGAGTGCTGCAATTTACTTCAGAAAAGAAAGGATGTTCATGTGAAGCCGCCCTAAAGCTTTTGCTTGGCAGTCGATCAACAAAACAGGCGACACAGCAACCAAAAACAAAACTAAACCTTAGTTTCTTGCGAACAACCTACCCTATTTAGGCTGTCAAAATAAACAATTCCCCAATGTGAATGGAGCCAACATTACTCAGATTACTCGACAAGTGAGCCTAAGAGCTAATACATGTTCACATCAACGTATGACTACAAATTGTGTTTGCTACTGAGCTATTTTACATGGTAAATATGACACAAGAAAATATTCTATAAAAGGTTTGAACTGCCTTTTTTTTCCATAGAAGGGCTTGAACTTCAGTGAGCAACTGCGTAAGTCTCAATCAAAGCATGTTTCAAAGTTGTTCAAGTATGCCATGTGCGATGATGGAACCCAGTCGAAGGCATCTTAAACTGAATTTTAACTGAAATGGATGACCAATCTTTCTCACAAACTGTAAAAAATACTATCCGAAGAGGATGATTATTACCGTAAAGAGGAGAAGCGAGACGGCGATTTGGAAGCCCTGCTGCACGAGGACGCCCTTGACGACCGTAGACTTGGAGACGATGTTCTTGGTCTCCTCCTCCCCCTTGGGATGGAGCCGGTAGTTCTCCATCTCCATTCTGTCAAGAAGGATGTACATCCCCGAGTAGAGCCAGTACACCGCAATGGGCACGAATGTGCCTAGCAGCTCGTCAGAAACCCCAAACTCCATCTCAGATTGTCCCCCCAGCTCTCCAAATCTTTACTGCTGCTGCCTCCGACAGTCAGACCCTGCCGCTGCAAGCAAAGAAGCATTCAGTTAAAAGCTGGCAACAAATTGGGGGTGAAAAACCTGGGCGAAACACCCCCAATCTTGAATCCAAACGCAGCCTAAATCCTAATACGGCGGACTCCAGCACCAGTGAACAGTGGCACAGCCAAAAAAACAGCAAATGCGCAGTCCTGGAACGATTCCGCGAGGCTGGAGCCTCAAGAAAGCATTTTTGTCTGAAGAATCTGACAAATCAGGTCGGATCTTACCAGGCCAGAACAGGGAGGATCCAGCCGCTCCCGGTCCAAACTCCGTGGGGGCGAAAAGAGGAGAAAGGATCCTCGGGCTGCCTCCGCTCGGAGACAGGCGGAGCTTCTTCAGGCGACTGCTTGAAGCGAGGACGGCAATGCGGTGGCTGCGAATCCCGGCGAGACCGGAGAGAAATTAAGCTAAGGGGGATGCCGCCGCCCGCCCGGACCCGAGAGGGGAGAAGCAGAGACCGTGTGGGATAGGAGAGGCGAAGGATAATCAGGCGACTGCTCCTATCTGTTCCAGTTTGTATTGATCTGAAATGCCATGGGCGGTCGAAGCTGACTGAATCAGGCGGTAGCTAAGCTCTGGGTAATTCAACCCTAACGTCAGAGGAAATAATGCGGCCGGCACGCAGACGAGATTCTCTGCGGACTGCGGCCCATTGATTTACCTGGCCGAGAGCACGAGGTTTGACGAAGCCGCTTCCTTATTTTCCCCTGTTTTTCATTTTCTTTAAATATAAACCCTTTTTATTTTTAGTGAATAAATAAACATTATCTGGAGGAGACCTCCCCCGCGTCGCCTCCCGCACGGGCGGCCGCCGACCCAGACCTCCTCCGCCCCTTCCTCCTTCCCGTCGCCGCCGGCACGCGCGCCTAGGCAAAGCCCGAGGCTATTGGCGGCGGCGGGCCTCCTGTCCTATGTCGCGCGCTCGGAGGATCCCTTGAACTACAACGCCGCCTCCCTTGGCTGGTGTCAGGGCTGGTCCGGGAGCGACACGTCAAGACCTTAGGCGGGTACCGAGGCGGGGACCCCACGCAGGTGGTATGCGGCGCGTTGCACCAGATCGCGGCAACCCCATGGCGGTCGGGCGGCGGCCAGTGAAGCATCTCACAGCGGGGGAGACCCCGATGACTGTCGATCCGGATCCCTTGGCGGCATGGCCGAGAGTGGCGGTGGCCAGCAGGCCCTAGCGCCCCTCCCTCCTCCTGGTGGAACTCCTCTCCGTCGGGATAGGGTTTGCTTCGCTGTTGGGATTTGGCGGCGGTGGCCTCGTCGACGAGTCAGTGGCTCTGTGGTGGCCTACTCTTCTGCCAGAGGTGGTCAACAGATTTTTCTGATGATGAGTGGGGTCGCGCAGCCGCCAGTGAAAACTGTGCTCTGAATCTAGCTTGCGCGGGCGATGGCGGTGTGTATGCACTGTTCTCTTGTTGAAGGCGTCGTCATTGCGGTTTGCTTCCACTCTACTCGAGTTGCTTCCGATGGAAACTCTAGGCCCGGGTATCCCGGATCGGACAATGGTGGCGCAGCAGGCGTCGATCTCCCTCATGAGGGCATTGCTTTTGGGAGCAGCTGCTGGAATGTGGTGCTAGGTGGTCTACCCGGGGCTATGTGGAGCTCTACCATGAAGATGGACAAGCGGTTGATAGAGGTGACGGCTTCTGAAGTGAGAGCATGAGACGCTCGCGGAGAAACTGCTACACTGGTCATGTGCTCCTGTTTCGCCATAGGGTGACTCAGTGAGGCTCCTGGTGCTTTTTAATTGATGGGTGTTTGTTTATGTTTTTAGGGCATAGGACAAGGTGGCTCCTCGGCAATGCCCACCATGATGGGCTTAGGGTTAGCGGAATCCTGCATGTTAGCACGAGACATCGGATACCAGACAAGCAGAGAGCAAGATTTACCCAGGTTCGGGACCATCACTGGGTTAGCTACCCATGTGGCTTCTGTAGATATGGCGCCGTCTGTGGGAATTAGAGGCTGCAAGGATCCGATCTCGATGGCACGATCAAGATCTTCGACTTCATCGACAGCAAGCAACGCGATGGATCGAGGTAACAAGGGAAAAACTGATCTATTCAATTTTAGGAAGAACCCCGAACAAAAATAAACGGGAGGTATCTCCAATGGTCCAATGGTAAAATCTCCAATGATCCTAACAAGGGAAAATCTCTCCCGTTTATTAGAGGCTGCAAGGATCCCAAAATCTCGGGGATGATCACTGGTGACAGTCGAGGTTTTCTCTTTCTTCTCCTTTTTTGTTTTTGCTGGCTTTGTTGATCTTTCGCTTATCTCTTCCCAAAACACACCTAGAGGGATTGCGAGGCATTGTGACCCGATATTTGCGAGAACGTCGGCTTCGTTGCTCATCCTGCTGATGTGGTTTACCTCACAACCATCGAATAGCTTCTCCAGCTCATTGTACACCTCCTTGTATGCTATCATACTCGTTGACTGCGTCGCATTGGTTCATTACTTGCTGTGCTACCAACTGTGAGTCGCCGAAAATTTTCAATCGGGTTGCACCGCAAGCTTTCGCCATCTTCATCCCGTGTATGAGAGCTTCATATTCTGCTTCATTGTTAGATGCGTTTGGGAACGTCATCCGCAGAACATACTTCAACTTGTCGCCTTCGGTGAAACTAATATCACGCCTGCTCCAGCACCTTCCAATCTCTTGGACCCGTCGAAGTTCATGGTCCAAGTCCTCGATAAATCTGGGTCCCGTGTTTTGTAGCTCCATCCACTCTGCAATGAAATCTGGTAAGACCTGTGACTTTATTGCTTTTCTTTTTCATACGTGATGTCCCGAGGGGAAAGTTCTATTCCCCAAAGGAGACACGACCCGTAGCTTCTGGATTGTTCGGTATATTTGATAAGGGAGCTTCATTGACCACTATTATCGGGTGAGCCGAAAAATAGTGCCGCAATTTTCTTGCTGTCGTGAATACTCCATATGCTAGCTTTTGATATTGCGGGTACCGCTGTTTGACGGTGTTCCTGATGAAATATACGGCCGTTGAACTCCATGAAGCTTGCTTTTTCTTCTCTCTCGACTACTAGGGCCGTGCTGACCACCCGAGGTGTGGCTGCAATGTACAATAGGAGAGGTTCTTTCTCTTTGGCGCTACCAATATCGGTGGTGTCGAAATTGCTCGCTTGAGGTTCTCGAAAGCTCCTGCTTCCTCGTTCCATTGGAATTTTTCCCCTTGCTTGATCAACGCATAGAACGGCAGCGCTTTTCTCCTAGCCCGGCGACGATACGCTTAAAGCCGCGATCGCCCGTTAGCGTTGTATTTCTTTCAGCTTTGTTGGCTTTCTCATAGTAACGATGGCCTGTATTTTTTCGGTTAGCTTCGATCCCCCTTGCCGATACTAAGAACCCGAGAAGTTCTCCCGCGGGAACTCCAAAGGAGCGTTTTGTTGGGTTCAGCTTGAGGCAGAACTTATCGAGGTTGTCGAAGGTTTTCCAGATCTTCGATCAACGTTGACCCTTTCTTTGATGTTATTACGACATCGTCGATGTAGACTTGTACATTTTTCCCAATCTGTGTTGCTAGGCATTTCGCATCATCCGTGATATGTTGCTCCCGCGTTTTTCGACCAAAGGGCATTGTTTTGTAGCAAAACACGCCATAAGGTGTGATGAACGCTGTCTTGGCTTCATCTTCTTCTTTTAATCTGATCTGGTTATAACCAGAATATGCGTCCAGGAAGGAAAGACGTTCGCATCCTGCCGTGGAGTCGATGATTTGATCGATCCTTGGGAGGGGAAAGTGATCCTTGGGACAATGTTTATTGAGACACGTAAAGTCGACGCACATGCGAAGGACTATTGTGTGTTTCTTCGGCACCATCACCGGGTTAGCTACCCATGTGGCTTCGTAGATATTTCTCTGATGAACCCGGCATCTTTGAGTCGATCTATTTCGATAACATGGCTTTGCGGCTAGGTTCCGAAAAACGCCGCAAAGGTTGCTTTACTGGTCGTGCGAGAGGATCCAAATTGAGGTGGTGCTCGGCAAGTTCCCTGGGTACTCCTGGCATGTCGCTGGACACCATGCGAAGATTTTCCGGTGCTCACGGAGGAACTCGACGAGCGCGCTTTCCTGCGACATCCATGTTTGCAGCAATGGACGTCGTTTTCTTTGGATCTGTCGGGTGGATCTGTACCTCTTTTGAATCTTTATTTATATTGAAAGTTGGCTCCTTAGAAGGTCTTCCTACCTCAGGCAGCACATCATAATCAGTGAACCTAGGTGCCGCATATTCTGCTTGCATCCCGAAAGTTTCTGACTCGATGAAAATCCTTGTCGCATTTATCGGACAGTGCAAAGCTCCCTTTGATTGTGATAGGTCCCTTAGGCCAGGCAACCTCCACAACGATATGTATAATGCGGCACTGCCATGAACTGGCGTACGCTGGTCGTCCCAACAAAGCGTGATATTGCGACGGGAAATCCACCACTTCAAACTCTAAATTTTCTATCCTGTAGGTTTCTCGGGTTCCAAACTGAACGTCGAGGTTGATCTTGCCCAATGGGTAACTTGGCTTCTCTGGTGTAATCCCGTGGAAGCGTGTGTCAGTTGGCGTCAGATTTGCTAGGGATATGTTCATCTTCCTCAATGTATCTGCGTACATGAGGTTTGCTGCCGCCGTCTATGAAAACTCTCGACACATCAAAACCAGCGATTACTGCGGGTAAGATGAGTGCCGATTGCCCTGGTCGAGGAACTTGCTGCGGATGATCTGCGATCGTGAAGCCGATATCTTGCCCCGACCAATTTAAGTACTCGACTGTTGGTGGAGGCATCTTTTCCATGAACACTTGTCGGGATATTACCTTCTGCGCCCTGTTGGACGGCCTAGCTTTCGAATCATCGAGACCACACCGTTAGAGTTGGGGTCAACATATGGAGGTGGATGTGGTGCTGCCGCAATTCTAAGCTGGTGTCGATTTTCTTCGGTAATTGCGGGAGGAGGTGGAGGTGAATCTCGCTCCTTGGCTTCTGTTACTTGCTTGAGCGTTTGCGATTCCTGCGGCTCGCAGCATTGCTTGAAAATTGCGGCAGTCTTTTGTAGATGTCCCGACTGCCTCTTTCCATTGTTGTCGAGGTAAAAGTGCATTTGACACGGACCGTTCATCATCTCCTCGGGAGACACGTAAGGTCTTTGAATCCTTGGTCCACTATTTTGTCTGTTGCCGCGAAAATCACCTCTATTGTCGCCTTGTTGCTCATTGCTCCTTTGATAATCATCTCGACTATTTCCACCAGGATTTCCTCGAAAACCAGCCGATATGTGGCCGGAGCATCGTTGTTGTAGAACCGGCGAGAAAATCGCCTTCTATTTTGATAGTTTCGACTACGATCCTCTTCTGGCGACCTGTGTCGTTTGTTGTATATTGCGTCTTCTCCATCTGCCCACTTGTTAGCGATTTCCATCAACGCTGAGATTGTCTTGGGATTAGTTCTCCCCAAGTCCTCGACGAAGTCTGCTCGTCGGATTCCTGCCACGAACGCATCTATTGCCCTCTCGTCAGATATGTCTTCTGCTGAGTTTTTGATAATGTTCCACCGCTGTATATATTGTCTCATCGACTCGTCATGTTTTTGTCGACACGCTCGTAATTCTTCCAACGACGCGGGTTTTTTGCAGGTGGATCGGAAGTTCTTCACGAAGATTCCCAGCTGTCGATGGAGTTCAAGGGGAGTTTCTTTATCCAAGATCTTGCGGCACCACTCAGGTGAACTTGGATACTTTGCATAGCTGTTGCTCTGGTTCCTACCAGCTTCACCATCTCGAGATAATCCACGAGCCAATCCTCGGGATCTTGCAGGCCGTCGAACTTCTTGAAATTCTCGGGTAACTTGAACCCTTTTGGGACTCGAGTTTTTCGCACTCTTCTCGTAAAGCACGGGAGCCCACACATATCTTCGGCAAGCTCTCGAGTACCGACGGTCCCTCCTTTCTTGTCGCGCCCGTCCACCCTTACTTGGACTTTGTGTCTCTTGCTCCACTTGCTCTTGGTGGGTCTTGAACTGCGGCAGCGGGTCGTGGACTATTTTGCCTAGGATTTTCTTCGGGAGGCGTTGTTGCAAACGCCGTTCCCATAACTCCTACTCCAGCCATCGCCATATTGAACAATGGTTCTCTCGGGTCTCCAGCAGGTGGTCTGGATGCCAAGATGTAAGCTTGTGTTGCCATGTAACCTGCCTCTGGCGTTTTTGGGATGATATTTCCTCTTTCATCAATCGACATAAAGGACATGTCGAGATTTTGGATTATGTTTCTCTCGCTTCTTCGGGTATGTTTTGCAGCCGAGACATTGCTCTCCTCCGAGCTTCTCTGTGACTATCTCCCGAAGTTCTAGATTGTCGACTTAAACTGCTCGGCGTCCGCTGATGCGAAGCCGCTTCTTTTCTCCTATTCGGGGATGCTGTCTGCTTTTCCAACTCTCTCGCTTACTCGAGCAAGTCTATATTGATATGCTTGAAGTTCTTGTGCGGTAGCGGTGGTGGTCATAGGTTCTGAACCATCCATGGCTTTCGCGGCCCTATCCCACGCTTTGCGGGAGCTGTACTCTTGCGCGAGTTGTGGATCCAGGATATTTGGTGCCTAGACCATGTCTGAGATCGCGGGATCGACGTATGGATTTCCCAATTCGTCGAAAGCCTCTGATGTTTGCGGGTCTGATGTGCCTGCCCCTTCTACCACATAGATCTGATGATATTTTGTGCATTGATTTTTGTCGGGACTGACACCATCATATAGAGTGGTGAAGACCTTTCCGATGGCGCAGACTTGTCGATGAAGTTGAAGCTGTCGACGCTGTCGGAGTCGCTGCTTATAAAGGAGTCCGCAGATGACTCGAAGGATGTGTTGCTGAAGATCTTGGCGAGCTTTCCGCTTGCCTTGTTGTCGACGAAGTATGTCGACGAAAACTCCTCGTCACTCGACGAAAAGTTGGAGTCGACTGAAAATTCCGACGAGATCGGAACTTCGAGACGGTAGGATCCTTCCTTGTTGACGCCAAATCGAATTCTCCGAACGTCATGACGATGGGCTCCTCCAGATAGGCACATGCATCCATACGGGAGGGCGGGTGAGGAACAAAATTGAATAGATCAGTTTTTTCCTTGTTACCTCGATCCATCGCGTTGCTGTCGATGAAGTCGAAGATCTTGATCGTGCCATCGAGATCGGATCCTTGCAGCCTCTAATTCCCACAGACGGCGCCAATTGACAAAGGATTAACTTGTCAATGCCTACAGATTGTAGACTAGGGTTTTGCTAGAAGTAGAGGGCAAGTAGATAGGAAAAGTACTGGCGATTATGAAAACTGTTATGGATGAGTTCGATTCTTTGTCCCTCGCTCCCTGAATCGAGGGAGCCGAGGGCTGTTACAAGTCCTCCGGACTAACTCGTCCGACATTACAAATAATACTTCCTATTACAATAGCTTTCTATAATATCTTGGGCTTCCGAATCTTCTTATTCTTAGTGGGCCTTCAGATCCCGGGTACTATCGGGCAGGCCCATTTGGGATGCCTATGTCACTCGATGAGGTAATACCCTTACGTCATGCATGTCTGATCTTGATTACATGTGAAATTGATTACAATTGGGCAGCCGAAGGACTGTGTGGTGGTGTTCTTGCCAAGAGGCAAGGTTTCTAGGGTTTGTGTATGCGAGAGGGGTTGCGTGATTGTATGAGAGAACCTCATGCATGCCCTCTCCATGCCTTTATATAGGAGAGGCCAGGTCCCAGGAGTTCTGCTCGGAGTCGGTTACAATATAGAGGGAGTGTATCTATCCTTTCCTTATTCGAACTTCTCCTTGCCTTGTCCTCCAAAAACCGTCACCTTCCATCTTTCCTCCCCGCAACCGACGTCTTGGTCCACCTTCGGTTGCGGTGCTTTAGATGGGCCCTTTGTTGGGCCAGAGGAGGTGGGATAATGTTGGGTATCCCGAAGGGTAATGCCCACATCAGTAGACCCTGACGACATGTTTCTTCATCCATTGTCGGATTTGTAGGTGTTGTGTGGTGGCTTCAGGTTTTGCAATGTATGCCTTGGCAGATATCTGTTCACGCATCACTTTGATGTAAAGGCTGGGGCTTCGTTCTCCCTTTCGGAAAAAAAGCTAGCTTTATTGATAACAAATAATTGGTACATCATTCATCTAAGAGCGTTTTGTTGGAGATATGCCCAAGAGGCAATAATAAAATGGTTATTATAACATATCTTTGTGTTTATGATAATGTTTGCATACCATGCTATAATTGTATTAACCGAAACATTGATACATGTGTGTTATGTGAACAACAAGTAGTCCCTAGTAAGCCTCTTGTATAACTAGCTTGTTGATTAATGGATGATCATGGTTTCGTGATCATGAACATTGGATGTTATTAATAACAAGGTTATGTCATTAGGTGAATGATATAATGGACACACACCCAAATGAGCATAGCATAAGATCAAGTCATTAAGTTCAATTTGCTATAAGCTTTCGATACATAGTTGCCTTAGTCCTTCGACCATGAGATCATGTAAATCACTTACACCGGAAGGGTACTTTGATTACATCAAACGCCATTGCGTAAATGGGTGGCAATAAAGGTGGGATTAAGTATTCGGAAAGTGTGAGTTGAGGCATATGGATCAATAGTGGGATTTGTCCATCCCGATGACGGATAGATATACTCTGGGCCCTCTCGGTGGAATGTCATCTAATTAGCTTGCAAGCATATGAATGGTTCATAAGAGATCACATACCACGGTACGAGTAAAGAGTACTTGTCGGTAACGAGGTTGAACAAGGTATGGAGATACCGATGATCGAACCTCGGACAAGTAAAATATCGCGAGACAAAGGGAATCGGCATCGTATGTAAATGGTTCAATCGATCACTAAGTCATCGTTGAATATGTGGGAGCCATTATGGATCTCCAGATCCCGCTATTGGTTATTGCTCGGAGAGGAGTCTCGATCATGTGCATAGTTCGCGAACCGTAGGGTGACGCGCTAAGGTTCGATGTCGCATAAGTAGATATGGAATATGGTATGGAGACGAAGTTTGTTCGGAGTCTCGGATGGGATCCAGGACATCACGAGGAGGTCCGGAATGGTCCGGAGAATAAGATTCATATAAGGAAAGTTGATTTCTAGGTTTCGGAAAAGTTCGGGATTTTTCCGGTGAAAGACCGGGAAGGTTCTAGAAGGTTCCGGGGTCCCACCAGTGGGCCCACGACCCTAGGAGGCCTAGCATGGGCCTAGGGGGTGCACCCTAGCCTAATGGGCCAGGGGCACATGCCCCTCAAGGCCCAGGCCGGCCAACCCTAGGGTTTTCCCCAAAACCCTAGGGGGATCAACTTGTGGGGGAGAATTCCCCCCCCCTTTGGCCGCCGGCCCTAGATGGGTTTGGGGCATTGGGGGCCACCCAAACCGACCTCCCCCTATATAAAGAGGGGAGGGGGCAGGGGGCGTTCACCCCTTCCACGCAAGTTCGCCGCCCCCTCTCTCCTCCATAGAGCTGTCCGGCTTGGCGAAGCCCTGCAGCTTTTCCTCCACCACCACCACCACGCCGTCGTGTTGCGGGATCTACCACACCTCCGCTGCCCGCTGGAACGGAGAGGAAGGGCTACATCGACACCGTACGCGACCGAGTACGGAAGTGCTGCCGGATTGCAGCACGGGGATGATCGTCTACACCAACAACGAGATCTGATCTCGTAGGCTTTGGAAATCTTCAAGGGTTAGTCCAATATCAATCTCGTTGCTTCGATCTTGTAGATTAGATCTTGGGTGTTCCATAGATTAGATCTTGGATTTATTCGTCTTGCGGTAGGAAAATTTTTGTTTTCTATGCTACGAACCCCATCAGTGGTATCAGAGCCATGTCTATGCATAGATCTGTTGCACGAGTAGAACACAATGGTTTTGTGGGCGTTGATGCTTTTGTTGCTTTAGTTTGTGTACTTTGCATCTTGCGGGATGGTGGGATGAAGCGGCCCGGGCTAACTTTACATGACCGCGTCTCATGAGACTTGCTCCACGCTTGACATGCAACTTGTATTGCATAAGTGGCTTTGCGGGTGTCTGTCTCTCCCACCATAGTGAAGATTCCAATTTGCACTTTCTATTGTCAACACTAGTATCACCGTTGTGGTTCATGTTCGTAGGTAGATTGGATCTTACTCGAAACCCTAAACCACGTAAAATATGCAAACCAAATTAGAGGCGTCTAACTTGTTTTTGCAGGGTTTGGTGATGTGATAGGGTCATGATGTGATGATGATTATATTTGATGTATGAGATGTTCATTGTTGTATTATGGCAACCGGCAGGAGCCTAATGGTTGTCTTTAATTTTTGTTAAAGACCTGCGTGTCTATTCATCATGTAATAGCTTTATTTCAAGTAGTTGTCATAGTAGCTATAAGTGATGGACAACCATGAAGCGGCGCCACGGACCTTGGTGCAATGCTGGTGATGATGGAGATCATGATCATGTGCTTTGGAGATGGAGATCAAAAGCACAAGAAGAAAGGCCATATCATATCACATATTATGAATTGCATGTGATGTTAATCCTTTATGCATCTTATCTTGCTTAGATCGCGACGGTAGCATTATAAGATGATCCCTCACATTAATATCACCGTTGCTACAGTTCGTCGTTTTGAAGCATCTCGTGATGATCGGATGTGATAGACTCTACGTTCACATACAACGGGTGTAAGCCATGTTTGCACACGCGAATACTTGGGTTTGCTTGACGAGCCTAGCATGTACAGACATGGCCTCGGGACAACGGAAACCGAAAGGTTGAACACGAGTCATATGGATGATATGATCAACATGTTGATGTTCACCATTGAAGCTACATCATCTCACGTGATGATCGGTTTTGGTGTAGTGGATGTGGATCGTGTGCCACTTAACAACTATGAGGGATGTTGTATTAAGTGGGAGTTCATTAGTAATTAGATTAAAACATGAACTAATTATCATGAACATAGTCTGAATAGTATTTTGAATTAAAGTTGTAGAATTGGCATCCGTTATCTACCATGCGCTAGTCTTGTAATTGAGATAGAAATACTGTTAAGTCTGACAAGTAACTTTACGGACTGGTACCGTATTGTTAAAGAATCAAGAAATGATTAAGTCCTATTGCAAACTTTTAGTAAACTTCTCATTAATGATTCAAAGAAAAATGGTTTCAATTAGTACCTAGAATCATCTTGCCTCCATGAAACTTGAAGTTCAAATCTGTTTGAAAAGTAAGGAGCTGGAAATTTTGTTTTCAGAAATAAGCAAGGTATGAGATATATGTGATATCTAAGACCTTATTGCAAGATGATAGAATATAATCTAGTGAGACTACATAAACTCATAAGTTTTATGGGAATGTACGAAGGTTGAAGACGCCGCCCCAATCCTCCAACTAGTTGGGCACTAACGATATTCGCATATCCATGAAGTGATCGTCCTTAGTATGCACCGTTGCTAAGACTCGTCGTTTCGAAGCATCACGTGATGATCGGGTGTGATAGATTCTACGTGTGCATACAACGGGTGCAAGCCAGATTTGCACATGCGAATACTAAGGTTAAACTTTACGAGCCTAGCATGTACAGACATGGTCTCGGAAAGACGTCATGATTTGATGGATAAAAATTATGAGTGAAATTGTTCATCACATTAAAAGGTTACTAATAGTGAAATCTGGAACACTTGTCATGTGATGATCAACTTCAAAGGAAGAACCTCAAGGTTATTGGTATTTGACCAATGGACCTAGAAGTTATTGAAGGTGAAGTGTTTTCTGAGAATGGGGAAAGCTAAAAGAGAAACTACAAAAGATATTTTGGCAAAGAAAGAAAAGACTAGAAAGTCTAGCTCGTGTATATAGATGATATACATGTTATGGATGTATTCCTTGTTTGGTCACACAATGAAATTCTTGAGTAATTGTACCATATTGGTTGGTATGAGGTGTCATACAAGACAACGCAATACAAGAATACAATGGCCTAAGTGACTGACAAGGAATATGATAGAAATGCACGTCTGGAACAAAATAAAGTGTTATTGTGTTCGTCGTTGGCATTTTATCTAGCCCTTCGGATTTTATAATAAAGAACTTTACAATGGTTGTTATGTTCTAGTCAAATGAAAACAATGAGTTGTTCAAATTATGACATATTCCATGTACGATGGATAAGTTATTATAAATCTTTATGGTGAAGCACACATACATAACACTGACGCTAAAATGCCATAAGGCAAATGATATGAATTCCACTCATTAGTGGAACCGCCATTTAGGTCATGTTAGAAAGGAACGCATGAAGGAACTCCATGCAAATGGACTTTTGGAATCATTTGATTTCTGAATCATTTGGCGCTTGCAAATCTCTTCTAAAGAGAATGACTTAAATCCCGTTCATAGGCCAAGAGTTGAACGGGCAATTAACTTAGTGGAAACATACATGGTGATGTATATGGTTCACTGGGCATAGTTGTGTGCGGGAGATTCTTCTACTTCATGAAAACTTCTAACAATGAATTGAGTATATATATGTGGATATATTCAATAAGGAAGAAGTTTGAAACATTTGAATGGATTCAAATAAATTTCAGCATGAAGTGGAAATCATCGTAATAGAAAAGTCAAATATCTGTGATTGGATCATGGTGGAAACATTTGAATTACGAGTTTTAGCGAACATCTAAGAGAGTTATGAAATTGTTCTACAACCTCACGTTTCTTGGAGTATCATAATGATGACGGAGTATCCAAGAGACGTATCCAAACCTTGTTGGATTAATGATGAGATAATATAAAATGATGCCATTATATTTTTTGTGGATTATGCTTTAGAGACTATCGCTTTTACACTGAATAGAGCATCATCATGATCCATTGAAATGACACCATACGAGTTATGGCATGGGTATAAACCCTAAATGGTCCTTTCATAAATTTTGGTATGCGTAGCATAAGTAAATGAGTTTACATCCAAAATCGGATAAATGTCTTTGTTGATTATCCCATGAAATTGATTGGGAATTCTTTCCACTATGAAGTCAAAGACAAAAGTGTTTGTCAATGTTTCTTAGTTATTTCAAAGAAATTGTTTCTAGCGAACTATTTGAGTGGGAGTACAATAGAACTTGATAAGGTTTACGAACCTGAGCATGATGATCAGAGTAGCACAACATCGGAAATGGTTCCGGAAGCAGCTACGAAGATCATGGCTCCCATGTCTACAAAGTGTTATAGTCATGGAGATCAAAGTACCTATTGAACCTTGTAGATATGGTTTATTTTGTGATCAAATGAATGATTTGTGAACAAAGGATTGATTTTGAACAATGATAAACCAACTACATACAAAGAAGTTATGATGGGCCCTGACTCCGTTAAAATGGCTATGCGCCATGAAATCCAAGATAGGTGAATACTTTTGAAAGTAAATGGATCTATAAAGTAGATGGACTTGGATGGAATATCCTTGAAGAAGCTTGACTTATCGAAAAGAAGTTTACGAAAAAGTTCAAAGAGTTGACTACGATAAGATTAGATCTTCCGTGGCAATGCTTATAGTCTATGTGGATTATTCTAGTAATCGCTACATATTTCTTTTATGAGATATGATAGTAGGATGGCAGAAATACATTCCTTACCAGAAGTGTGTATGAAGGATGTATACTAGATACAACCAAGAGTTTTGCTGGTCCGTGGAATACTAGATAGGTATACAAACTTCAATTGGATGAAGTGAGTATCGCGGAGTTGGAATCTTCACCGGATGAAATAATCAAAGAGTTTTGATTTCATCAGAAACGATGAAGATGCTTGCATTTGCAAGAAATTAAGTGGGAGCGCTGAGACATATTTATAATACTTTATGTAGATGACATATCGTTGATTAAAAATAATGTAATCATGTACTTGATGTGATTAAAAAGGTTTCATTGAGAATTAATTTCAATGAAAGGATATGGACTGAAACATATTTAGTGTCAAGATCTATGAAGATAGATTGAAACACATAATAAGTTTAAGTCAAGGTACATAGAATGGATATTGAAGTGGTTCAATATAAAATTATTAAGAAGGTGTTCTTTTCATGTGAAGGTTTAACAAGACTTGAGTGTATTTGACATTCAATGAGTAAAAACACATGAGTGACTTTAGATCACGAATAATATGTACAAAATCAGATGTCCTGTGCTCTAAAGTGTTACGAGCATATACCAGAATGATTCATGTAATGGTCATTGGACAACAGTAAGAATATCCCTGAGTACTTTAGAAGAACCAAGGATATATATAGTTTTATATGGGTAATGACAAACAAATCGATGTAAAGTGTTGCACCGATATTAGTTTGGTCACATGTAAAAATAAAATTTCAATCTCAATTAGGCTAAGTGTTGTTTATAAGGTAGCACAATGAGCTAGAAGAAGTCTATGCTAGATTTAGATCAGTTCTAAATATTGTGACGGATTCTACAAACGAAGGCAGAGCATGTCATTGTTTTGACAATGACTCAGGATGTTAAGTCAAAGAGTTCTTTGAGAACTTGGTGTAGTTCCGACAGTGTCAGAATTTTGAAGCTATATTGTATGTGACAATATTAGTGACTTATTTCAGACCGTGGGATTAAGGTTCCACCAGAGGACTAAGCATATACAGTTAATGCCGACTTATTTGGAAAATGAGTGATGCGTTGAGACGCAAATGAATTGCAAAATACATACGTTTCTGAGCGTGTCGGATCCGTTGACTAAAACCTCTCCCGTGAGCAAAACATGATAAGCACCAGAAGGCCAAGGTGTTATATCTTTACATATGTAAACTAGATTATTGACTCTAGTGCAAGTGGGAGACTGTTGGAGATATGCCCAAGAGGCAATAATAAAATGGTTATTATAACATATATTTGTGTTTATGATAATGTTTGCATACCATGCTATAATTGTATTAACCGAAACATTGATACATGTGTGTTATGTGAACAACAAGTAGTCCCTAGTAAGCCTCTTGTATAACTAGCTTGTTGATTAATGGATGATCATGGTTTCATGATCATGAACATTGGATGTTATTAATAACAAGGTTATGTCATTAGGTGAATGATATAATGGACACACACCCAAATGAGCATAGCATAAGATCAAGTCATTAAGTTCAATTTGCTATAAGCTTTCGATACATAGTTGCCTTAGTCCTTCGACCATGAGATCATGTAAATCACTTACACCGGAAGGGTACTTTGATTACATCAAACGCCATTGCGTAAATGGGTGGCAATAAAGGTGGGATTAAGTATTCGGAAAGTGTGAGTTGAGGCATATGGATCAATAGTGGGATTTGTCCATCCCGATGACGGATAGATATACTCTGGGCCCTCTCGGTGGAATGTCATCTAATTAGCTTGCAAGCATATGAATGGTTCATAAGAGATCACATACCACGGTACGAGTAAAGAGTACTTGTCGGTAACGAGGTTGAACAAGGTATGGAGATACCGATGATCGAACCTCGGACAAGTAAAATATCGCGAGACAAAGGGAATCGGCATCGTATGTAAATGGTTCAATCGATCACTAAGTCATCGTTGAATATGTGGGAGCCATTATGGATCTCCAGATCCCGCTATTGGTTATTGCTCTGAGAGGAGTCTCGACCATGTCTCATAGTTCGCGAACCGTAGGGTGACGCGCTTAAGGTTCGATGTCGCATAAGTAGATATGGAATATGGTATGGAGACGAAGTTTGTTCGGAGTCTCGGATGGGATCCAGGACATCACGAGGAGGTCCGGAATGGTCCGGAGAATAAGATTCATATAAGGAAAGTTGATTTCTAGGTTTCGGAAAAGTTCGGGATTTTTCCTGAAAGACCGGAAGGTTCTAGAAGGTTCCGGGGGTCCCACCAGTGGGCCCACGACCCTAGGAGGCCTAGCATGGGCCGAGGGGTGCACCCTAGCCTAATGGGCCAGGGGCACATGCCCCTCAAGGCCCAGGCCGGCCAACCCTAGGGTTTTCCCCAAAACCCTAGGGGGATCAACTTGGGGGGAAGAATTCCCCCTCCCCCTTTGGCCGCCGGCCCTAGATGGGTTTGGGGCATTGGGGGCCACCCAAACCGACCTCCCCCTATATAAAGAGGGAGGGGGCAGGGGGCGTTCACCCCTTCCACGCAAGTTCTCGCCGCCCCCTCTCTCCTCCATAGAGCTGTTCGGCTTGGCGAAGCCCTGCACTTTTCTCCTCCACCACCACCACCACGCCGTCGTGCTGCTGGGATTCCGAGGGATCTACCACACCTCCGCTGCCCGCTGGAGAGGAAGGGCTACGTCGACACCGTACGCGCGACCGAGTACGGAAGTGCTTGCAGCACGGGGATGATCGTCTACACCAACAACGAGATCCGATCTCGTAGGCTTTGGAAATCTTCAAGGGTTAGTCCAATATCAATCTCGTTGCTTCGATCTTGTAGATTAGATCTTGGGTGTTCCATAGATTAGATCTTGGATTTATTCGTCTTGCGGTAGGAAATTTTTTGTTTTCTATGCTACGAACCCCATCACTTTGCGGTAGGAAAATTTTTGTTTTCTATGCTACGAACCCCATCACTTTGTTTTCACGCATCACTTTGATGTAAAGGCTGGGGCTTCATTCTCCCTTTCGGAAAAAAAGCTAGCTTTATTGATAACAAATAATTGGTACATCATTCATCTAAGAGCGTTTGTAGTAGAAAGATAGGGGTTCATCGATCCGGAAATGGTGAATGGAACCTGGGTGCTACACCCATTTAAAAGTTCAAAAAATGCTATTTTTCTAAAATGTGAAGTAAATTTTTGCATGTATATTATGTTGATACTTAGTGTTTTCAAAAAACCCATTGTGTGTGACCTACACAAAAATGACAAAATGCAAATTCCTATTCCTGTGAATAGTACAAATTTCTATTCACTATTCTCATTTGGACATTTTATCATTTTTATGCAGGCCACACACAATTGTATTTTTTCGTGAAACTCACACGAGTAAGTATCAACATAATATGTACATGCAAAAATTTACTTCACATTTTTTTAAACTTTTAAATAGCATTTTTTTGAACTTTTCATAAATGGGTGCGCCTCGCGCACCCAGGTTCATCGATCCAATTATAATAAGATCTCGAAGTAGTAAAGCATAACCGAGGGCGGACGAATGGCGCCCGGGCTTGGGTGAGCCTGATATAGGAATACGTACTGCGCGACGCGGAGGCAGCAATTTGACATTAAATGTTGTATGCCGCGGTGTGCCACGTGAGCAAGTGCGCTGTATGTACGCACGGTTGGAGAGTATACGTTGGCAATGCTAATTAAATGCCCCGTCCAGGTCGGTCGAGCAGGAGCTGGACCAGACATGGTACATGAACAGGATTGGAACATGTTCCGGGAGGCACTGTTGGCTAAGTTGAGCACCTTTTCGCAGCTGCAGACTACAGCGCTCGTTGCGCGAGACGGGAAAACCTAACACCTTCTCCTCACCTACCTAGTCCCCCCCTGGTCCGATGGGCTGGTAACTCTGCATGTGGCGGCGCTCAATCACCGCGCTGGAGCGAGGGAAAAGGGTCCCCGGCGGTATTCTAGTGTGGTTGAGGCTGTTGTATGCCGGATGGCCGGCTTCGTGTTCAGAGATCTGGAGCCCAGGTACGCATCCTGCTGCGAATCCTGCTTGTAGAAACCAACCCCCTTTTGAGCTCGGCACAGGGGTCTGCTAGAATCTTTTTTCCTGCGACTAATTTTGGGTTTGTCCAGCCTGCAAAACTTGCTGGCGCAAGCGGAATCCTGCGGCGGTGGAGTGGAGGCCGTCGTTGGATGCTCTTCGCAACCTAGCTACGTTGCGCCGGCGGTTGTCCCAGGGGACGGCAGCAGCAGCAATGGGTCCGGAAATTCTGTGGCTGGTGCAATCGGCGAGGAGGGAGACATAGACCATACGCAAGCTGAAGCGTCCGTCACCAGGGCGGGCGATGTTGGCGGGGGCGCTGTAGTCTCAGGTTGGAAAAGGAGGTACGTATTGCTCGCCGGCCCCCAATTTTCCAAGCGGATTTGCTTGATCTATGCTGTAGCTGTAAATCGTGGGTGTTGGATCCGTTTAGAAAATAAACTATGTAGACATTGGCGACCTCGAGTAAGGCAAATTTCGTGACTGACAAACCAGAGTGGTTACATCTCTACTTATTTGCAGAGATACAAAACCAGTGATCTTGTATGCGGGAAACATCATTACTAATTCTGCTAATCGAATGAAGTGCCTATACGGTTCTAGTAGTTCTCGCAGGTTCACAACGTTGCGCATTATTTTTGCAGTAAAGGAAGTTTTAAACCCGCAATGCCAAAATTCAATGCATGCATTTCGAAAAAACATATGTGGATGGTGTGTCAATGGTTCATTGATCTGGTTTTATCTAAAAACACCTAGCTAATTTCCGTATGTCTGTCTGCAGGAACCGAGTAGGGAAGGCGCCGCCCGAAAGGGCACTGAACTCATCCCGCATCACGGCACTGGAGCGGATGCTTCGCGAGTTCCCAGCCAGGTCTAACGGTGAGGTCATTGTGCCGGAGGTCGGGGTGTCGTTCGATTCTATCGGAGAGGCTTACGACTTCTACAATCTATACTCGTGGAAACGGGGGTTTGGGGTGAGGTACGGCAAAAGCAGGCTCAATGTCGACCGGGTTAAGTGCATGCAGGAGATAGTATGCGGTTGTTCGGTGAGTTTTTTCCTCCCTCCATAACACTTGAATTCTTACCTGCCCCAGACAAAGCATAGTATCCTACGGCTAAATTTTTTATTCATTGTCTGTTTGTGTAATAATTTTGCTGGCGACCTGGTCCGCCATTATTTCCTACGGATAACTGTTGTCTATATGTGTGCAGGGCCGTCCGCGGGCAACAAATTCGCACTCCACCCGTTTGCCTTTGCCCGGCTCTAATCCGTTTGCTGCGGACGAAGGGCAACGGTTGGTACATATGCGAGCACAGGGACGTGCACACTCATGATTTGTCTGCTTCATTCGGCAAAAGGGCGCATTGGCCGTCCCACAGGAACATCGACAGCTACACAAAAGATCTGGTCAAGCAGCTGCGCGAGAATAATGTAAACCTTGGGAAGGTTTACAGTATCATTGGGAGCTTCTTCGGGAAAATGGAGAATATACCCTTCACAAAAAGGGCATTGAAGACTTTGTGTGGGAAGATCAGTAGCGAGCAAGCAGATGATGATGTGAGGAAGACAATTGAGGTTTTCTCTGAGATGGGGGCTGCTGACCCTGAATTCACGTACCAGATAGAGTTGTGTTTTCATTTTCCTTGCTCAGACTACCCCGTTTTCTCTGAGATGGGGGCTGCTGACCCTGAATTCACGTACCAGATAGAGTTGTGTTTTCATTTTCCTTGCTCAGACTACCCCTCACTTTGAACAGGATGCTTTGTCGGTACAGGCTCCAGTCCTAGTCTCCAAACACATGTCGACAGGAGCGGGGGGTGCGGAACAGGATCTTTTCGCGGCGTGGAACAGAAAACGCGTTCTATGGCCCCAGCAATCCTAGCATCGGGGTGTTTCTTACGTCAAATGTGGTTGGACCCTTCTACACCATGTACTTGGCATACATTGCCCACCGCCGTATAGCATACATGCGAGTGACGTCACTTAGAAAGGCCAACGGCTCGATGCCACATGGATAAGAGGATCACTCTAGCTCGAGCGTACTTGCGAGTTTTCGAGCATAACCTCGCTATTACATGAGCAACATAATTATTCTCTCTTGGACAATGAGTTAACTCAACCTTGGCAATGATTCTAGCAATTGTGAGACAATTAGCATAGATAGCAATAGCTTCATTCCACATCTGGTATCTTCTGAACAGTAATTAGCTACTTCAGTACAAGCTAATTCAGCTTCGACCGCATGACATCCCATATCAAGAGCCAAATCTAACTCAAGCTTCATTGCAAAAGCTTTAACCATTGATGCAGTGGCCACGTAGGGAATAAGCTTACGATGCGGCCACAAAGTTACCTTTGCATCTGAATTGCACCAGCTGTCCCGGCCTGCTCAAGTGCTCGTCAACATTAAATGCAGCATCAACTTTTACGTTAATAAAATTTTCTCTTTGTTTTATTCAAATTTTCGTCATTTGTGACAGCACCTGGCAAATTTGCCTTAGCTGGCGGTGATCGCCCGTATAGATAGAGCGCATCGAGACATCGGCGGCGTTTGTTCTCCATAAGTCTGTCGGTGCCTGAGCCACACCAAATGTACCACGAAGCTATTGTTATCACCCATTTTTGTCTTCATATCTACCAAAGCAGGCTGGAACTGTTGAAACTGAAGAACCTAAATGGATTAGTCGTATATGTGGCTACCTCGGTCCTTAGATGGATCCATGATAACTTTGGTCCTAAGATGAAACCCTCGTCACTTTTATCGTTAGGCGGATCCATGGTGGATTGTTCACTTCAAGCGGACCCATTTTGGTGAAGAAGGAAGAGCGATAGAACTTGAAGACATCTAGAAGTCACACCAAGAAGAAAGGCAAAATAATTTAGGTCGGAATTTGGCCACCTCAGGTTTAAGGCAGACATGCCCGAAAGACAGCCATATGGAGATATTAGTCGGAATGTCTTCAAGATGACTTCATATGAAAAAAAAATGTCCAACACAAAAGTTATTCGTATCATCAAAACGTAAAACTTTGCTTTTGGAGTCATATGGATCTGGCTTACGGTGTAACCCACAGAGACTTGACAAGATCCGGGCAACTTTCTGCCTCACAGATTTGGGCAACATGGCTTTGGATGGAAACTGGACAACATAAGAGTTGTTCACCTCTTTGAGATGCACACATTTTCCTTTTGAAGCATCACCATCCGAGTTACGATGCAATCTTAGGAGCCAGGACAAGAAGTAGGACCTAAACATGGTTGAACCAGGGGCTTTCTAAGTAAGATAGATTTAGGGTCTTTTGGACGGAAATTAGAAGTCCTTTTCTTGTACGGAACATGTAAAGAGTTGTCCAAAACTTCCATGGGAATTCCATCCGCCTCATATATACGTAAAAGGTGACGGTGTTACCCTCCAAAACCCACCGACGGGTGTTGGTTAAGCAACACGAAGAGCCGGGAAGCTCCCAGGGCCGCTTAGTGGATCCCTGGCACCTCGCGTCGTCCCGCAAATCTTCGGCCAACGTCCTGGCGGTTGCTAGGGCGTGCCACCTGACCTAGACCCGATCAGGAGGGTGTTAATGCTTCGATTTGTTCCGCATGGTAGACACGTACATTAAATACGAGCCCTATCGGCTCGGCCGTGGATCGGCTCAAGGAGCCGATCGCCCCATGTTTCACGTTGGATTTACAATGGCATGGGGATCCTGCTTGATCAGGACAAAGCTAAAACGATCCACGACAGTTTAGGGTTTTCACCGCATAATCGGAACGTCCTACGTGCGATCGGGCCTAGCAGCTACGAGAGATGATGCAAACTACCCCTACGAGAGGCCTAAAAACCAACATAACGTTGATCCCCGGAACATCCCTCGTAGGACGGTAAACAACGCCTAACGCACCGCGGATCGTCCGACCCCAACATAAGGCCTAACTATGCAGATATTAAACTAATCCCTGAGCAAGGAGCAACTATAACGGATCGGATCTACTAAGTAACGAACAAGCAGGTGCTGCCCTTACGTGGGTAGACGTAAGGGCAGCTAGGTGTCGAGGGACGGCATTGCCACGCAGATACGTACGTGAAAGCATCAATGCAAGCCCCTAAACACCTAAGGATAAATAGTACTGTTCGCCATCAACAAGGCTTCAGCACGAGCAGTACAAGGTTAATGAATAAACGTATACTAGATGCGATCTAGGCAGCATGGTGCTTACCCGGGAGAAACCCTCGAAGAAAGGGGTGGCGATGCGCCTGATTTGTGTTGGTTGAACGATGATTATCCTCCTTTTCCGATAACCCTAGATACATATTTATAGTCCAAGGGACTTTCTAATTGAGGCGTGCACCTAACCGTGCACGGGCTCTATCTCTTAATTCTAAATTATAATGCGATCTAATATGTTACAGATACACGGGCAACTTAGCCCAAACTCTTAGCGCAAGGCCGCTTCGATGATGCTCCACGTGTACGTCCTTCAAGCCCATCTTCACTTACGGCCCATCTCTTGATTTGGCCAAAATCGGGTGGTAACACATGCCCCCCTGGTTTTGATAATGGTAATTGCAAAACCATCTGTCTCCTTCGAAGGGTCATGTCGTGGCAGAACCGTCGCCGTTTTCTTCATGATGACGTCTTGCCTCCTCGCCTTCTCTGCACGATTTGACGGTTCTGGCACCACGGCCTCGGGAACTGCTTAGGCATTAAATTGCTACATTCCCCTTTTTATTTGGCCACTCCTTGTAGTTCTCTTCTTCATCTCCCTGCTCCACAGTAGCCATCGGCAACCCAAAAACCCTCCTTAGCCCCCATGGATTCATCCTCCTCCTCCGCCTCCTCTGACCTGTCTCTCCAATCCTCCTCCAGCGAACTCGAGCAGGAGGTCGATCTGATGGCCATCTACGAGGCCCGCGCCCCAGAGTTGGGACGCGCGGGACTGGGATTCCTCCACCGAGTCGGAAGACGACGAACCCCTCACCGACGGAGAAGACGACCTTCAGTTCCTCATTGATGGGGAGCTGGAGGCAACAAGCGAGGACGACCTCTTCCCTTGGGAGGGGAGCTTCTCCTCCGACGAGGAAGAAGAAGAGGAGGAAGAAGATGACGACTCCCTCGAGGGTTACCCACCAGCGAAACGCCTCCGCATGTGGTGGGACGACGACGACAGCGATGATGAAGAAGAGGATGAAGCTCCCGCAGAGGGCTATGGGAGCAGCGACGAGGAGCCCGTCGGCAGCAGCGTCAATGGGGGCTCCGAAGATGATGACGAGGGTAGTGACGGCCCGTAGGCTAGGATCCACTAGTGTAGGCCTAGCAATAGTAGATTGGTCAACAGACCCTTTTGTTCTCCCTTTAAGCAATCGACTCCTCCCTTGTAAGAAATCTGGTATATCAGTGAAGAATTTCTCCAATTTGACTGTCGATTTTCCTCAAATTGATTTAGCCGATTACTTAACCAATGCTTAATAAGCCGATGTTAAAGCATCGGTCCTACGTAATCCATCCTTCCATTCCTCAACTGACGACTTTGAGACCTATCAATCTTCAAGAGTTCATCATTTGTTGAAGAAAGTTGCGGCAAAGGATCAGCCGATAATATCCCAATCGACTCCTAAACAGACCATCCACCAGACCAGCTGCCCCCCGAGCCTCAGTCAAGGCGAGACTAGCGGTGAGGATGCGCAGATTGAACAAAGGGCTTTGCAGGTAAATTGAGGCAGTCACTATGCAGAACCAGCCAAACTTGCTCCCATTAATTACCTTCCTTCCGCTGAACGCCGGTGTTGTAGATGAATCACCAATAGCTTAACTGATGCTTCTGACAGTACTGTCGAATTCGCATCTTGAACATGCAGCTGGTAAATCTTGTGTACTTGTACTAGAGTCGATGTCCAAGCATCGGCTATGCTGAAATTTTTTCGTATATATTTTTATCAGCCGATTAATTCCTGAATCGGCTCACCTGGGTACATTTTCGCGGTCTTGTACGCCTTGTACCTTTTCCGTATATGCCCCCCAAGCTCCTTTAGTTCGACGATGCAGCTTATGGTGAGAATGTTGAGATCGTCACCCTGGCCAAGCCCTATGGTCGAGGTCGTGACCCTTCAAGCTTGCACGAAGAAAAGGGCAGTTTCGGGCGCCCAACTTGATGCTTCTGCTAGCACCGTCACACTTGAAGGTCTGCAAACGAAGCTGGAGGTCCTCGCAGAGAAGACTTGAGTCACCAAACAGTTGGAGGTCCTTGCAAAGTAGAGCCTCACCATGTAACAGTTTGTACCCCTTGAGGCCGTGCATCGGCTTTGAATCCTTAAGTCGATGTCTCCGCATCGGCTGTGCTAAAAAAATTCTGTATTTTCGATTTTTTGCGGCCGATTTGCTTATGTATCGGCCCCCATACTTGAGCTGCTCTACTGGACATTTGACATTCGTTCCCAGCTCCGTATCCTCGTATCTCATCCATCTATGTGCCCCCCGAGCCGATTCTGTCAAGTAATTGATGGCATCGGCTCTTCAGGCATTTGTTAGATCAATGCTGAACACAGACAAAAGGATGTTGATGATAATTTTGGCCGATTGCGGGAATCGGCCTCCTTTTCCGTTGCAAGGCTTTGGCGATGATTTGCAACTTCTCGGATTTCCACTATAGCTACGTGGCATGTTGGAGATGAGATCCTCTGCTTTTCATTTTTTTGAGGGCCGATCACTGGGATCGGCCTTGCCACGTATGTCCAATGTCTTGGACGTGCTACTCTGTCAGACCACGGACACCATGTTTGTGTCAGCCGATGCCTCGCATCGGCATCGCCGATGCCTGTGCATCGGCATTTGCTTGTTTTGGGCGCCATACTTTCTTTGGCGGCGCGCCTTCGTCTCCGCTGTTTGCTGGATTTTCACGGCCGATCGGGCCGTGCTCTTCTCAATGTGTATGTGCATCGTGCTCGGCTTCTTCCGTTTCGCAGCCGCCGCACTCTACGCTCTCGAGAATGGCTGAGTCCATCAGGGCACCACCTTGGTCGGTGATACCTATCTTCTTCTCCATCTGACTCCTCGAAGTCTTCTTCTTGAGAGGACTCAGCTCGTTTACTGATGTGGGAGAGGTCCTAGACGCTCGAACACTGAAACTTCGTTTGTCCTTCTCCTTCGCTGTTTGCACTGCGTTCTCGATTGTTGGCAATCGGCTCATTCCCGAGTCCCAGCAATGTTTGAAGAAGGGACACCCAGTGCTTATCCATGTCATCTCGCTCCTTTGACCTCCCTCTGGCGTGACGTTCGTACCCGTCGTTGTTGCCGTCATGCTGACGATACCTCCGTTTGCATCAGACCGACGATATCCTCCATCGTCGTCGTCGTAGCGGCGACGTCGGTCGTACTGCTGCTCATATTTGTTGAGGAGATGCACGGATAATGGGCGTTGATACCGTATGCTTCTCACCTCTTCCTCGGTTAGGTACCGTCTATCGTCGTCTTGGGGCCGGTCGCGTGGAACGGCCTCCTCTTTATCTTTGCCACAGTGGCTGCTCTCTGCTTTGTCCACGCCATGGCGGATCACAAACCCTGCCATATTGACATCGAAAGAGAACCCTGGCTCTCTTATGGAGTGGCTTAGGTCCACCATGTTGACGTCCGGAAACGGACGCATGTCTACCTTCATGGCAAACTGTCCGAAAGTTAATCGGCCTGATTCTATCGCCATCTGAATTTGTGCGCGCAATACTTTGCAGTCGTTGGTGGCGTGCGTGAACGTATGATGCCATTTGCAGTATGGCCTTTTGTTCATCTCCTGCGCCGTAGGGATCTTGTGGCCTTCGGGTAGCTTCAACTGTTTCTCTTTCAGTAGCAGATCGAAGATCTGTTCAGTCTTGGTCACGTCAAAGTCCAACCCTCTTGGAGGCCCTGGCGGGTTCACCCATTTGCAGGACACAGGTACTGGCGTCCGAGTCCACTCGGCTACCGCAACTTCCTGATCTTCCGCCGAATCTTCATCCTCATCAGCATTGACCAGGGTTATCGCGCTTGAACTTGTCCTGGTACGTTCGGATGGCGCTGTTCATATAAGGTCAGCCCGACCAGGTGCGTCAACGAGTTGTACTCAACCTGGAACGTCAGATCCTTGAACGACGCTGCAAGGCCTGCCACGGCCAGCTCGACTGCCTCTTTCTCAGTTAGGTGAGCCGAATAGCATCGGTTCTTGACAGTTCTGAAATGTTGGATATACTCAGAGACTGTCTCTCCTCGCTTTTGCCGAACCTGTGCTAGTTCGGCAATACCAGCTTCAGTAGCTTCCGAATGGTATTGGGTGTGGAACAGTTCCTCCAGCTGCTTCCATGATTGCACTGAATTTGGCTGCAACGAGGTGTACCATCCAAACGCTGGACCGGTGAGGGACTACGAGAAGAACCTCACCCGTAGCTGATCCGATACTGAAACCATGCCCAACTGGGCCAGGTATCGGCTCACGTGCTCGATGGAGCTTGACCCTTCTATCCCACTGAATTTGTTGAAGTCCGGAAGCCGGTACTTAGGCGGTAGTGGGATCAGGTCGAACTCATTGGGGTACGGCTTGGAATAGCCGATTATCTTCTTCTTCGGCAAGATGCCGAACTGATCTCTCAGGACTGCGCTGATCTGATCTGCGGTGGAGGTAGTGGCAGCTGAGCTTTCCTGGACTGGTGCAGTGGTATACTTGGCTAGCCACGCTTGTTTCTCAGCTTCTGCTCCTAAACTCCCCGCTGCTGCAGTCGCTTCCTGCCGGAACAATTGCTCCTGCTCCGGCAATCCCTCCTGGTGGAGCCTGGATCGCCTGCGTCCAGTTGTTGCAGTCCGGCACATACGTGCACACGTATCCGTGTGGGATTTCCTTGGGCGGGTCGTGCAAGAACTGATAGTCGCCCGGGTCACCCCCAACTTTGTAGACGACGTATGCCGGAGAGCCTTGTTGCTGTGGAGCCGCCATTGCGTACGGCAGAGGTGGCCTGGTGTGGAGTTGCATCTCTCCCTGGTGAGTCCCTAGAACAGGTCCTGAAGGGGAGTATCGACGCTCCATGATCTCTTGCACCACACGGAGCGCAACGCGCTCCAAAGTGTTCACCAGGCTCTCAGAGTGCCGATGCAGTGAATGGGCCACCATGTAGTTGACCTCCTGTCGCAGGGCTCTGGTACGTTCATCCGAAGGGAGAGACAGATCTACCCCGTCGAGGACGCGTGAATCCTTTGAACCTGATACCGTGCGAACGGGTCTTCTCAAAGGAGCCGATGAGTTCGGCTTCAACGATGGCCTTCAGCTCATCGTACTTCTTCTTATGATCAGGAGGAAGATCCTCGTATGTGATCTGTTCCTCCGCCATCTCGGATGCCGATGTTGACGTGGATGTTGACGTGGATGTCGACGTCGTGTCCCACCGGGCGTGCAGAATGTGTTACCCTCCAAAACCCACCGACGGGTGTTGGTTAAGCAACACGAAGAGCCGGGAAGCTCCCAGGGCCGCTTAGTGGATCCCTGGCACCTCGCGTCGTCCCGCAAATCTTCTGGCCAACGTCCTGGCGGTTGCTAGGGCGTGCCACCTGACCTAGACCCGATCAGGAGGGTGTTAGTGCTTCGATTTGTTCCTGCATGGTAGACACGTACACATTAAATACGAGCCCTATCGGCTCTCAGGTTTCCCTGTGGATCGGCTCAAGGAGCCGATCGCCCCATGTTTCACGTTGGATTTACAATGGCATGGGGATCCTGCTTGATCAGGACAAAGCTAAAACGATCCACGACAGTTTAGGGTTTTCACCGCATAATCGGAACGTCCTACGTGCGATCGGGCCTAGCAGCTACGAGAGATGATGCAAACTACCCCTACGAGAGGCCTAAAACCAACATAACGTTGATCCCCGGAACATCCCTCGCAGGGACGGTAAACAACGCCTAACGCACTACCGGATCGTCCGACCCCAACATAAGGCCTAACTATGCAGATATTAAACTAATCCTGCGGAGCAAGGAGCAACTATAACGGATCGGATCTACTAAGTAACGAACAAGCAAGATGCTGCCCTTACGTCTGGATAGACGTAAGGGCAGCTAGGTGTCGAGGGACGGCATTGCCACGCAGATATGCACGTGAAAGCATCAATGCAAGCCCCTAAACACCTAAGGATAAATAGTACTGCTCGCCATCAACAAGGCTTCAGCACGAGCAGTACAAGGTTAACGAATAAACGTATACTGCCTAGATCCCTAGATGCGATCTAGGCAGCATGCTTACCCGGGAGAAACCCTCGAAGAAAGGGGTGGCGATGCGCCTGATTTGTGTTGGTTGAACGATGATTGTCCTCCTTTTCCGATAACCCTAGATACATATTTATAGTCCAAGGGACTTTCTAATTGAGGCGTGCACCTAACCGTGCACGGGCCAGACTCTATCTCTTAATTCTAAATTACAATGCGATCTAATATGTTACAGATACACGGGCAACTTAGCCCAAACTCTTAGCGCAAGGCCGCTTCGATGATGCTCCACGTGTACGTCCTTCAAGCCCATCTTCACTTACGGCCCATCTCTTGATTTGGCCAAAATCGGGTGGTAACAGACGGTCCATTGACATTAAGCACACAATTGACAAAAATCAATACATCTACTGTGTACCTTCTCAAACCCTTGTCACTGCTTCCGTTCTTTGGCGACTTCACGTAGATTTAATCAGAGATCAGAGATCGAAAATCGAGCTTGGAGCGGTCAAATTCGGCCAATTTTAGCCCATAGCTGCCAGAACATCCGACAGGTCCCTGATGTCTCCCAATTGCAGGAGATCAATTGTAGTACATTTTAATAAGAAAAGGTTGTCGAACCCATGAGAAGCTGAAGGTATTGATTAGAAAGTTTGAAAATTAAAACAATAAAAGATGAAGTGGTTTTGTATTTTGGGTGTATAGTTTGCAAGAAAAGTAAATCGCTAAAAGTAAATTGCAGTAAAACAAATGCTCTTTTCAGAGAAAGCCCAATCATGTATGCAGCAAGAGAACTAGTTCAAGTGTGTGTACTTATATAAAACAAACATTTCTGAGGAGGGCATGAATTTACTTAGCATAAAGATTTCTAAATAGCATGGTAAATATTTTATCAAGTTTAATTCTTATTGGAAGGATCCTAAATTAGGTGAAGCTATATGATAAGGGGTTGCCCGATCTTCTCAGTAAGCACGGTGGTGATGATGATCACGAGATGAACACAGCGGAGATAACTTGATGATGAAGTGGATGATAACTTGTATGACGCAATGAAATCTATCGATTGGTCCATGTCGCCAATGCAACAGCTCTCAACCCTGCAAGATATTTGCAACTTCACACACTTGCGCATGTAGCCGCCGACCACGAAGCGGTAAGTTGCAACCGTCTAATTCCCAATGGAACAGCAGATCACACAAGACTTTTCAGGGGTTTACACCAAATCAATGCAATATGGTGTAGGGATTCAATAGAGTTGCAAAGCAATCAACTATGAACTAGGGTTTATCTTAAACATGGTCTAAACCTAAATTGGGGGCGTCCTGGGCACTTATATAGGGGTTCAGGACGACCAGAGGTCAAAAAAGTACATAGAAAACCGACTAGATCAGATCTGGTCGAGACAGACTCGGAGTCGGCCGGTCATGCAGCCGGTCGACCGGGCCTGGGACCAGGCTGGTCCGGTCGAAACCGGGCCTGGCACCGGTGGGAACCGGGCTAAGGCTCCAAGCTTACTGGATGGTGCCCGGTTGGCACCAGTTGTGGATCCGGTCGGTGCCGGCTGGCGCGTGGCGTCCGGCTGGACCGGCTGGGTCGGCGCGCCCAGGCGGCCGGTCCGACGGTCCGCCGGCCTGAACTTCTTCTCCCTCGCGCATGCCTCCCTCTCCTCCCTCGTGCTTCCATGGGGTGTCTTCATGTCCAGCTTCTTGGCACCCTCCATGTCCAGCTTCACGTTCAGCTTCTTGTCCAGCTGCTCTTCTCCTCCTCGTGCGATGCTTGCTCCCTCTTCATACCTGATCATACATAAGTAATAGGACTTAGGCAGTATAAAGTTCTCATCAATCAAAGTATCACTTAGGAACAAGTTCGCATGTTGTTTGAGTAGCTTCGCACGAGCTCATGTCATTGGTCCAATCCTGACTTCATTGGACTTGAGCTTCACAGCATCACCGTCTTCATCTTGCAATGACGGAGGTAGTAGTGTAGTAGGGATGTCCTCATCATCTCCCCCCTTCAAAAGGCGTCGACCTCGACGCTCCAAGGTCTTCTCCGTCATATGGTGTCAAATCAGCCACATTGAAAAAATTGCTGACACCAAACTCATCTATTGGAAGATCTATAGAGTATGCATTATCATTGATCTTGGCAAGCACTTTGTAAGGACCAGCACCACGAGGAAGCAACTTGGACTTCCGTAGCTTCGGGAACCTATCCTTGCGAAAATGTACCCAGACCATATCACCAGGCTTGAACAACATCTCCTTGCGCTTCTTGTTCATCCTTGCAGCATTACTCTTGCTTTTCTTCTCTATCAACTCTTTAGTCTTCATATGAATCTTTTGCACAAAATATGCCCTCTTTGATGCCTCCATATTGACTCTCTCATGTATGGGTAAAGGCAACAAGTCAAGTGGAGTAATGGGTTTGAAACCATACACCACCTCAAAAGGACACAGCGCTGTGGTAGAATGTACTGCCCTGTTGTAAGCAAACTCCACATGCGGCAAACAATCTTCCCACTCCTTCAGGTTCTTCTTGATCATTGATCTCAACAGTTGTGACAATGTTCTATTCACCACTTCAGTTTGACCATCAGTTTGGGGATGACAAGTAGTACTGAAAAGTAGCTTTGTCCCCAGCTTTCTCCAAAGCGTCTTCCAGAAGTAGCTCATAAATTTCACGTCACGATCAGAAACAATAGTCTTCGGGACTCCATGTAGACGTACAATCTCCCTGAAAAACATGTTAGCAATATGCGACGCATCATCGCTCTTGTGGCAGGCAATAAAGTGTGACATCTTAGAGAATCTATCCACTACGACAAATATAGAATCATGGCCTCTTTTAGTACGCGGCAAACCCAACACAAAATCCATACTAATGTCTTCCCATGGTATAGTAGGTGCCGGTAAAGGAGTATACAAACAGTGAGGCTTCAGTTTGGACTTGGACTTATTGCAAGTAATGCACCTCTTCACATATCTGTCGACATCCCGCCTCATCTTTGGCCAATAAAAGTGGTCAGCTAGCATGAGTAGCGTCTTCTCACGCCCAAAGTGACCCATCAAACCTCCAGCATGTGATTCCTGCAATAAGAGCAAACGCACAGACGATTCTGGAACACATAGTTTGTTAGCTCTAAACAAGAACCCATCATGTATGTGATATTTCTCCCATGCTTTACCAATAGCACACAAGCGATATGATTCAGCAAAATAATGATCAGTAGCATACAAATCACATAGTATCTCTAATCCAGGAATTTTAACATCAAGTTGAGTTAATAGCATATTCTTCCTAGATAAAGCATCAGCAACAATATTATCTTTTCCCTTCTTATGCTTAACAATATATGGAAAAGACTCAATGAACTCAACCCACTTAGCAAGACGCCTATGCAAGTTAGATTGAGCTTTCAGATATTTTAAAGCTTCATGATCAGAATGTATGATAAATTCTTTTTGCCACAAGTAATGTTGCCAAACCTCAAAAACTCTAATTAAAGCATACAATTCTTTATCATATATAGGATAGTTCAACTTAGCACCAGAAAGTTTCTCAGAAAAATATGCAATTGGGCGACCCTCTTGCATCAACACACCACCAATTCCAATACCACTAGCATCACATTCAATCTCAAATTGCTTATTGAAATCAGGAAGTGCAAGCAACGGTGCAGAAGTTAACAATCTCTTCAGTTCATCAAAAGCATGATCTTGGGCTGCGCCCCACTCAAAGACAACACCCTTTTTAGTTAATTCATTCAAAGGTGCAGCAATAGTACTAAAATTAGGCACAAATCTTCTATAAAACCCAGCAAGATCATGAAAACTTCGTACTTGACTCACATTCATGGGAGTAGGCCAATTTTGAATAGCTTCAATTTTAGACACATCTATTTCTACTCCATGCTTAGAGACAACATAACCCAGAAATATGACCTTATCTTTGCAAAATGTGCACTTCTAGAGATTACCATAGAGTTTATTATCACACAACACTTGCAAAATATGTCGAATATGTATAGTATGGTCAGATTCATTGCGGCTGACGTGGGCATTACCCTTCGGGTAACCGATGTTGTTCTACCCTGTACGGTCTAGCTGGAGGCCCATGAAGGTACCTGATGGCAAAGTGGGCCACTAGGTCGATGCATCAGAAGATTCCTTGATGGGCAAGACAAGCAGGCAACCGAACAAGGAAAGATTAGATTTAAAACTATTGTAAACCTAGTCATACTCGGTGAGACCTCTTGAGACCTGGACACTTATATAAAGGCCAGGAGAGGGGCTACCGAGGGACACAATCAATCTTAGCAACCTTAGCCAACAAAAGCTTAAAGCTAGGTCACCATAGCACTTAGCCTTCTCGACGAGATCTCAGCTGAACTATTCGGCACCCCATTGTAACCTAGTATTCTCATAATCAAGATCAGACAGGCAGGACGTAAGGGTTTTACCTCATCGAGGGCCCCGAACCTGGGTAAATCGCTCTCCCCGCTTGTCTGTGAACCGATGTCTCGTGTCAGCTTGCAGGATTCCATCAACCCTAAGCCCCTATCGGAGGGCATTGCCGAGGAGCTCCCTCGACAATTGGCGCCGTCTGTGGGGAACCTGTCGGCACAAGATCGGTCATCGGCAGATCCAGTCATGTCATCGGCGACTTCATCGACACCGTCATCACCAAACCTGGGAAGCCCGATTCGATTCGGCTCCTATGAATTCACCCCGCACAGCAATTCCTCTCGCTCAACCTTCTCAGATCTACAAGGAAACATGGAGATGACCTTCGGCAGCATCCACTACAACGTCAACGCGGAAGGAATTCTTTGGATGCTGGAATCGCCCACTTCCAGATCGACGAGTCCCAGCGCGTCATCATCACTCGACCTTTCGGCTGGTCTGACAGGATCGACGAGTTCGCCCGCGCCCTCGACTCCTCGTTCAGCGTCTTCCATGTCGGTAGGATCCGACAATCCCGCATCTTCAGAGTTAACCTCGTACTACTGCTTGAACTGCGACACCAGGCATGGGCTGGGATCGAACGACACACCGTTCATCTGCAATGCCCAGTATTCATAGGGAGAAGACAGTGTCGACAGCATCGTCCGAGGAACCACCCGGAGAACGGCACGCCACCAGGTTTATGTCGCCAATAACACGGGAAACACAAGACGCGGGGGAGACGGAGACCACACTCCTCGTTCCAGTAGACGAGCAAGTTTCGAAAACAACGCCAGCAACCACAACAACGATTACACCATCGCAGACGAGGAGTGGGCAGCAGCCAAGGCAGTCGTACTTAACAACACGCAGGAACCCTAAATGCCTATCGCTCTATACTAGAGAAAAACCGGGAGCACCTATCGAAAGAGCAAGCCACCCTCGAGAGACGCTTATCTGCGGCAGACCGATCCAGCGAACGACGAAGAGGCTCGCAAGGAAGCGCCTCTCGAAGTACTCAGGGGGCAGGCAGGCACCGATCAAGACTATCCAGGCTTTCGGAAGACGACGCTAGAGAAATAACGTCGAACCTAACCAAGTCCTTTATGACCACGGACACCGTGGGCATGCCACGGCCGAAAACCGTTGCGGGAGCAACAGCCAACCTCGCTGCATACCTCATCAACCAGCGCCCTGAAGGATCCATGGCTCAAGCCCACCGAGGTGCCCTAGAAAGTCTCGCGATATTGGGAGATAATCTAGTTCCGCGAAAGGAAAAGACCACGTTACAGGCTAACGGCTCAAAGCATCATGCGAGAGATGCTCGGGATGAGATCACCCAGAACAGGATCGACAAAGCAAGGCGACGACGCGCCTCTAGGGGGAGTATGACAGTGATTCTTCGGATGAGAGCCAGGAGAACGACGGCGAACTCAGGGGAGCCAATTGTTTAAGCTACAAAATCCGTGAGGCGATGCCACCCAGAAAGTTCAAACCTACCCCTACTGACGCTGCCAAATACGATGGGCAGCAGGAGCCAAGGTCCTGGATAGACGACTATCTGCATGTGATTCCGCATAAGGGGAACCAGAACAACAATGCAAAGCTTGCGCTTTACCTAAAGGATTCTGCGAGCCTGGTTAAGGGTCCTGAAGGGTTCCATCAAATCATGGGACGACCTAGTAGATGCTTTCGTTGCCAATTTCCAAGCAACGTACAAAAGACCCGTCGGGATTGAAGAGTTACGGCATTGCCAGCAAAAGCAGAAGGAATCGATGCGCTCATACATCGGGAGATTCACCAAACTCCTAAACGCTGCCGAAGATGTATCTCGACAGAGCAATCGACGCTCAGCGATGGCATCCGACGTGAAAGCTACATTGAAGAACTCGGATGCAAAAAGCCAAAAACCATAACCAAGTTAATGGAAATCGCCAACACTGGGCTGATGGCGAGGACAATGTGAAAGTCAGCGACAATAGTGATTTAAGAAGACGATGACCCGAAGCACGACTCGGGTGGTCGGAGGGATCGTCACAAGAGAAGGAAAACCGCAGCTATGACGACAACAACCTGGTAGCTGCAGGGTACTCTGATCGGCAGGACGATCGATATGACGATAGAAGAGACGATCGACATGATGGTAATCGGAACAACTCTGGGAACCGTGGCAATTATAAACCACGGCAGCAGAGGACTCCCGAACCCTACGCTGAGCAGATCAACGCTCTCTGTTACTTGCACTCGTATGTCGATTCCAAGGACGGCAAAACGAAGTCGAGCCACCTGCTCAGGGACTGTCGGCAGTTCATTGACATGCACAAACTCATCCAGCAGGCAGGCCAGCAACCACCACCACCACCACCACCACCACCACCACCACCTCCATCGCAGCATCAAGTCCAGCAGGCTCAACCTCATCAACCCAACGAGGCGTTTCCACCACCACGTGGGCAGATGAGCATGATCCATAGGACAGGTGTCTCGAGAAGAGAAATGAAGAAGCTCACCCGAGAGATCAACCTGGCAGAAAGTATCATGGCGAACATCCCCGAGTATGTCGAGTGGTCCTCTCAGAACATTACGTTCAGTCGAGCAGATCACCCGATGACCATACCAAAACCAGGACACGCTGCCTTGGTAGTCGAGGCACAAATCGGGGGTTCAAGATGAGCAAAGTCTTCATGGATGGTGGAACACTACAAGAAAAGTTCTGATAGACAACGTCTCAAAATCGTCCGCTAAGGGGTATTTTTCGTCGCCTATGGGCCTAACCCGACGATATGGGTTCTGTTGTGGAAACTGCGTCAAGCAAAGTCCAACGACGATTTTTTCGGTCCGTCGCGCTTGGGCGCCTTCCGCCACGAAAATCGGACCCGGAGTGTTTTCTGAGCCCGTTGACTGCGACGTCATGCAACCGACACGTGGCGCGGCAGACGTTAACGGCGTTAACCGGCTGAAACCCCGTGGTAGATGGTAGGCCCACACGAGGCCTGCCACGTCTTAAGCGGGCCCAGATGACATAGTTTGACCGGTCAACTATATAGCTGGGCTGGTCCATTAGTTACGTGGGCCGGGCCTAACCTCTAAGGTTGTCAAAACTTAAATGGGCCGGCCCATTTAACATGTGGGGTCCATCTTACAGCAACGGGCCCAAAAGCAAGTGGGTCGGCCAAAAACACAGTGGGTCCCACTTTCCTATTAAAAGGCGGCCCATTTAGTGTGTGGGACCACCATATAGTGGCCGGCCCAACAAGCTAGTGGTCGGCCAAAAACACATGGTGGGTCCCACTATCCTGTTAAAGCCGCCCATTTAGTACGTGGGGTCCACCATATAGCAAGTGGGCCGCCCCAACAAAATAGTGGGCCGGGCCAAAACACAAAGTGTCCCACTTTCCCGATAAAGGGTACCCATTTAGTGGGCCCACCATATAGCCTGGCCGGCCCACCAAGATTGTGGGTCGGGCCAAAACACAGGGTCCCACATGCCCGTTAATGGGCCGCCCATTTGGTATGTGGGGTCCACCATATAGAAAGTGGGCCGGCCCAACAAGATAGCGGGCGAAAACACAAGTGGTCCCACCTTCCACTTAAAGGGCCGCCCATTTACTATGGGACCACCATAGAGCAAGTGGGCCGGCCCAACAAGATAGTGGCCACCAATAAGCAGTGGGCCCCACAGTTAAAGGGCGGCCCATCTAGTATGTGGGGTCCACAATATAGCAAGTGGGCCGGCCCAACAAGATATTGGGCAGCTAAAAACACAAGTGGGTCCCACTTTCTCTTAAAGGGCCGGCCCATTTATTATGTGGGGTCCTCCAAAAAAGCAAATGGGCTGGCCCAACTTGGGCCGGCCCAGTAGTTGGCGGGTCCACCTTGCAAGTGGGCCAGCCCAATTAGTGTGTGGGGTCCACAGAATCAAATGGGCTGGCCCAAGAAGTAAGTGGGCCAGCCCGTTTAGTTGCTGTTTATATGCCGGCATAATATGCGCTTTAGGATTTTGCGGGCATGCACATATGTGATTTCGCTTAATTGGGCCGTTTAAGGGATGGGAATTCGTGATTTAGATACCGAGAATATTTACGCAACATTGATTTCTGTCGGATAGCCTCACTTACCACAAGCACCAAAGAAAAAATGCGCGAAAGAACTATAAAAACTAACTAAATATTACATCACTGCAAGGCATTGAAAAAATATTACAGAACCCAGAGAAATTGAATGGTAATTAAACCTAGCAATACAATGAAGCGATCCAGCAATCTTTTAAGTTGTCCATGCAGCACCTATATCTGAAACAAAGACATTACAAGTTAAGACAGCAACAATGGAAAGGCAAAGACACTACAATATTGTTTGGCAAAGAATTTGGAACTCATCATTTCGTCGTTATAACAAGATCATTGTAATGCGCACAATAAGCAAACAAAGAGTGCATGCCGCATACCAACAACCAATATAACAGAGCATGTTAGAATGAAACAGCAGACTTACTACTGTCGAGTCCCATGCAAACCAACATGTTCAGGGAGTACAAAATTGGCATGAACAACATAGTAGCAGGCTATAAATTTTGTAACAACGACTGAGCAAGATGAAGTTATGATGGCTACATCTACAGAGCAGGGAATGTAAACCAAAAATAGAAGTTACGATGGCAAAAGCTAAAGAGGAGGGAATGTGAACCAACATGTGCCAAGTGCAATTACTTCACTTTGGCCGTGAACTAAATAATACTCCTGAACTTATAGTGAAGGGGATGCAAATCAAGATGTTTCGGGATATAAACTTGTAATGAGCAACACATGGAGGATAGTTAATGCTGGAGCTTAGGATGGACCAGATACAGAATATAGTGGGATCACCTGTGAACTTGTATAAGAGGGAATGCAAACCAATATGTTCAGCTTTCCATATGTGAGCGTCATGCCAAGTCAGAGAAACAAGTCAATAATGCAGCTTTTGAAGAACAAGATGGCACGCAAAATTATTATCTAGTAGTATGACAAGTTTATTTGTACTACAGGCTAGATAGCAGAGTGATAGCATGCCAAACTAAGTCCTTACTTTGTTAGCTTACAATGAACTAGATACAAAACAATGGCATCACCTGTAGTACAGGGAATGCAAGCCAACATGTTCATGGAGTAAAAAATTGGCACAAACAACATAGTAGCAGGCCATAATTTTTGTAACAACGACTGAGCAAGATAAAGTTATGATGGCTAGATCTACAGAGCAGGGAATGTAAACCAAATATAGAAGTTACGATGCCAAAAGCTATAGAGCAGGGAATGCGAACCAACATGTGCAATTACTTAAAATTGGCCATGAACTAAATAATAGCAGGATGTTACTATAATACCTACAGTATAATTTTTGTAACAACGACTGAGCAAGATAGAAGTTATGATGGCTACATCTACAGAGCAGGGAATGCAAACCAAAATGTTCAATCGCTTAAAGTTAGCAATGAAGTAGAAAATAGCAACGTGTTACGGTCATAGCTAGGAATGAACTAAAAGAGCTTCAGACAAACAAGCATCTGAACCCAGAACATGGCGCTAAAACAAGGGACTTACATTAGGAGAAGCACTCTGTGGGAGTCACAGCAGATCTTCCTGGGGTTGATAGATCCGGTGATGAAGTACGCTACATGTGCTACTTGGGGTTGGAGAGACGGCCATTACACTTCATGGTTACTCATCTCATCTGCAAAAACGTAACGGCGCGTCGTTAGCACAAACAGGTTCCCCCAAGATTAAACAAGAACTTGCAGGCAAGCAATAGAAAAGCGACAGTAGAAGAGTTTAGATCATGCACTGCGCCGGTGAAGCAGATCCGGTTCATGCACAGCGGTGTCGGTGAGCAAGATCCGATGCGGTGGACGACGGATCCGGCGAAGCGGCTCCGGCGGGGTGGACGATACCGCAGCTGAAGCGACTGCGGTAGACTGCTGGATGAGCATATGGTTTCGAGGTTCGGCGGGGATGATCCGGTCCGGTTGATGACGGCGTCGATGAAGCGGCTCCGGCAGGCAGCCGGATGACGAGGATCGCGAGGGCTCGGGTAGGCCAGGGAAGTCCGGCGGGGATGTTCCGGTGCGGTGGTCGTGGAGGTGGTAGAGAGAGGGACTTGAGAAGTTCCGGTGGGTGGTCTCAGATGAGAGACTGAAGGAAATGTATTTTTTTGGGAGGGTTTCCGGGCTAGGGAGGTGGTGATCGAAAAAATGACGGGCAAACCCCTCACCAACCGACTTTGCTGTCATCTCCACAGGGGTAGAATGGGAATTTGGAAGCGTGTGAAATTTTTGTATTTTGTGGGCGGGAAGTTTTGCCGCTATGAGATTTTGAATTTCGCTAAGGTACAAGTATAATGATAAAAAATTGTGACACCGTACTAGTACCTCTGTTCATGGCCGAGTGCAAAATCAAATCATCATCACGTTGAATATAGGTCACTACCATGATCATGATCTATCTTCTTAATCCCATTCAAAAATGCGTTTGAAATATTTCAGGATTGGTGGGAGATTTTGCCGCCCGACAGAGATTAAATTAAACCACACGTTCGACAATTCAAACTTGAGACCTTGGCTATGATACCATTTAAGTTCGAACTGATTCAAAAAAGGCTAGGCAATTAATTTATATAACATCCACAGGAACAACTACCAAGTTGATCCCAACCGCAGATAAATGCATCCACCAACAAAAGTCTGAACGGTGCCTTAATCTAAGGAAACATTTCACAAGACCAATGTACTCACTATGTTAGTGTTCATCTCCAATTATCTATGGCATTTTCTTAGTCTTTGGGAGATTATAACGAACTTGATTGGCCTCGTGCAGTAGGGCATCACATGCTTCTAATCTCGATCTCAACATGTCAACTTTTGTTCTTAGCATAGCTGTTGCAACTCGTTCTACTTGGAGTTGTTCCTCCAAAACTTGAGCAGAGAAAGACTTGGACTTGGGCTTCAAAACCCAGCATTTCGCAGGAAAGAGTTTTTGGTGATATCTTTATCTTTCCCGGGTTTTGCCATCTCAAATTTCATATTAGCCAGACAAGTTTTGAGTTGTGTAAAAAGAAAAGTTATTACAGAGAAAAATGCAGATGGTAGATTTAATGTGTACGAACTACTTTTAATCATACAAGTTGACATGCCTGACTATAATAAGGACCATCTATCTTGCTAGCAGGCATAATTATTAATGGGCTACCATGTACGGGAACCGTATCCTCTAACGTGAAGGAGCTAAGTCAGGAAAAATAAAGAAGCAAAGTCAGGCTTCTGTAGCATAAGTACAAGGTTATGCACTGTCTTTAACTAATAAAGGTGATTACTGTAGATGTTTAAAAACTAAACTAAATTTTATTACACCATAATTTTCTCTGCATGTAATTACTTCAAATGCAAGACACAAGTTTGTATTGTGCAAATTAATTTAAATTATTTGGATTTTAGACATATGGTTTGGGGGAAGGAAAGTTAGAGTACTGTAGCTTCTCTAACTTTTCACCTTCAAGTTAGAGTACTGTAGCTTCTCTAACTTTTCACCCATGTACGTAGTCCTTCCAAGAAACAGCCGTTATTGCATTACGAGCAGAAAACAGTTCACACGTGCGCTCAGATTCAAATTTTCAGCATGCAGTCGATTTATGGTTTAATTGAAGTACACATCAGGATATTATTTCACACAAAATACAGCAGCCACATGGAACATATCTAATTTTAGTACAACAACAAAATTTGCAATTATTACAGACCACGAAATTTTGAACGAAATTTTGAGCAGTAATTAGTTACAGCATTGGCATCAGCAGTCCACTTGACTGAACAACAGAATCAAAGTTTATTTAGACACCTTCAATTCCCAGACACATCACAACTGGCTTACCATGACAAGTGCATAGGAGATTCTTTAGAACATTTTCTGTCAAAGTTTGCCTATTTTTCAATTCATGTATCTCTTGGCGTGTCTTGGCAATTAATTCATCAGCATCTTTGTTTTCCCGCCCAAATATATCAACTGCCTCTTGGAGTGCATCCCCGAAATCTCTTTGTGCCGGATTAAGTTGACCAATAGATACCATGGGCCTATGCGAGCAATATGCACTCTCACTGCTGCTTTGTGAAACATCAATACTTGAGGCATTGGCCCTTGCTTCTGGCATTGTAGCTTTATTTGAAGCCTGAAATTTAGATAAAACAAGTTACAACATCATATGATGCAATAAAAGACCTCCAATTTCAAGAACATCATTGAGCTGATATAACACAACAAGCAATCAAAAATAGAGCCTCGTACATCTATTTCTTCTGGAATGGTTGGTGTACCGGACTCAGTGGACCAATGAGAGCACGTGCCACTGTCACTGTTGCTCTGTGAAATGACCGCAACACTTGATAAATGGGTTGTCCCTACTGACATTACAGCTTTGTTTGCAGGCTGAAACTAAGACAAAACAAGTTAAAATGCAATACAATACAAGGCAAACAAACAACATTGTTGACATAATTTTGAAAGAACCATGGGCAGATACAACAAAGAAACCAGTTAAGCCACATGCCTCTTAGAACAAACCAAACTAGATCATGGCGATGATGTATACAATGAACCAAGCAACTAGACATCATGTGCCCAATAACGAAGCCAGGTCACTGCACAGAAGAAATCTAGCAAATAGCCAAATACAGTCAAAAGATGTGCATGTTGGATTTGATACTATTAGGAAAATAATGTATGATTGATTTAAGCATGACTCAGATAGTGCCTTCGACATCGCAGAAGGTCAATGCAACAATTAATTGTATGGCTTGTATGAAGTGCCATAACATTTAAATTAAGCATAACGAGGCATTGCTTAATCTGAGAACTGAGTGCTAGCTCAGTGGCAAGGCTTGCGAGTGCGCAGCCAGCCCACCCGGGTTCGAGTCCCAACAGGACCGAATTAAACGGGGTGTTATCTAGCGCGTATAAATTCGCTGCTAGAGAGGTCTCATCATCTATCTCACAACGTATAGACAAGGGAGGGAATCTTCCTACGTTGGTCAACGTTTAGGCAATGCTTAATCTTGAATTCATGATCAAACTCAAACAAAAAAGGGCATATAACAAGTAGCACCATGTGCATCATGTATAATAGATTACTAGAAACTGAATGAAGCAATTGAACATGGAGCATATTATATAAACAGCCAGATCATTTGAATATGGATATACCACATCATGTCAATGGGACTCAGAAAAACAAAGCTAGACATTTAAACAAGTAATATAACTATTTTTTCACCATGTTTCAAGTAGAATAGGAAGCTAGGTTAGGAATAAAGCAATCATGTTTCAAGTAGAATAGGAAGCTAGGTTAGGAATAAAGCAATAAAAAAACACAAAGTGCATCATTTCAGCTAGGATCATTTCTATCAAACTTCATGCACTAGCCATGGAACAACAGGCAAACTCAATGAAGCAACAGGCAAAAAATTAACATAATAGAATTTCAGGACTTGTATTAACATAGCCAAATCATGTAACTTATACCCAGGCATGCCGGATGCCAGATGGGTCAAAGGCAGTGTGCAATGTTCCATATGGTCATTGTTTATATTTTATTAGATTCCATTAGGCAACTTAGGTAGTGCAACATACAGAAAATGATGCAATTGAACTATGCACAGGAGGTAAATTAACATTCCAAAAAAAAACAGGGAACTTACGTGAGCTTTTTTTTGAGTCACACGGACCTCATCGGGTACTTGGACAGAAGAACCTGGTGCCTCACTGTTTCTCCTCTGCATGAAGGAGAGGCCAATTGTAAACAGAAACAGGTCCAAGATATAGAAGTTTGCATTAAGCAATATACAAAAAAAGCAGGTACTTACATGATTATAGGCGAGCTTTACTCTACGTTTATGAGTGTAAGATGTGCCTGCTGCACGTGTAATAACAACAAACAGTTACGAGTCACGGCTTTGCTATAATTAAATTGACACCAAATAGTAGTAGAAGCATTATGACGTGCATAAACATGTAATACAGGATCGCAGAAAGATATCAAACATGATGTAACTAGAGCAGTAGCCTACGGCCAAATAGTGAGAAATTGTAATCGTGTCAATTGTGGACTTGTATAGCCTACCCCAACTTGTTTGGGAATAAAGGCTTTGTTGTTGTTGTTGTTGTCAATCGTGGACATGTAGAGCATTCAACGGCTCATGATTGGTGGCTCATATTTTGTAGAGTTTCAGCGAATGGGTGGGTTAGGTTACTCAGACCACCACACTGTGTATTTATATCATCTGAGTTAGGGTTACAATACTACTGGACATGGGCCTCTATGGGCCTCACACTGGATACAATATTACTACAGCGCTACTACTAAACTCACTCATGGTCCAACACACCCCCTCAAGATGATCATGGGTAAACAACCATGGCCATCTTGCAACAACAACATGACACATATGACAACTACCAGTAATGAACATTCAGCATAACTCCTAGGATACATGACAGCATTGCACTTTCCATCATCTTGTCATCTCGATTCATCTCTTCATCAGCAGCGAAGATATCCAGCTTCAACCATCTGGGATACGCACAACTCCTAACCATACACGTCCTCAACAACCCCGGCTGCCTCACCACACAAGTTCCGCAGAACCATCCACACTCGCCTCAATGTCCTCAGCCTCTCTTCTCCACTCTGCCCGGCCACCTCTTCCGTCTCTCCCACAAACCCCCAGCCAACTCCTGCCTCAACCATCCACTCCTCAAGCACCCATGCCTATCCCCCGGTCAGGCCTCAACCAGTCTCACCTCAGGCACGCATGCCTTTCCCCTGGACATATCCACAACCATCACCATCACCACTAAACCGCAGCCTCATCAACTCCATCACGACTCAACCGCAGCCTCATCAACTCCATCACCACATATCCTCACAGCCTCACATCTCCATTTTCTCCTCACTTCCACTCGGATGGCGCCTCGTCTGCGCGCCCTGGCCAACCTGGCGTACCGCACCTGGCCACATCGACCGGCTCGCGCTGGTCAACGTCCAGCACCAACCTCCGGCTCCGCCCTGCGCTCAAAGGCTCGCCCCACTCCGCACGCCTCCAACTTCTCCCCTCACACGGATCCAGATCTCTCTGCCACGGATTCACTTCCTCTTCTCTCCTTTCTAAACCAAAACGATCTTCACCCTCTTCTTTCTCCCCGCGCGAGCAGCCGCCGATCTCACACAGCTCACATCGCTGTGTGTGATAGCCGCAACCGACGCAGAGCACCTGATGCGGCCTCCCGCCGCCTGGATTTCTACATCTCAACGGTGGGTTTTGTGATCAAAGGAAGAACTTGTTTGGTACTGTTTGTGGCGGCTAGCAGGAAGGAAACCTAGGCTCTGATACCATGTAGAGTTTCAGCGAATGGGTGGGTTTGGTCACGGAAAAACATACTTATGCGTCGTGTTTAAACCTAAAGGATGAGGTGGTTATCAACGAAAGCACTTGTAAGTTAGAAATATAGCACGAATTCAGAAATACAGTCAGCTGCAATACTCCTAACAGAACAAAACGCGCAGGGATGTCTGGTTACCTATTTCTGGGCGGCGTTTAGACGTGTTCCGCGTTCTTACGGGTGACGTGGAGGTCGGCGAGGGGACTGCTGTTGCGGTGGGTGCCGGGGAAGCAGATCTTGGGGGGTCGGAGAAGGACATGCTGGGCGGTCGATGAAGTGTTCAGCGCGCCGGCCGAACTAGAAGGTCGGTGAAGCAGATGATGTGCAGTGCACGGTGGCGTCGGTGTCGGCGAAGCTGGTCAGGTGCGGTGGTCGATAGAGTCGGCGAACGAGATACGGTGCGGTGGACGCCGGAGTAGGTGCGGATCAAGCGGATAGGGCAGCCTCGGGGTTTGAAGCCGTGGCAGCTTGAACGGCGAAGTGCGGCGGCCGGGAAGATCTGGAGGTAGGCAAGAGGGGCGGTTTCTCTGAGGGCTTGCGGGCGAAACTAGGGCGAAGCTGGGCGATAGAGGAGTAGAAGGGAATTTCGCAGTCCTTCTTTTGAGGAAAAAAATATTCGCAGATCTGAAACTTTGCGGCGCGAGATATTTGGGCGTTGGCGGGGAATTTTACCGCTCGATGATATTAAATTTTGGCTGCAGTAGGTTTTTTTTTAGAGTATGTAATAATAATAAATAGTAGGCCCTACTAGTACTGTACGTCTGTTCAGGAATCCAAGGGGGTAGAGGTAGAGGTATAGATATATAGACAATATAGAGATATAAGAAATGGCGGGGGCTAGCGGAAATGCACTTTGCCTCATAGGAGCATATGCTCCCATTATGTGAATCCATATTTCAAAGTGTCAAAAAATTCTAAACTAAAATTTTACATGTATATCTAGACATTTTATGTTGGTACACAAGTTTTCTCACAAAAAAATATGTGGCTCCTATAAAAAAGACAAATTTTGATGTTGTAACACGACTACGTACAGTATATTTTTTGCCTTTTTTTACACGCCACACAAAATGTCGTTTTTCCACGAAAACTTGTGAACGAACATATGATGTCACAATGTATACCAAAAAAATTAACATTTATATAATTTTTTTAATCATTTTCTATAATTGGTGCATATGCACGCGTGTGCCAAAACGCCACCTCCGCAGGCTAGGAGTTTCTAAACTTCTTATGGCACATCAAATAAAATGTTGTTCAAACAATAATAATAATGTGCTTATGATTGTTACTCCCTTCCACCATGAATAAAGTCCACATCGGTTTCGTGTCAAACTTTGACTCGAGATTTAGGTACCCACATGATAGTGCTAGTATCATAGCTAGTATCATACACATTGGTCCCACAAAAATGTTGATGTGGCAGCTAATTAAGTAGGAGAGAGGAGATTAGTGTAACATAGGTAGATACTGTATCATAGCGCAAACAACGAGAAAACTTAATGCTAAACAAATCTTGTACACAAATTTGCATTGAGATTCTAAAAAATAATAAATGTAGCATTACTATGATACTACTCCATGATACTACCCACTATAGAAATAGTATGACCAGCCTAATTTTATGACATCCGCAAAATATACCATTGGAAAGTTCATCGAAACAAGCATCCGATGATATAGTTTTGAATGACATGCAACTCATAATTGGCGGGCCCAAGTATTAGTCTAAGTTTGCCTCTGAAAACAAATTGGCATTGTACTCTAGGACAAAGGGAGACTACTCGCAATGGCAATATCATAAGTAGTATCATGCACTACATGCATGCAAAATGTTGATGTGTCATATCAGTTAATGATGAAAGAGACGATAGTGGTATCATAGGTAGATATCGTATCATATCATGTAGAACTAGAAAAATTACTGCCAAACAAATCTTGTACACACTTTTGTATTGAGATTCTACAAATCCCTAAATACATGTAACATATTATACTACTACATGATGATACTATGGACTGTGAAAATAATATCGTACATTAGTATCATATGTATGATACTATTATATGATACTCCCCATTGTGACTAGTCTAATAATAACAATAGTACTCAAATTTGTCTTGTCCCTCGGGTGTTTAGAAGTATATGTTCGGTCCCTCACGTATTTAAGAATTATGTTTGGCCCCTCAACTCTAATGTGGTCAAAATTGAGCACTTGAACACTTAGTTAGGTCTAGCAATGATAAAAACTTGATTGGTCTGTTTATTATTTGTTATGTGGCACGGCGGCAAAGCATTTTGCTAAATCTCAAGCACACATAGTTGGGGTCCATTAGAGGGACTAATTAAATCAAAGTACAATGGATTATAAAAGCAGGTTTTATCATTGATTAGCTTTGCAACGGCCTATCAACTGTAAGTGTTGCATGTGTTCTAAAGAACTATGTTCATCGTCACAGATCAAGAGGAGTACGCAGTGGAGGACGCACAAAACAACCGTAGGCCAGGTGGGCACACCTTACTAATTTTCTTTTTTCCACTTTATATGTGATAATTTTTTACATAATTAATTAACTAAAACATTTTAAAATAGGGTGGGCCATTCAACCCAAACACCATGTTGCGTACGTCGCTGAGGGTAAGGGGTTTCATCTTCGTTCTATGGTATGAGTATGTAATGCGCGTGATACTCATCGAAGACAATATATATAGCAGACATCACATCAGATGAGCCTATGGATAAAAATGGGCCAAATCATATCTACTAGTGCACAAATGAAGTTAAAAATAGGTCAACCTTCATTAAACCGATACTACTTAAAAGACCATTGTTTGACCTAAGTAAGCGTATATATGAGGTCAGTAATACTAGTCACAATGCATAGTATCATATATAAAAGTATGGTGTGTATGATACAATTAATACTACATGTTACTATGTCAACGATGCATGGTATCATGTACTAGTATCATAATCTTCTTATATTAATTGATTTGTAGAATCTCAATGCAGATCTATGTACAAGATTATTTAACATTAAATTTTCTAGTACTACGTGCTATGATACGGTATCTACCTATGATATTATAATCCTCTCTCTCATCTTTAATTGCAGTGCCACATCAGCTTTTTTGCAAGCATGAGATGCATGATAGTGTACTACCTATGATACTCCCATTGTGGGTAGTCTAAGGGGGCAATGTAAGACCTAATTAAGTGTTTGAGGTTAGTTATGGACCGCTGTTATACCTAATTGTGTTTGAGGTTAGTTAGGGACCTTATTATACATAATTAAGTGTTAGAGGTGAGTTCAAATAATAATATATAGTTGGGGTCTAAAGTTCACCAACGTATGCAACACACGAGCTGCCAAATGTGTACTTAATTAACCCTATTAGGAAAACACAAGATTATCTCATTCAACAAAATATTAGGAAAGTGTATCACAATTGTATTTATCCCTTATCTCTCTCATGTTAACCGAGACAAGAGTTCGTTCTAGGTCAGCTCTACGACAATTAGCGTCGCAAGGGTGGTAACATAGGTGTGCAGTTGCGAAAGTTTTTTCCCAAGTTATCGACTTCCTCAATCCACACTTAATATTTGTGCATGCGGGCCTAAGTATATGGTACTACTTAGTTCTATTCCTAGTATATATGTTGGGTGACTTAGAAAAATCATACTTCGTACATGATTCCTTCGAAAATCCTTTAGGGCTTCTTTGATTCATATTAGGTTGGTATAAGATAATAGGATTTAGATCTTATAGGAATATTTCCTACACTAGTAGTTTGATTCATATGAACATATCCAATAGGAAATAATCCTATAGGAATCATCAAGTAGTGCAAATCCTAGTATAGGATTAAATATTTGGTCCTACCTCATGGAAAAATTCATTTGGCGCAATCAAACGCAACTCATCTTATTATAGGATTTAACTACACATGTCATCCCAAATCCCAATCCTACATTCCTACTCCTATGATTTCCCTATCCTGTGAATGAAAGGAGCCCTTAAAATCAAACTATCCCGCACCTCGTCGATTCGTATAAAACCGACTCTAGCCAACAACTCTTCGCCCGACCTTTCTTCTTCACCATCAGGCCACCACACACTGTCATTTTCCATTGCAACGCATTTAGGGTGTGTTCGGTTCCAGAACCAAGTGGAATGGAATGGAACCGTTCCGCACCTAGAGCCCATTCTTGTGTTCGGTTGTGGAATGGAACGGAACCGAGTGGTTCCTCGAAAGGGAATATTCTCCCCATATGCAGAATGCACCCATTCCACCGAATCGGTGGAATGTGGTGGAACGGCTGTTACTTAGCCGCTATTAATTACAAAGCACTTCACTAATCCAACCAAAAAAATTATTAGTTGTTGTTAATTATGATTTTGAGATTAAAAAGGCCACTATTAATTACGATATTTAGACAAAAGATTAAACTTTAACTTCATTCCGTTCTACTCTCCAAATTCCCCGACCATACAAAAAATAACATTAATTACGATTTTAAGATTAAAAAGGCCATTAGGCGTTGTTAATTACGATTTTAAGATTTAAAAGGCTATTTGCCATTGTTAATTACGATTCTTAGACAAAAGTTTAGTTTAACCACATTCCGTTCTGCTCTCCAATTCCTCCAACCGAACAAAAAACAGTACCATTCTGTACCTCCTTTTTGTCCAAACCGAACGCGGGGATGGAACCATTCCATTCCTCTGGAAAGGAACCATTCCTTACTAAAATCTTCTTGTGCCACCTCCCAGTTTAAAGGCCTACTCGCATAACCCTACAGCTCTGCACTCGCGTGGGCAACCGAACACACCTACATCATCAATGCCCCGCGTACTTATCCGCACCGCCTACAGCTCTGCACTCCTATGACCTATCCATGGCTGGGCAGTCAAAAAAAGCTGCGTCACCTGGGAAATCAACAAGCCACGCAAGCAAGTCGCAAGCATCATAAATTCCGAATCAATGCCTAGCTACAGTCTACCTGGCCTCCTCCCAACTCATTGTCCTTGAGGCCTTAACAAAGCCTTCTAAAAGGGTTTTATCAAAATATTCCATATGGATTAGTAAAAAAACGCACCTGCTAAAGATTCATATATGCCCATTTGAATCTTGGTCAAATCCTAGGTTTGACCATGATTTAAACAAGTTTAAAACATGAATATGAAAATTAAGCATGTATCCTTCGTAGTCACTCCAAAATGAAGCTCTTGAGAGGGTTTTTGAAATTTCCATGTTTGAAACCAAAAAACCACGTACTTCTCTTCATGCTTGACTTCATAAGAGTTTGGGGTTAGGGGTAGCTTGATACATGATTTTTCTCGTTTGAATATGTCTAGACCTTGTTATCAACTTAATTGAATGCTTACTATATATATGACATAAGAAGACTATGTGCATTGGTTTTTCATTTTTTATTGTTTTTTTAATTTTATGCCCATTTGAATCTTGGTCAAATCCTAAGTTTGACCATGATTTAAACAAGTTGAAAACATGAATATGAAAAATTAAGCATATATCCTTCTTAGTCACTCCAAAATGAAGCTCTTGGGAGGGTTTTTGAAATTTCCATGTTTTAAACCAAAAACCACATATCTTCATGCTTGACTTCATGAGATAGAGTTTAGGGTTAGGGGTAGATACATGATTTCTCTGGTTTGAATATATCTAGACCTTGTTTATCAACTTAATTGAATGCTTACTAATGTGACATAAGAAGACTATGTGCCTTGATTTTCCATTTTTTGTTTTTTCTGAATTTTTATGCCCATTTGAATCTTGGTCAAATCCTAGGTTTGACCATGATTTAAACAAGTTTAATAAAACATGAATAGGAAAAATTAAGCATATATCCTTCTTAGTCACTCCAAAATGTAGATCTTGGTAGGGTTTTTAAAATTTCCATGTTTGAAACCAAAAACCACGACTTCTCTTCATGCATGCTTGACTTCATAAGACAGAGTTTAGGGCTAGGGTAGCTAGATACATGATGTTTCTGGTTTGAATATGTCTAGACCTTGTTTATCAACTTAATTGAATGCTTACTATATGACATAAGAAGACTACGTGCCTTGGTTTTTCATTTATTTTCATTTATTTTGAATTTTTATGCCCATTTGAATCTTGGTCAAATCCTAGGTTTGACCATGATTTAAACTAGTTTAAAACATAAATATGAAAAATTAAGTATCTATCCTTCTTAGCCACTCCAAAATGAAGCTCTTGGGAGGGTTTTTGAAATTTCCATGATTGAAACCAAAAACCACTTCTCTTCATGCTTGACTTCATAAGTCAGGGTTTAGGGATATATATATAGGGGGTACATACATGATTTTTCTGGTTGGAATATGTCTAGAACTTGTTTTTCAACTTGAGCTTATCTAGAGCTTGTTTTTAAATTTTTTATACCCATTTGATTCTTCGTCAAATCCTAGGTTTGTTGACCTAGATTTGAACAAGTTTAAAACATGAATATGAAAAGGTAAGCATGTATGCTTCTTAATTAGTCACTCCAAAATGAAGCTCTTGGGAGGGTTTTTGAAATTTCCATGATTTAAACCAAAAACCACTTCTCTTCGTGCTTGACTTCATAAGTTAGGGTTTAGGGATATATAGGGGGTAGATACATCATGATTTTTCTGGTTTGAATATGTCTAGAGCTTGTTTATCAACTTAATTGAATGCTTACTATATGACATAAGAAGACTATGTGCCTTGATATTTCATTTTTTTAAAATTATGCCCTTTTGAATATTGGTCAAAACCTAGGTTTGACAAAGATTTAAAAAAGATTAAAACATGAAAATGAAAAAGTAAGCCTTGATCCTTCTTATTAACTCCAAAATGAAGGTTTTTGGGAGGGTTTTTGAAATATCCATGTTTGAAACCCAAAACCACTTCTCTTCGTGCAGAGTTTAGGGTATAGGGGTAGACACATGAATTTTCTGGTTTGATATGTCTAGACCTTGTTTATCAACTTAATTGAATGCTTACTATATGACATAAGAAGACTATGTGCCTTGATTTTACATTTTTTTTAAAATTATGCCCATTTGAATCTTGGTCAAATCCTAGGTTTGACCATGATTTAAACAAGTTTGTTTATCAACTTGAATGCTTGCTATATGACATCAGAAGACTATGTGTTTGGTTTTTGTTTTTTGAATTTGTTATGCCCATTTGAATCTTAGTCAAATCCTAGGTTTGAATATATATGTCTAGACCTTGTATATCAACTTGAATGCTTACTATACATATGACATAAGAATGTTATGTGCTTTGGTTTTTCATTCTTTTCATTTTTTCTGAATTTTAGGGCCATTTGAATCTTGGTCAAATCCTTGGTTTGACCAAGATTTAAACAAATTTAAAACATGAAAATGAAAAGGGAAGTATGATCCTTCTTAGTCACTCTAAAATGAAGCTTTTGGGATGTTCTTTAAATTTCAATGTTTGAAACCCAAAACGACTTCCTTCATGCTAGACTTCATAAGATCGACAGGGGGTAGATACATGATTTGTCTGGTTTGGATATATCTAGACCTTGTTTATCAACTTGATTGCTTACGATATGACATAAGAAGACTATGTGATTTGGTTTTTCATTTTTCTGATTTTTTGAATTTTGTGCCCACCCATTTGTATCTTCGTCAAATCCTAGGTTTGACAAGATAATTTAAACAAGTTTAAAACATGAAAATGTAAAGGGAAGCATGTATCCTTCTTTGTCACTCTAAAATGAAGCTTTTGGGAGGTTTTTTGAAATTTCGATGTTTGAAACCCAAAACCACTTCTCTTCACACGCTTGACTTCATAAGACAGAGTTTAGGGGTTAGGGGTATAGATACATGATTTGTCTGGTTTGAATATGTCTAGACCTTATTTATCAACTTGAATGCTTACTATATGACATAAGAAGACTATGTGATTTGGTTTTTCATTTTTCTGTTTTTTAATTATTTTTCTGCCCATTTGAATCTTGGTCAAATCCTAGGTTTGAACAAGATTTAGACAAGTTTAACAAGTGAAATTAAACGAATAAGTAAGCATTGATCCTTCTTAGTCACTCCAAAATGTACCAATTGATAGTGTTAACTTTGCTTCATGGAAAAAATAATGTCATGTAAATGAGTTAACTTGGATTTCCTACCCTTGAATCCATAGGAAACTTTGTTCTAATGCACTATTATAATCAACCGAGTTTTTACACCAACAGGTCTGTCACTTACGTGTGGTGCCCACGCGTGAGGTCCCACACTTGAGTGAGCACAAGTCACGTGCAGGTACGCCTACTTTCTCTTTGTCAAGAGAAGACGCATCAGGATGCGTATTGGAAGTCCGTGGGTCCTTCTGGATCCTTCCTGTCCCTCTCACAAAAAAAACAAATCTCTCTTATTCTCGGCCTCCTCGACTCGCTCGCCGCTCGCACCTCCTGCGCACTGACAAACCCGCACAACAGTCAACATCATCATCATCACCCGAAAAAGGGGAGACACCATAATGCTCTGCCTTTTTTCTCTCCTTCCGAGTGATCCCTCTTCCTCCGAGTTTCACTCGACGGGCAAACGCACATCTGCAGCATAGTAATAATAAAAAGGTAGAAAAATCGATATACGAATCTATAATTAAATAGGTTAAACTAGGGTTTTGCCCAGTACTACAGATCAAGGTTCAAAAAATCCAACTACGGGGTTCGAACAACACGATTCTAATCCAAGAACTTTTTCGACCTCATCCAAGTGGCCTCAAACTATAGGGTTAGCATCTAGTGCAGTATGTGTGAAAATGTATGCACTATGTGTGCTATAACTTGTATGTCTTTCAAATTTGAACCAACTTTGAATAAGTTTGAAATATTTGAAATGGGGCTTTTGGCTTAAACGTTTGAAACTCAAAACGATTCTCTTCATGCTAGACTTCATAAGACCGAGTTTAGGGTTAGGGGTAGATACATGATTTGTCTGGTTTGAATATGTCTAAACCTTGTTTATCAACTTTAATGCTAACTTCTCAGTCACTCTAAAATGAAGTTTTTGGAGGTTTTTGAAATTTCCATCTTTGAAACCCAAAACCACTTCTCTTCATGCTTGACTTCATAAGAAAAAGTTTAGGGTTAGGGGGTATAGATACATGATTTGTATGGTTTGAATATGTCCAAACCTTGTTTATCAACTTGAATATGCTTACTATATGACATAAGAAGACTATGTACTTTGGTTTTTAATTTTTCTGACTTTTTTAATTTTCTGCGCATTTGAATCATATCTTGGTCAAATCCTAGGTTTCACCAAGATTTAGACAAGTTTAACACGTGAAAACGAGTAAGTAAGCATGGATCCTTCTTAGTCACTCTAAAATGAAGCTTTTGGGATGTTCTTGAAATTTCCATGTTTGAAACCCAAAACCACTTCTCTTCATGATTGACTTCATAAGACAGAGTTTAGGGTTAGGGGTAGATATATACATGATTTTTTGGTTTGAATATGTCTAGACCTTGTTTATCAACTTGAATGCTTACTATACATATGACATAAGAATGCTATGTGCTTTGGTTTTTCATTCTCTTTGATTTTTTTCTAAATTTTTAGGCCCATTTGAATCTTGGTCAAATCCTTGGTTTGACCAAGATTTAAACAAGTTTAAAACATGAAAATGAAAAGGGAAGTCAGTATCCTTCGTAGTCACTCTAAAATGGAGAAGCTTTTGGGATGTTCTTGTAATTTCTATGTTTGAAACCGAAAACGAGTTCCCTTCACATGCTAGTAGACTAGCTTCATAAGATCGACAGGCCGGGGGTAGATACATGATTTGTCTGGTTTGGATATATCTAGACCTTGTTTATCAACTTTAATGCTTACTATATGACATATATAAGAAAACTATTGCTTTGGTTTTTTCCTTTTTCTGTTTTTTTTTATTTTGATGCCCATTTGAATCATGTCGAATCCTAGGTTTGACCAAGATAATTTAAACAAGTTTAAAACATGAAAATGAAAAGGGAAGCATGTATCCTTCTTAGTCACTCTAAAATGAAGCTTTTGGGAGGTTTTTGAAATTTCGATGTTTGAAACCCAAAACCACTTCTCTTCACATGCTTGACTTCATAAGACAGAGTTTAGGGGTTAGGGGTATAGATACATGATTTGTCTGGTTGAATATGTCTAGACCTTGTTTATCAACTTTAATGCTTACTATATGACATAAGAAAACTATTGCTTTGGTTTTTCTTTTTTTTTTTTGAATTTTGATGCCCATTTGAATCTTGTCAAATTCTAGGTTTGACCAAGATTTAAACAAGTTTAAAACATGAAAATGAAAAGGAAGCATGTAACCTTCTTATCACTCTAAAATGAAGTTTTTGGGAGGTTTTGATATTTCCATGTTTGAACAGAAACCACTTCTCTTCTTCATGCTTGACTTCATAAGACAGAGTTTAGGGTTAGGGGTAGATACATGATTTGTGTATGGGTTGAATATGTCCAAACCTTGTTTATCAACTTGAATATGCTTATGTGCTTTGGTTTTTTATTTTTCTGATTTTTTTGAATTTTATGCCCATAAATCTTGGTCAAATCCTAGGTTTGACCAGGATTTAAACAAGTTTAAAACATGAAATGAAAAGATAAGCCTGGATCCTTCTTAGTCACTCTAAAATGAAGCTTTTGGGAGGTTCTTGAAATTTCCATATTTGAAACCCAAAACCACTTCTCTACATGATTGACTTCATAAGACATAGTTTAATTAGAGTTTTAGGGGTAGATATATACATGATTTTTCTGGTTTGAATATATATGTCTAGACCTTGTTTATCAACTTGAATGCATGCTTACTATACATATGACATAAGAATGTTATATATGTGCTTTGGTTTTTCATTCTTTTGATTTTTTCTGAATTTTTAGGGCCATTTGAATCTTGCATGGTTAAACTTGGGTTTTGGCCAGTTCTAAAGATCAAGGGTCAAAAAATCCAACTACGGGGTTCTAACAACACGATTCTAATCCAAGAATTTTTTCGACCTCATCCAAATGGCCTCAAACTATAGGGTTAGTATCTAGTGCATGTGTGAAAATGTATGCACTATGTGTGCTATAACTTGTATGTCTTTCAAATTAAGTTGATAAACAAGGTCTAGACATATTCAAACCAAAATATTATACTGCATTAGTACAAAAGTTTCCTATGGATTCATCAAGGGTAGTTAAGCCAAGTTAACTCATTGTCATGACTAAGAAGGATCCATGCTTACTTTTTCATTTTCATGTTTTAAACTTGTTTAAATCTTGGTCAAACCTAGGATTTGACCAAGATTCAAATGGTCATAAAAAATCAAACAAAATCAAGAAAATCAAAAACCAAACCACATAGTCTTCTTATGTAATATACTAAGCATTCAAGTTGATCAACGGAGTCTAGACATATTCAAACCAGAAAAATCATGATGTATCTACCCCCTAACCCTAAACGTTGTCTCATGAAGTCAAGCATGAAGAGAAGAAGTGGTTTTGGGTTTCAAACATGGAAATTTCAAAAACCCACCAAAAAGCTTCATTTTGGAGTGACTAAGAAGGATCCAAGCTTACTTTTTCATTTTCATGTTTCAAACTTGTTTAAATCTTTGTTAAACCTAGGATTTGACCAAGATTCAAATGGGCATAAAAATTCAAAAAAGAAATCAAAAAAATGAAACACCACAGCACATAAACTTCTTATGTCATATAGTAATTAAGCATTCATGTTGATCAACAAAGTCTATATATATTTAAACAATAAAAATCATGTATATACACCCCCAAACCCAAAACCACTTCTCTTCACATGCTTGACTTCATAAGACAGAGTTTAGGGGTTAGGGGTATAGATACATGATTTGTCTCGTTTGAATATGTCTAGACCTTGTTTATCAACTTGAATGCTTACTATGTGATTTGGTTTTTCATTTTTTCTGTTTTTTAATTATTTTTCTGCCCATTTGAATCTTGGTCAAATCCTAGGTTTGAACAAGATTTAGACCAGTTTAACACGTGAAATTAAACGAATAAGTAAGCATTGATCCTTCTTAGTCACTCCAAAATGTACCAATTGATAGTGTTAACTTTGCTTCATGGAAAAAAATGTCATGTAAATGAGTTAACTTGGATTTCCTACCCTTTGAATCCATAGGAAACTTTGTTCTAATGCACTATAATAATCAATCGAGTTTTTACACCAACAGGTCTGTCACTTACGTGTGGTGCCCACCCTTGAGGTCCCACACTTCAGTGAGCACAAGTCACGTGCAGTAGGTACGCTAACTCCCAGCCATCTTCTTTGTCAAGAGAAGACGCATCAGATGCGTATTGGAAGTCTCTGGTCTTCTCGATCCTTCGGTTGTCCCTCTCACAAAAAAAAACAAATCTCTCTCATTCTCTACTGCTGACTCGCTGCTGCTGCTGCACTCTCTCACAAGACTGACAAACTCCGCACAATACTAACATCACCAAAAGAATATACACCATCAATAAGAGGGGCCCCGTGATTGCCTCCCTTCTTCTCCTTCCGAGTGATTCTTCCTCCCGAGTTTCACTCGACCTGCAAACACACATGTGTCGTATAGTAATAATAAAAGTAAAAGAATCGACTACTAATCTATTATTAAATAGGTTATAAACTAGGGTTTTCCCCAGTACTACAGATCAAGTTGAAAAAAAAATCCAACTACTGGGTTTGATTTTGGCCTACAAATAAAAAATTAAATAAGTTGAACTAGTATTCCTCTAAAATCATTTTGGTTTGCATTGTTTGATAATTTTCATAGCTAGAGTGCATCACAATTTTTTGATTTCATGCTTTGCTTTGCCAATTTTGATTTTTTCTAACCACCTTCTCTTTGATTTCAAATTTAGGTCAAACTATCTGTGCCTACTATGTGTTCTACTTGAATTGGATGCAGCATGCGCACATGATATGTTTTGCCATTGTTTTGGGTTTCCACACATCTTGGGGCATCCAAGTATTTAAGTTACCTTGTTTTTTAATTGTAATTCATGTACCCTTTCCTCCCACTTAAATTTTGGTTTTACATTTTTAATTTTTTTAAATTTTTATGCCCATTCTGATGTCATATGTTGGGCATTTGTTAGATAAACAAATTGACATTCAAAGCCCAAAAATATGTATCTACCCCTAACGTTTGGGGTCCCTAATATGAAGTCAAGCAGGAAGAGAAGTGGGTTTGGGGTTCTCAAACATGGAAATTTCCATGCTTGAAACCAAAAACCACTTCTCTTCATGCATGCTTGACTTCATAAGGACATAGTTTAGGGTTAGGTAGATACATGATTTTCCGGTTTGAATATGTTTAGACCTTGTTTATCAAATTAATTGAATGCTTACTATATAAATATAAGAGAAGACCTTGTTTTTTTTGAATTTTATACCCATTTGATCTTTTTGTCAAATCCTTGGTTCCACCAAGATTTGAATAAGTTAAAAACATGAATATGGAAAAGTAAGCATGTATGCTTCTTAGTCACTTCAAAATGAAGCTCTTGGGATGGTTTTTGAATTTCCATGTTCGAAACCAAAAACCACATATCTTCATGCTTGACTTCATGAAACAAAGTTTAGGGTTATGGGTAGATACATGCATGGATTTTTCTTGTTTGAATATGTCTAGAACTTGTTTATCAACTTAATTGAATGCCTACTATATAACTTAAGAAGACCTTTTTTGTATTTTTTAAATTTTTATACCCATTTTTTTGAATCTTGGTCAAATCCTAGGTTTCACCAAGATTTGAATAAGTTTAAAACATGAATATGAAAAAGTAAGCATGCATGTATGCTTCTTAATTAATCACTTCGAAATGAAGCTCTTGGTAGGGTTTTTGAAATTTCCATGTTTGAAACCAAAAACAGACAGAGTTTAGTGTTAGGGGGTAGATACATGATTTCTCTCGGTTGAATATGTTTGAAACCAAAAACCACATATCTCTGGTTTGCCCGCACTTAGAAATGATATTTGCATCACTTATCATATGTTTCCCCATTTGAATCTTGTCAAATCCTAGATTTGACTAAGATAATTTAAACAAGTTTAAAACATGAAAATGAAAAGGCAAGCTTGTATCCTTCTTAGTCATTCTAAAATGAAGTTTGGGGAGGTTTTTGAAATTTCCATGCTTGAAACCAAAAACCACTTCTTCATGCTTGACTTCATAAGACAGAGTTTGGGATATAGGGGTAGATACATGATTTTCCGGGTTTGATATGTCTAGACCTTGTTTATCAACTTAATTGAATGCTTACTATATGACATAAGAAGACTATGTGCCTTGATTTTAAATTTTTTTAAATTATGCCTATTTGAATCTTGGTCAAATCCTAGGTTTGACCATGATTTAAACAAGTTTAAAACATGAATATGAAAATTAAGCATGTATCCTCCCGTAGTCACTCCAAAATGAAGCTCTTGAGAGGTTTTTGAAATTTCCATGTTTGAAACCAAAAAAACCATGTACACTTCCTTTCATGCTTGACTTCATAAGACAAACAGTTTGGGGATAGCTAAAGTGGGCCTTGATACATGATTTTTCCTCGCTTTGAATATGTCTAGACCTTGTTATCAACTTAATTGAATGCTTACTATATATATGACATAAGAAGACTATGTGCATTTGTTTTTCATTTTATTGTTTTTTTAATTTTATGCCCATTTGAATCTTCGTCAAATCCTAAGTTTGACCATGATTTAAACAAGTTGAAAACATGAATATGAAAATTAAGCATTATATCCTTCTTAGTCACTCCAAAATGAAGCCTCTGGGAGGGTTTTTGAAATTTCCACATGTTTTAAACCAAAACCACATATCTTCATACTTGACTTCAGATAGAGTTTAGGGTTAGGGTAGATACATGATTTCTCCGGGTTTGAATATATCTAGACCTTGTTTATCAACTTAATTATTGTTAATAATGTGACATAAGAAGACTATGTGCCTTGATTTTCCATTTTTTTTGTTTTTTTGAATTTTTATGCCCATTTGAATCTTGGTCAAATCCTAGGTTTGACCATGATTTAAACAAGTTTAATAAAACATGAATAGGGAAAAATTAAGCATATATCCTTCTTAGCCACTCCAAAATGTAGATCTTGGTAGGGTTTTTAAAATTTCCATGTTTGAAACCAAAAACCACGACTTCTCTTCATGCATGCTTGACTTCATAAGCAGAGTTTAGGGCTAGGGTAGCTGGATACATGATGTTTCTGGTTTGAATATGTCTAGACCTTGTTTATCAACTTAATTGAATGCTTACTATATGACATAAGAAGACTACGTGCCTTGGTTTTTCATTTATTTTGAATTTTTATGCCCATTTGAATCTTGGTCAAATCCTAGGTTGACCATGATTTAAACTAGTTTAAAACATAAATATGAAAAATTAAGTATCTATCCTTCTTAGCCACTCCAAATGAAGCTCTTGGGAGGGTTTTTGAAATTTCCATGATTGAAACCAAAAACCACTTCTCTTCCTGCTTGACTTCATAAGTCAGGGTTTAGGGATATATAGAGGGTACATACATGATTTTTCTGGTTGGAATATGTCTAGAACTTGTTTTTCAACTTGAGCTTATCTAGAGCTTGTTTTTAAATTTTTTATATACTCATTTGATTCTTCGTCAAATCCTAGGTTTGTTGACCTAGATTTGAACAAGTTTAAAACATGAATATGAAAAGGTAAGCATGTATGCTTCTTAATTAGTCACTCCAAAATGAAGCTCTTGGGAGGGGTTTTGAAATTTCCATGATTTAAACCAAAAACCACTTCTTCGTGCTTGACTTCATAAGTTAGGGTTTAGGGATATATAGGGGGTAGATACATCATGATTTTTCCGGTTTGAATATGTCTAGAGCTTGTTTATCAACTTAATTGAATGCTTACTATATGACATAAGAAGACTATGTGCCTTGATATTTCATTTTTTTTAAAATTATGCCCTTTTTGAATATTGGTCAAAACCTAGGTTTGACAAAGATTTAAAAAGATTAAAACATGAAAATGAAAAAGTAAGCCTTGATCCTTCTTATTAACTCCAAAATGAAGGTTTTTGGAGGGTTTTTGAAATATCCATGTTTGAAACCCAAAACCACTTCTCTTCGTGTAAGTCAGGGTTTAGGGATATATAGGGGTAGATACATGATTTTTCTCGTTTGATATGTCTAGACCTTGTTTATCAACTTAATTGAATGCTTACTATATGACATAAGAAGACTATGTGCCTTGATTTTACATTTTTTTTAAAATTATGCCCATTTGAATCTTGGTCAAATCCTAGGTTTGACCATGATTTAAACAAGTTTGTTTATCAACTTGAATGCTTGCTATATGGCATCAGAAGACTATGTGTGTTTGGTTTTTGTTTTTTGAATTTGTTATGCCCATTTGAATCTTAGTCAAATCCTAGGTTTGAATATATATTAGATCTTGTATATCAACTTGAATGCTTACTATACATATGACATAAGAATGTTATGTGCTTTGGTTTTTCATTCTTTTCATTTTTTTCTGAATTTTTAGGGCCATTTCAATCTTGGTCAAATCCTTGGTTTGACCAAGATTTAAACAAATTTAAAACATGAAAATGAAAAGGGAAGTCTGTATCCTTCTTAGTCACTCTAAAAAGAAGCTTTTGGGATGTTCTTTAAATTTCAATGTTTGAAACCCAAAACGACTTCCTTCATGCTAGACTTCATAAGATCGAGGGGGTAGATGCATGATTTGTCTGGTTTGGATATATCTAGACCTTGTTTATCAACTTGATTGCTTACCATATGACATAAGAAGACTATGTGATTTGGTTTTTCATTTTTCTGATTTTTTGAATTTTGTGCCCACCCATTTGTATCTTCGTCAAATCCTAGGTTTGACCAAGATAATTTAAACAAGTTTTAAAACATGAAAATGTAAAGGGAAGCATGTATCCTTCTTAGTCACTCAAAAATGAAGCTTTTGGGAGGTTTTTGAAATTTCGATGTTTGAAACCCAAAACCACTTCTCTTCACACGCTTGACTTCATAAGACAGAAGTTTAGGGGTTAGGGGGTATAGATACATGATTTGTCTCGGTTGAATATGTTAGACCTTGCATATCAACTTGAATGCTTACTATATGACATAAGAAGATCATGTGATTTTGGTTTTTCATTTTTCTGCTTTTTAATTATTTTTCTCATTCCATTTGAATCTTGGTCAACTTAGGTTTGACCAAGATTTAGATAAGTTTAAAACGTGAAATTAAACTAATAAGTAAGCATTGATCCCTTAGTCACTCCAAATGTACCAATTGATAGTGTTAACTTTGCTTCACATGGAAAAAATAATGTCATGTAAATGAGTTAACTTGAATTTCACCCTTAAATCCATAGGAAACTTTGTTCTAATGCACTATTATAATCAACCTAGTTTTTACACCAACAGGTTGTCACTTACTTGTGGTGCCCACGCGTGAGGTCCCACACTTGAGTGAGCACAAGTCACGTGCAATAGGTACGCCAACTCCCACCCATCTTCTTTGTCAAGAGAAGACGCACCAGGATGTTTGGAAGTCTGTGGGTCCTTCTGGATCCTTCGGCTGTCCCTCTCACAAAAAAAAACAAATCTCTCTCATTCGGCCCTCGGCCGGACTCCCGCTTCGCCGTCGTCGCACCTCCGCGCATCACAAACCTCAGACAATAGCCAACATCATCATCATCACCCGAAAGGGAAGACACCATAATGCTCGCCTTTTTTCTCTCCTTCCGAGTGATCCTCTTCCTCCGAAGCTCACTCGACGGCAAACGCACATCTCGCAAAGATAGTAATAATAAAAGGTAGAAAAATCGATATACGATCTATAATTAAATAGGTTAAACTAGGTTTTTGCCCAGTACTACAACGTATCGATACCTTTATGTTCCATGCTACTTATTGATGATACCTACATGTTTTATGCACATTATATGTCACATTTATGCATTTTCTGAACTAACCTATTAACAAGATGTCAAGAGCCAGCTTGCTGTTTTCTCATTGCTTTTTGGTTTCGTAACTTAGTAAAGAAATATTCTCGAATTGACGAAACTTCGCTGGTCCTATTTTTGCATCGAAAGCCTTAAGACCTCCAAGACGATAAACAGGTGCTGGTGGTCGGCGCGCCAGGGTTTGGCCGCGCCATGCCCTGCCCCCCGTCTCGTGCCCCCGCTGACCTTCCGCCACTTAAAGCCTCCGTCGCGAAACCCCGAGTACCGAGAGCCACGACAGAAAACCTTCCAGAGACGCGCCGCCGCGAATCCCATCTCTGGGGATTCCCTGAGATCGCTCCGCACTGGCCGGAGAGGGGATTCATCTCCGGGAGGACTCTTCATCGCCATGATCGCCTCCTGAGTGATGAGTGAGTAGTCCACCCTTGGACCATGGTCCATAGCAGGAGCTAGATGGTCGTCTTCTCCTTGCTGTGCTTCATTGTTGATCTTGTGAGCTGCCTAACATGATCAAGATCATCTATATGTAATTCTATATGTTGTGTTTGCCGGTCGGGATCCCATGGATAGAGAGTACTATGATTATGGTGATTATCAATCTATTGTTCATGTGTTGTTTATGATCTTGCATGCTCTCCGTTATTAGTAGAGGCTCGGTGTTTTTACTCTTAACTCCAAGAGGGAGTAATTATGCTCGATAGTGGGTTCATGCCTTCATTGGTACCTGGGACAGTGACAGAAAGTTCTAAGGTTGTGATGTGCTGTTGCCACTAGGGATAAACATTGATGCTATGTCTAAGGATGTAGTTATTGATTACATTACGCACAATACTTAATGCAATTGTCTGTTGCTTTGCAACTTAATACTGGGAGGGGGTTCTGACGATAACCCCAAGGTGGACTTTTTAGGCATAGATAAAGTGATGGCGGCCTATGTACTTTGTCGTAATGCCCAATTAAATCTCACTATATTTACCATGTCATGTATATGCATTATTATGCCTTTCTCTATTTGTCAATTGCTCGCGACGTAATTTGTTCACCCAACATGCTTTATCTTATGGGAGAGACACCTTCTAGTGAACCTGTGGACCCCGGTCCTATTCTTTCCATAGCATACATTCTACTTGTTTTATTGTTTTCTGCAAACATCTTCCACTCGACACGTTTAATCCTTTGTTACAGCTAGCAAGCAAGTGAGATTGACAACCTCATCGAAGCTGGGGCAAAGTACTTTGGTTGTGTTGTGCGGGTTCCTAGTTGGCGCCGGATCCCTGGTGTTGCGTCGCATCACATTTCGCGACCATCAACCTTCAACGTGCTTCTTGGCTCCTACTGGTTCGATTAAACCTTGGTTTCATACTGAGGGAAAACTTGCCACTGTGCGCATCATACCTTCCTCTTGGGGTTCCCAACGGACGTGTACATCTACGCGCATCAACTACAGATCAAGGTTCAAAAAAATCCAACTACGGGGTTCGAACAACACGATTCTAATCCAAGAACTTTTTCGACCTCATCCAAGTGGCCTCAAACTATAGGGTTAGCATCTAGTGCAGCATGTGTGAAAATGTATGCACTATGTGTGCTATAACTTGTATGTCTTTCAAATTTGAACCAACTTTGAATAAGTTTGAAATATTTGAAATGGGGTTTTTGGCTTAAACGTTTGAAACTCAAAACGATTCTCTTCATGCTAGACTTCATAAGACCGAGTTTAGGTTAGGGGTAGATACATGATTTGTCTGGTTTGAATATGTTTAAACCTTGTTTATCAACTTTAATGCTAACTTCTCAGTCACTCTAAAATGAAGTTTTTGGAGGTTTTTGAAATTTCCATCTTTGAAACCCAAACCACTTCTTCATGCTTGACTTCATAAGAAAAAGTTTAGGGTTAGGGGGTATAGATACATGATTTGTATGGTTTGAATATGTCCAAACCTTGTTTATCAACTTGAATATGCTTACTATATGACATAAGAAGACTATGTACTTTGGTTTTTAATTTTTTCTGATTTTTTTAATTTTCTGCGCATTTGAATCATATCTTGGTCAAATCCTAGGTTTGAGCAAGATTTAGACACATGAAAACGAAAAGGTAAGCATGGATCCTTCTTAGTCACTCTAAAATGAAGCGGCTTTTGGGATGTTCTTGAAATTTCCATGTTTGAAACCCAAACCACTTCTCTTCATGATTGACTTCATAAGAAAGACAGATCAGTTTAGGGTTGGGGGTAGATATATACATGATTTTTTGGTTTGAATATGTCTAGACCTTGTTTATCAACTTGAATGCTTACTATACATATGACATAAGAATGCTATGTGCTTTGGTTTTTCATTCTCTTTTTTGAATTTTTTCTAAATTTTTAGGCCCATTTGAATCTTGGTCAAATCCTTGGTTTGACCAAGATTTAACAAGTTTAAAACATGAAAATGAAAAGGGAAGTCGGTATCCTTCGTAAATTTCTAAAAATGGAGAAGCTTTTGGGATGTTCTTGTAATTTCTATGTTTGAAACCCAAAATGAGTTCCCTTCACATGCTAGTAGACTAGCTTCATAAGATCGGACAGGTCAAGAGATCATGATTTGTCTGGTATGGATATATCTAGACCTTGTTTA